>CM022391.1:52134547-52257600 GCA_011833715.1 Carcinoscorpius rotundicauda | reverse complement strand
TATTACGTGTTGATCACATTAGTTTAGAATCAAAATGAATACCGAGAAATTTAACAGATTTGGAGAAGAGGATTACAAAATCATGAATTTTGATTTGCACCTTGGGCGTCGATAAAGCATAAAAATGCATTTAGTTTTTACATATACCACAAAATTACTTCATAAATACGATGTAAGAATCTTACACTATACTGGTAATCTCACGTATAAAAATGTATCGTTTGTTTAATTACATCACTGGTTAGCCGCTAATTAGTTCAAAATTAGATTTAACAATAACTGCATGAAACAATATGATCAGCAGTCTAAAATGGCTCTATGGTTATGGTTATAACACTCGAGTCCCACGATTCGGATCGGAGTTTCGAATCCGCGTCCCACTAACTATCGTTATGACTTGGTGGCTTCCTTCTAGTCTTTCATTCTTTGGTTTGAGCGATATTTAAACCATATCGTCAACGATATATGTTGTCACCAGAAGGGTCAATGAGGGTTCTTCCTAATACTTTCAAGGGATAAGTATAAATTAAGTCTTAACAGGAACATAGAATTGTGGAGAGCTACTGAAATGTCATCTTATCAAAGGGTGCAAAACTAAAGAAGAGAGGATTCTAAAGATATGACGTTTTATACATGGTAAAGTTCCTTGTAATTAATTTTATATGATAGCTCATATAATTATCCCAAGCATACAAAGAAAAGAACTATTTAGCATTTTAAAATATAAATGCACAAAACCAACAGTGATAAAATACAACATGTAACTTTATTTATTTTCAAATGTGAAAAAAACTTCCTTCTTGACGAAACTGTTTACATTATACCAGTTATGCATCTTTTGGTTAGTTAAACAAAGAATTGTCGAACATTTAGGAGTAAAATATTTAACAACAGAATATATCTATGTCATTACATTTTATACAGCCTTGGCATGGGCAAGCGCGTCAAGGCGTGCAACTCGTAATCAGAGGGTCGCAGGTCCGCATCCCCGTCACGCCAAACATGCTCGACCTCAGAGCCGTGGGGGCGTTATAATGTAACGGTCAATGCAACTATTCGTTGGTTAAAGAGTAGCCCAAGAGTTGGCGGTGGGTGGTGATGACTAGCTGCCTTCCCTCTAGTCTTACACTGCTAAATTAGGGACGGCTAGCACAGAAAACCCTTGAGTAGCTTCGTGCGAAATTCCAAAACAAACAGACATTTTATATAGTTCTATTATAACCAACGTTTTTTCTTTTTGACTTACAGGAACAAATACTTACTTAGAAACCAACTACTATCAAATACTAATTTATAATACCGATAATACTGCCGTCGTTGTCACTCACATTCTAAGAAGACTTCATGGTACCAAAGAAGTTCCATAAGGTTTACGGTACAAATTGAAAATAATTTCCGATGATAAAATATATTAGTGTGACGAAAAAAACCTACTTTCTGGAGCATGATTAGATATTTTTATTCGGTTGACATCACACAAAAAGACAAACTGAACTTACTTTTATGTCTTAGCTCTTGTTTTCTGTTTCGAGGAAAAAATGTTCATTTAGCTTCTGTAAGCGTCACAAAACAACAACAATAAACGAATCTACACGTTATACTATTTTAAAGTAACAATGCATTTGTCAGTGGTAACACTCAAAAATTTAATAAATTAGGCTCAACATGACTTTCAAATAAGAATATGTAATATTTTCATACTTCTGCGATTTTACTAGAGTTTGCTTTAAATTGATAAAAAGTGTATCGTTTTTTACACAATTTAACTTCTTCAGATTTTCGTGGGAAACAAATCTCGGGAAAAACCAAAGCCTGTACTGTCTCGTTCTTTACTTGGTCGCTGAAAGTTTCTCTAGGAATGGTCCAGTCTGAAACTTTCGACAATGTGATAGGCTTTTTCTGGAGAGGTGGATATTATCATGAATTGTAAAAGAAAGAAAGAGAAAAGAAAACACGTCACTTTCATTCTTTTGGTTATACTAGTTCAATATAGACCAGTTCGTCACACGGTGAGGCAGCGGTAAGCCTGTGGATTTAAAACGCTAAATTCAGGGCACAGCAAATAGCCTGATGTGGCTTTGCTATAAAAAAAAAACACACTTGATGAGTTACCGTATTTTCCGGTTAATAAGCCGAATCGCCGAATAAGCTGAGGCCAATTTTTCAGCTCTGAAAATGAGGGTTTTGCTTATTACCACCCAAAAAGCCGAGGCCATTTTTAAGAAGTGACAAGTTTCTTCAAAATGATTTCTTAGTCTCGTTTCAGCGTAAACATGCATGCTGTGTGTGATCATTGCGTTCTGTAGTAAAGCAGAACGTGTCGTATTGACAGAGATGGAATCTATATGTCATTCGTTATTGGCTCTACTCACTGTAATTAGGTAACCAATGAAATTCTAGAATTTTTACTCAGTAATTAAAATCACTAACCCAGGGTATAAATACAAGGGGTATGTAGTGGGAGTTTATCATTGTACCGTCAAAAGCCAAAGATGTCTACACCTGCAAAAAAAAGAATGCGTTATGATGCTGCTTTCAAACTGAAAGTAGTAGAGCTAGCCTTAAAAACCTCAAATATGAACGCTGCTCGCCATTACTGTGTGAATGAAAAACAGATCCGTGAATGGAAGAAAGAAGAATGTGTGCTAAAAGAAATGTCGAAAACAAATAAATGTAACCAGAAAAATCAACCGAAGTGGCCAAAACTGGAAGAAAATGTAGTGACATGGGTGAATGAAAACCGGCAGAGTGGCCTGACTGTCACGCGTGCCCAGATCCGAATTTTTGCACAAAAGTGGGCTGGTCGAAATAAAGAAAATTCAAGAGACTTTAAGGCAACCAACAGCTGGTGTACCCGCTTCGTGAAGCGACACAGCCTTGTACTTCGAGAGAAAACGAAGATCGCGCAGAAACTGCCAAGTGACTTGGATGATAAAATCACCTCGTTCCAGAAATTTATAATTCATCATCGCTAAAAACACAACTACCCTCTACAAATGATTGGGAATATGTACGAGACTCCGATTTTTTTCGATACGGTTGGAAACAAAGCTGGCGAGAAAACCGTTTGGGTTAAGACAACGGGCCACGAGAAACAACGTTTCACTGTAGTCTTAACGTGCTTTGCTGATGGGACAAAATTACCGCCTATGGTAATTTTCAAAAGAAGAAATTTCCGAAAGGAGTGATCGTCCATGTACAAGAAAATGGATGGATGGATGACGGAGGATGCATCAAGTGGATTAACGAAAAGTAGGCGAGCCGTCCTGGCGGACTGATGAAATCTAGATCTCTGCTCGTTCGGGTAATGTTTAAGTCCCACCTGTGTGAAAACGTTAAAGCCGCGATCAAAAGATGCAATACCGATATTGCAGTTATTCCCAGTGGGCTGACATCTGTGATACAGCCCTCAGATGTGTGTTTAAATAAACCTTTTAAAGACAGGCTCCGTCAATGCTGGAATGAGTGAATGGTTTCCGGCAATCAAAGTTTTACGGTATAAACCATCTTTTATATCAGTTTATTAAGAAAAGTGGTATTATTTCTGATGTTGTTTAGAACAGGTACTTGCACATTTAAACTTCATAAAAGTTATTTTGGTTTTCATAAAGAATTTTCCATAAATCAGCTTCGCAGATTTTGGAATTAATATTCTTTCTTTTATATCACACAAGGATATTTTATGAATCGAAAAGGAAAATAAAATACTCACTGAGATAAAATTTACTACAAAATATATTTGAGTCATTTGCACAACGTGACGTTGCGGTAGCGACAAATAAATAATATTGAAAAGAAAAAAAAATGATGTCAAAGTCCATGCACAAAAACATACTATCCACAAATCACACGCCGTGAGGTCATTTAACAGTTTATATACTAGTGGTGTGTTTCTCGTGGGTTTATTTGTTTTTGAATTTAGCTCAAAGCTACCGAGAGCTCGTCGTTGGCGGTCCCTAAGTTAGCAGTGTGAGAAAAGAGAAAAAGGAGTTAGTCATTACCACTCACCACCAACTCTGGTACAACTCTATCTACCAACAAATATTGGGATTGTCCGTGACATTATATCACCTTCACGACTGAAAGGCCAAGCATGTTTGGAGTGATAAAATTTAAACTCGCGACCCTCAGATTAGGAGTAGCAAACAAACTACCTGGACATGCCGGTTTGTTTCTTGAGGGTTCTAGAACATTCTAGAAGTATGCAAAACAATAATAATAATAATATCTTACAAATTTAATTATTCGTGATAGTATATTAAACGCCAAAATTTATGTTGATTATTTGTAATACGAGGTCTGTTCAAAAAATACGCGGACTGTTTGAATTGCGCGGCTCCAGTTGGTTCCAGGGGAATCCGCTTGGTGTCGCTAGGTTCACACAGATCAGCTGATTACGACGCCATTTCCATTTCCCAATTGCAGATATCTTCATTTGTGTATTAGCTACACGGTTTTAAGTGAAGTGCAATTTTTTCATTTGACAGATTTCAGAATGAACGACCTGAAGGAGCAACGACTTGCTGTGAAATTTTGCGTTAAACTTGGAAAATCTGCGACTAAAACTTTTGCTATGCTTAACACGGCTTACGGTGATGTTGCTATGAAGCGTACGGCATGTTTCAAGTGGCATAAACGTTTTAAGGATGGTCGACAATCCATTGAAGATGATGAGCGTCCTGGATGTCCTTCCACGTCAACTGACGACCCACACGTCGACAAAATCAACACCCTGGTGCGGGCAAATCGACATCTGACTGTCAAGGAGCTTGCTGAAGAGTGTGGGATATGAGTTGGATCTTGGTACGAGATTTTGACCGAAAAATTGAAGATGCACCGCGTTGCTGCGAAATTTGTGCCTCATAACTCGTGAGTTTTTGGCCAAACACTCTATCACTGTTTTTCCCCAACCACCAACTTAGCTGATCTTGCTCCTTGCGATTTTTTCTTGTTTCCTAAACTCGAAAGACCCTTGAAAGGAAGAAGATTTGAGAAGATTCCCTAGATTAAGGCAAATGCGACGAAGGAGCTGGAGGACATAACAAAAGAGGCGTACCAGGACTGTTTCAACAAGTGGAAACACCGGTGGGATAAGTGTGTTCGTTGGTGTGGAGAGTACTTTGAAGGGGTCCTAGACCTGTAACTTCTAAATAAAGTACATTTTGTTTTATGACGTCAGTCCGCGTATTTTTTAACAGCCCTCGTATAAGTTCAATACAGCGGATTTAAAAAAAAAGATCAGATGTTACAAAAAATATTGTAACAATAAGTAATAAAAATCAACACACACACATACGAACTAAAATACAACACTAAAAATTTCTACTTTTTATAATGAGTTTATAAAAATAAATTACCACATAGTTAATATTTCATAGCATTTGCTTTGTTGTTTTTATTCATTTCGCTACAAAACTAGTTATTCCTAATTTACACTGCTAAATTAAGGACGGCTGGCAGAGATAGCCCTCGTGTAGTTTAACGCGAAATTCATAAATAACAATAACATCTCATTCCCAGTGGCACAACCATATGTTTGCAGACTTACAAAGCCAGAAACCGGTGTTTTATATCCGTGATGGGCAGAGCTAAATTACAAATAAAGCGAGGAAACTCAATTGAAAAATAACGAATTTTAATATTTATTGGTAGTTTATTAACTATACTAATGGTTTAAAAAACCCACGAGAATATTTATAACAATTACACCATTGGCAAAGATACAAACGGTCGATACTGAGATATATTTGTGGCATTCTAATATTTGTATTTACAGAACCACACAATCAAATGTTCCAGGTATCCAGTACCATGTTCCAACCAGTTTGAATCATCGAAGTTCCACAGAGAAGATATGCAAATACATCGGAATGACCCCTGTCCATCTGAAGTACGTTATTGTGTTTTTAGAGATATGGGTTGCAAGTTCAAGGTGAGGTTTATTGGGACATTTTTTGAAAGTCGTAAATGAACTAACTGAAGTATTAAACATGTATTGAAACAAATGAATTATTTCTGTTTCCAGGAGAAACAACTGCCCAACTTTCAGATAATTTTGACGTTTCTGAAGAGCAGTAAACAAAATCAAAATATGTACATCTGGAGTTACAGACCTCTGTTTTTGATTTGGTACGAAGTAAATTATATTATTATTTTATATATTTGAGTTTGAAATTAGATAAAGACTGAAAGTATTAGTTTTAATAACGAGTAGGGACGACCGTATTTCTAAAATGGTAATTAAGCCTTTATCTGTATTTGATCTTGATGTTACACACTTTTTGATGTACTGTTAGTTTGTTCGCATTTGTAGTTTATTTAAATTGTCTTTCTAAATTTAAAACTAAGAACCATCGTTTACAACATTTGCAAAAACGTTTCAGTGATATTCAACAATGCTAAAGTAGATTCTTATTAAATCGCAGCATTTTGAAATAGTTATAATGTGACGGTCAATCCTAGTATTCGTTGTTAAAAAAGTAGCCCAAGAGTTGGCAGTGGGTGGTGATGACTAGCTGCCTTCCCTCTGGTCTTACACTGCTAATTTAGAAACGGCTAGCACAGACAGCCCTCGAGCAGGTTTGTGCAAAATTCCAAAACGAATAAACAAACAATTTGAAAATATATTATGCCTATTTATTTTGGATTACACTAGTATTTCCATTTGCAGTACGGTTTACTTATTAATTTGTTATTTTTTATTTACATGAACATTAATTGTTGCTGTATTATGTATACCGTTTTCTTACCAGGCACCAGAGGCGTCACTAAGTGCTTAAAAGATTTGTAGCTCCGTCAAATAAGTTTTCATCAGTTACTAGACGTTGTTATGAAGAATTACTTTAAATTTACTGGTGTCACATTTCGGTGTTATAGAACTTCTTGGCTTATAAGTTTTATGCATACGTTATAGTATATTCTGATTGAATCACATACATTTAAGAGGAAACTTTAACTTTTAGTCCAAATTAAATTAGGTTTGGCTTGAATACATCATACTAAAGAATGTCAGAATTAAAATGACAATGAGTTTGCAACGCATATTTCTAAAAGTGAAAACACACTAAACATTACGGAAAGCAAGAGGTCCTTCAAATGAGCTTCTATGTATTCTCCGAATATTTTCAATTATTTGCAGTCGACATGATAGGAGTACATGAGCATAAGAACCACTAAAATTGAAGATTTTTCTAAAAATTCCAGCTCCTCAAAATCATCAAGACCTAACGGCCATTTTTAACAAAACTTGTTATGTTGTGTCCGATAATTAGAAGGTGAAAAGAAAGAAGGCAGCACACACTTTGTTTGTGTCAACATATGAACAATGTTGTTTATTTAGCCCCTGAGAAAAAGGCTAATGTATTCAGAAAGGTATTTAGGCCTTTTGTGTCTGTTTGTTCTGTGTGTGTTTTTTACAAATGGGACTGCTAATTCCATAACCATACGTATTCTACGTGATACTGTGACGACTCAATAATTGTTGTTTTATTCAAGTTCTGCCATTGGTGAGTTAATTATTCCTTAAGGTATTGAGGATGGTTTTATCAACATTCCTCTTGTAACATTTATTTAACATCACACCTATTGAAGGGGCAATTCAGGGTTTATCATTATTGTAGGGAAACAATTGACTGGGGGAAAGTCGTTTTGATGAACCAGACATGGTTATGAAGCTGATCACTGTTTCATCTGAGGATTATGTTGTTCAAAAGAATCCAGAAGTGTCTCTCTAGTGTGCTGTGACTCAAGCTTAGGCTAAAAAATTAAGTCAAAATGATATGTTAGACACGTGTTCTGAGGAAGACATGATAGATTTATCTCAGACATTTGTGGGATTCGACGAAGATCGGATGAATAACTGACTGTTCCAACTGATAATTCTTCGGTGAGTGAAAATGATAAACGTGAGGAATATGGTTCATCTGGTAAAGTTCTGTTTGCTAGATGTGTAAACTGTTTGTTTTTGAGTTTCATCTAAAAATACACGAGATCTATCTTTGCTAGGCGTCTCTAATTTTTCAGGGTAACACTAAAGGGAAGGCAACTAGCCATCACCACTCACCGGCAACTATTTCTTACTCGTTTACCAACGAATAGTGGGAGTGATCGTAAATTATAACGCCTCCATGGCTGAAAGGGGGAGCATGTTCAATGCAACGGAAATTCGAACCCTCGACCCTCAGATTACGAGTCGAGTGCCTTAACCTCCTGGCCATGCCGAGTTGATATAAACTAATCATCGAGCAGAATTCATGAGGATATGGAAACCATCTGACGTGCCAGATTCAGAGAACTAGGCTATAATTTACGAAATAGTTGTTTGAAAAGCAAATCAAAGTTGTCGATGAACTTTCCATGATAGGTCATAAAGGTATTAACAATATGTGTGAAAAAATTATAGACGTTTCATTTGGCCAAAAATCAGGCAAGATGTTTCTCACCTTTGTGAAACCTGTCATATATATCAATTAGATGAAAAACCCGACAAGGAAATTTCTGTTTATCCTTTTAAGTCTATATCAATGTTTAAAGAACACCTCATTCATATAAGTATTGATTTTGTTAAGCCAGAAAAATAACATTTATATTTAATCACTTTCAAATAACTTTACTCACTATGAAATTTTATTATCATTGTCAAATATCATAAGTTTGACACATATTAACATTTATTAATTTCTCTATTAAAATTAAAGTTGCTGGTTATTTGAAATCTGAGACTCGTCCGTAACACAAATGGTTATACTTTTTGTTGTTTTGAATTAAGCACAAAGCTACACAATGGGCTATCTGTACTCTACCCACTACGGGTATCGAAACCCGTATTTTAGCGTGTAAGTCCGCAGACATACCGCTGAGCCACTGGGGGCCAGTGGTTATATCCACCAGTGGAATCTTAAACACCGTAAGTTTAGTTTTCTGGTAAAAAAATAACATTTAGCGTTTTGCTAATTCTTATCTCTTTCTTCAACAATATTGTGTACTTGAAAATTCAGAGCATGTAACACTACTAAGCCAACTGAAATAATTAGTGGATATAAAACAAAGTATCTACTTGTGTCAAAAGTTAAAAGAAAATAAGTTTGTTTTAAAAAAAATACATATTTACACAATGAGCTATATAACCAGTGTCCACCACTTTTTCGAAATTAAATTTTTAGCGTTAGAGGCTTATAAAACTAAATTACTTCAGAAAAAGATTTGCCTCCTTACCTCATATTTCGAACAACGCGGAATCGAACCCGCAACCCGCGGATCACGAGTCGAACGTCTTTACCCACCTCGTCATGCCGGGCTTAATTATACTGAAACTGTGTGGTACAATCGATCTTTTGAATCATAAAGTTGATTTATAAAGATATCTTTGTGAGTTAAAAATACTTAAGCTGTTGTAATCAAAAATGGCTTAACGCTTAACAACGATACTTTGCACGAAACATAAAAAAAATGATTTTGTCAGACAGGTTGTTTTTGCATAAACACTTCTTCTAAACTGTCAACAGAACAACTTACTCATGATTTTTGCCCCAGTGTCTCAGCGAGCGGTATGTCTGCGGACTTACACGCTAAAATCTGGGTTTCGATACCAGTGGTGGGCAGAGCACAGATAGCCCATTGTGTAGCTTTGTGCTTAAATCAAAACAACAACAACTCTTGATTTTTCATCTAAAGTTCAAATAAAGGAATAATATTCAACTTGTATAATTAATTCTCCGTGTCTACACTCTTGATATTGTTACCGTGGTGAAAGACAGTCGAATATCATGTATCAACTACAATCAAAATTCACAAAGTGCTTGAAAACAGTATAAGTTCAATTTAATAAGTTCAAATAAGAACTCGCCGAAGAATGTGAATATACTGTTTCTGACTTTATTTCATTATTTCTTACACTTGGAATATTATCTACTCATTTGTGGTTAACGTTTGTACTTGTGTCACAATAATATGTATATGGATTTTTAAAAAAGGATATATTGTAACTCGTAAGATATTTTAAAGCTCCTGCGTTGCTTATGCGACTACATCATATCTTTGTCTCACTAAACGATGTTGAAATGTCAAGACTTACGTTGCATCGAAGTCCTTTATTTCTGGATGGGATGTTTTGAGAAACTAATGTACCTTCTTCAACACTGCTCGTGAAAAATGCAAAAACGATCTTGGCATAGATGCAAACAATCAAAACGGTTTCAACTCAGTACCTTACGTACACTTATTAGTAAGTGCTCTACGAACTAGGTCCGACTATGTAACACAAATTTTGTTCTTGGACATTATGTGTTATTTTTTAATAGCTTATGTTGTAAAAGTACAGAAAATGGCAATAACTCCCTTCAAACTTTGCTTTTCTGACCTGGATAATGAAATTTAGAAATTAACCTATTTTCTATGTAAAAACGGACAAATTTGCACATTTTCCTTTACATAATTTAGAAATTAACCTATTTTCTATGTAAAAACGGACAAATTTGCACATTTTCCTTTACATAAGGTCTGAATAAAGCAACATATAAATCAATATTTACATGAATTTATACTAAAGTATGACAAAAATGTCCAAAAATATTAAGAAGTCAGTAGAATTTCGAGATTTACGACTATAAAGTAAATCACTTTCACGTATCAGCTCCCAAATATAGTCTCTAATCATATGTTCGGTATAAGCTCCTTGGTAGTGGCATTCAAAGTCCAGTATATCTTAGTGAAAGCGCTCGTCTTCCTCTTTTAGGTGCACCAAATGAGTCAGGGGAAGAGATGGATAGTTATTCCCATTATGGAGAAGTATAGTTTACAAGCTTCTGGATGACCTATCGATGCAGATGCGTCGTTATTCGTTCGGGTTATAGACAATTCCAATTGCCTCGCACAAATCGTATACATTTTGGCAAAAGCAGAGCCAAAGGGAAGAAGCTTGAAAAATGTCGTTGACTTGCGAGTTGCAAACTTTCATCAAAAATAGCCACTCCTTAAGCCTCGGTGTCAAAAGCTTGGCATTCGACTTTGTTTCATCAAAATTTGTGATTAAGTCATTGGATCTCTTTCGTTGGGAGAGTATGGGTTTTTCTCCCCAGCTGCACCTTTGAAATTGCAATCAGGATCTTCAACGTAATATAAAATCTTACCATTTAGGCAAGCCAAAATTGTCCGTTTTACCTTCTATAGGTTTTTAGCAGAGCTTCAAGGTAAAATGTGGTGTCAAGGGTTTATCTTGATCCCCGACAGGCATGCAAAAATATGCCTTGGAGGTTTCACAAATTTTAAAAGATTCTGCCACAGAAAACGTTTTCGCTCTTGTCTTCATAAATTGGCCACATACATAACAAAATGAGTCTGGAGAATGCTTGCAGGTTCTTGATGTCATCTCTCATAAAATCAGAAAGGTCTTTGTGTTTACTTAGGCAGCTAGAACTGAACTGAAGTGGTAGGCCCCTGTCTATATATATTACTATGGAAAGTTCTAGAAAACAGAGATACAGAGATATAACTGGAACTACTGTACGTTTATAAGCTTCTAATCCTGACTTATTCACTTGTTAAATGTACCATGAGATGTGTCCAGCGTTAACGCAATGACTTATTTTGGCTCAAAAGCTTCTCTTTTGTATCCACAGCCTACACTTTACAGATGAGGATGTTTGGATCAGATTGTAGTTTTGAAGCCCTGTGTGCTATTGTTCTGAACGCTCTGTTGTAAGAAATCTTCTACTCTCATAGAAAACACTAAAGGCTATCATTTGGCTCTTCATGGTTTAACATTCTATTGATGCACACCTTCTTCCTGTAGAGACGTGTCATATAAACCCTCAATGATAAAGTGACCTATTAAAGCATTGCACTATCGTATAGACCTGAATATGTCATGAAAACGGTCCCTTGTTTTAGCTCGTATCTGTAAATACGTGCTACTAATTGAGCTTATGTCACCAGTAATTATAAGGCGAAGTTAGTCCTCAAGTATCAAAACACTGCCCCATAAATAGCCAATTAACATGAAAACGGTAGTAAACTGTAGTCTCAATATGTTTGATTTAACTCCTGGAGAATTATTTTAGTGAACGTGTTTTCTTATGGCAAAGCAACAACAGGCTATCTGTTGCGTCTACCGAAGAGAATTAAACCTCTGATTTTAGCCTAATAATTCCAGCTTAACATGATTGACAACTAACTACACTCACTTTCCATTAAAACTTGTTACATTTGATGACGTGACATTGTAAATTGGACAAACTGGTCGGTGTGTATGTGTTTGATTTGTTTAGAGCGCAAAGTTGCAAAATACTTTGCATTTACTGTCTCCGTAGCATGTGTGGAACCTCAAATTATAGCGTCATCAGCTTTTAAGCTTTAGCTGAACGCCAATTGACAAACTGATATATAAATATACTGCAAATATAATTAATAAAGGCATGGAAAATAAAAATAACAATATATGTGTCAAGTGGAAAGAAAGTGAAAAAACAAATACAAATATTTCTTTGCAGAAATAGAAATAAGTTTGACTGACAGTAAGTCTTTTCTTCATGTATAACAGCTTACCACATTTATTACAGGTAAACATAGAGAGTTGCTAAAAGTCAACTTTAAAAACTGTCGGTGCTAGTTGTATAAATATGGCACAACGCTTACAGTTAGTTACAATTACATGAACAGAAACAATCAAATAGCTTTAATGGGTTATGTAGTAGTTAGTTTAAAGTTGACACAACCCTTAAAATCAGTTATAATCACATAAACAAAAGCAAGCAAATAGCTTTTCTGAGATCTCTCCGGATTTACAACGCTAAAATTAGCCTTTTCTTATGTCCAACTTGGTTTAAAAATCAATTTTTATGCTAGTCACCATCAAATGTAATTAGCGTTAGTGAACTTCTAACACTTGTTTTGTTGTTTTAAGCTTCCAGAAGCTTTGTTCAAAATATACATAGGAAGCGGAAAAATAAACCACTAAGTCATATACCGTAAAAGTGAGTTCTAAACCATGTTTATGCAGGTTATAGTGACTCAAGAAAGCACATACCAATCTAACACAACCCTTGAGTGAGGGATAAGGCGATTTCTCTTCGTTAACTTCTTTGTCTTTTGCGTCTGGAAATATCTCATAACCGTCTCATTATTATAATGCCCCACTGATAAAAGAGCAAGCACCTTTGGTATGACGGATATTCGAAACTTCGACCTTCAGATTACGAGTAGAATGTCTAAACTTCCTGGCCATGACGGGTCTATGTTGATGTATCTTAAATTTTTGCAAACACATGATTCAGTGTAACTTCATCTATGAAAAAAATTATGTGAATTGTTGTTATTTTGACGAAAGCACAAAGCTGCAAAATTGGCTATCTGTGCTCTGCCCACCACGAGTATCGAAACCCGGTGCTTAGCATTGCAACTCTGCAGACATTCAGTTGAGTCACTGGGAGTCAATTGCATAAGACCAGACTAGCTTCGCCGTCAAGAGATGTGTATCTGTATCAACGTAGAATTAATTCGCTCTTCATAGCGTGAACGTCGATAAAAGATTCAGTTCCAGACCTTATAGAAGACTTTATATCGTTTTTAAAACTCCCGTATGTACACCATTATTTTCAGTAACCATTATTATAAATTGTACTCTTGTCTGTTTATTTTTGTCAAGAAAGAAAATTCTGTTTATCAACCTTGTTGGCAAATGTAATAAATCATATCAAAATTCAGTGTGAGGTGTAACTCTTACAGTATGCTGTATGTTTAGTATACAAAAAGCGATAAAATTCAAAAAGCTAGAATCTAAAAAATTGCATTTAGGAGAAGAAAGTATCAGATATCCTTCAAAATTATTTCAAACAAAAGTTTTTATTCTGATTGTCCAACTAATTTTCATATTTTCACACCCTAAAATTGATTACCATAACCTATTGCATGGTTTAGTCAAACTAACAAAAACATATTTATCTAAATCCAGATATATATACAAATTGACAGAAATGCATTTCACTCAAAATAATGAAATATTAGGAAGTTCAACAATATGACAAAGTTTATCAAGCTGCTCTCGTACCTTTGAGGTAATATATTAAATTATAAATGGATTGACAATAAATAGTTTAACTGTTTTAACCAGTAAGTGATTCATAGTTGAAAATTAAACATTTTCTAAAACTTAGCTTTATTCTTGCTCAAACCTTTATTCATTAAAGATTAAACCCCTGAAATTTGCTCTTTGAGATTTTTACCATTTTTACATTATGTTTAAATTTATCACACGAGTGTCTTTTCATCGTAACTATTTAATAACTACTTGACCATATTCCTGAACTATCACTCCTATAGGGTACAGATAAAACTGAAGATGAAGGTTAACAAAGAAAATTGTACAAGTTGGTATGACCTTGTGTTTGTATTCCTGGATCGTATTTAGGTAGTCGAGCATTGTGCCAACACTCTGGATGTCATTATACTTGCCATAGTCTTCATCTCTTGTAGTTAGTCTCTCTATCGCTCTCTAATTCCAACAGTCATATGAGTTTGTTAAACCCACTTAAATGTTCAGGAGTTAAAGAAAAACTGATGAAACCTCAGCAACGTTTACTTACTAGATGGTGTGTATCTGTACCACTAGGGATGTGTATTTAGTGTTTAAAAAAACCACTATATAAACTAGGATTTTTAGCATTGTGTACAAAACGTGAACTCAAAAAGGAAACCATAAGAATGAAATTTCTAAGCATTTTACTAAAGGTATAAAAGGAACAATTGATAGTAAGAATTCTACAGCTCTCATGATTGCACTTGTCTTAAACGACCTAAAAATCAAGTTTATTCATCCGTTTATTAGTTAATTTATCATCTTTACCCAGTGCAACCAAAGTGAAAAAAGATAAGAAATTACTAAAAGCTGTAAAAGCTCGACTCGAAATGAATAGATTAGAAACAAGCAAACTAGAAAGAGAGTTCAATATAATGCGAGGGTGAGTGGAAATTCAAAATACCAGCTATAAACGAGGATGAATATGAGTAACAAAAAATCCATGATACCCAACACATGAATTAAATTATATTTAGTTTGAACCTAATATGTTCTGGGTTTGGTTGAATTCCATAGCCAATGTCTGAATGTTGTTTTTGTTGTTTTTTTTGCTGCTTGGTTCGTTTCGATAATTTGATCAGTTTAAAATATTCTTCCGAACAATAGAAAATAAAATTTTAACTCAGACTGCAGATTTCTTTGACATATGAGAATTGGGTTCACTTCTTGTTGATACAATGTTAAATATCATAATTTGGTTTAATGTTAACAAATCATCACATGAAGTTAAGTACTTCGTTAGGAAGATAAATTATTTTGAATTGTAATGTTGACAAACCAGTGTATACTGATATAATATTTTACAAATTAATGCACACTTTAAACTTCTTACCAGGTAAATTCTACAATATATGTTCAGTGAATTACTGAAACATGGTTATTAATGCATCTAGGAACAACAAGAAACATGATTTGCAATGCGTTGTTAAACTGAAACATTATATCAAGTTATTACATAATTCCTGATGTTCAAATGTAATTTCATGAATTTTAAATTCGAGACTTAACCATATTGTATTTTTTACCACCATAATGACAAAAACTGAACGTCATCAACCGTGAATATTTAGAAAACTAAAGTATTGTAATTGTATTCAAGTTTTACAATCTAAATTACTTTAACTTTTTGTTAGAGATTTCAGTGAGATATAAACAATAAAGAATTGTTTTTTTCTCCATGCAATAGTCAACACTGTTAACTGCAACTCTGGTTAATGTAACATCATCAATCAAGTGGAATTTCAAAACTAATAAATTAAATACACGATTTTAAAGTTTTAAAATTAAAGGTAAGTCCCTTTTTAAGTTAGTTTAAATGTAAGAAGATTCCAAGGTTTTAGAAAAACAAGTACATCCAAAAGAAATGGAAATTGATACTGATGTAAAGATTGCCACAGCACCAAATACAGACATTAGGGTTATTGGGTTACCTTTTATGAAAACTTGAATCAGGAAACTTATCGGAATTGCTAATGAAAAAATTATACTCGCTGGTTCTGGACTGATTAGTTGTAACCCTCGATTTAAAGTTAGCAGAATTACTACACCTAAAACTGCCAGTAAAACCAAGTATAAATTGTTATTCGAACATTTCCAGAAATTTGTAGGTACACCTCTTGTCACAAGTAACAATACCCAGGGAACTGTTGTGCACAGAACTGTGTAAAAAGAGATAACAGTGTAATGTACTTTAGATAGAGAGTTGCTACACACAAAAATGAATGCATCAGATAAAGCACCACATGTTGCAATCATGGCGCCAAAAAGTCTAGATTTTGAAAACTCGTCTGCATTGTTTGTTTCGTCTGTAAACAGAAAGGCTGGTTGGTAAAGTAGCATGACTCCAAATAGATACAACAAAACAGCAAAGACGTTCGCAGACTTACAACGATACTTCAAGAGACAAATACTGAAGAGCATTGTATACAAAGGACTACAGAAATACAACGAAGCTGCATCTCCTATCGGCAGTAGGGTGTACGAGTAAGACAGCAGAGAGAAAGCTAAGGAGCCCAAAATACTACGAAGAAGTAAAATTAACATTGCTTTCCTGTCGTACAACATCCGTGAATTACTGAGTAGTACAACTGGCAACATAATAAAAATTCGGTATAGATTGTTAAAGCCAATAATGTTCTCTATATTTATTCCGTCAATGAGTTGAACGACGAAGCCGTAGAACCCTTCTCCTGTAGCTGCTATCAGTAGACAACCAACTCCGATACAGTTCATCATAAGCGTTAGCACTTACAGGTGATAAAGATCTGAAAAATAAGTAAAATTATTCTTGAATATACACACCAGATCGTATTTTGCAAAATAACATAATTCCAAATAGAAAATGTGTAAGGAGTCAACAAATAACCTGTAACTGAATTTTATAAAATCGTATAAAAGTATTTACAGAACAGATCTGGGCTTTGCCTGGTTGGCTTGGCTGTACAAATATAAAATACTTTACCCTCATACATGTTGAACCGATAAAGCACGGGCAATAAAAGTGTTTGTATCATTAAAGTATGCCCATCTCTATATAATATTGTTGTAACTTTATTCTTTTTCAGACAAGATTTTTTTAAATTATTAGGCGACTCTAATCAGTAAAACTGATCAAGTAAATGACAGCAAATTAATTTATTTCTTCTTTAAACCTTTTCTGGACTCCGTTTTATTTCCAAGTGTTTGTTTGTTTCGAATGTCTCGCAAAGTTACTCGAAGGTTGCCTGCGCTAGCCGTCCCTAATTTAGCAGTGTAATACTCGAGGAAGGACAGATAGTCATCACCACCCACCGCCAACTCTTGGGGTCCTCTTTTACCAACGCAAATTGGGATTAACCGTCACATTATAACATCCTCACGGCTAAAAAAGCGAGCCTGTTTGATGCCACCAAAATTCGAAGCTGCGACAGTCGGATTACGACTTAACATACATGGCCATAATCAAACATTCAGTATACAAACACCAATACGATTTATAATAACGGTTATTTTAGATAACAGTTTATACATTAAAGCTTAACAAACTTACAGATAATACCGAGTTTCCTCTCTGGTCTGGAACTGAATACTTTGTCGACAGTTCACGAGGCTCAAATTAGTGATGTCGAGAAACCCACTTGTTGAGAAATTTATATGCAAAAACGGCTCGTTTGGGTTGAGAACATATTTTAAATAGAAGAGCGAACAACGTTTCGACCTTCTTCGGTCATCGTCAGGTTCACGAAGAAAGAGGTAACTGACCGGAAGATGACCACATGTTTGGAAGGGGTTGTGTAACTGAGTGTCGCAATGTAGAGGGCGGGGTTAGATGTTTGAATATATAATTCGCTCTTTTATTTAAAATATTTTCTCAACCCAAACGAGTCGTTTTTGCATATAAAAGAGGCTCAAATTAATTTATGTTGATGAAAAGTTACACTTCACTTAACGGGAGTGCAAGCTAGTTCTATTCTAGACACGTGAGTTTTTTTCCCGACGACAATATTTAATGTTCTCATAGAAACCATTGCGTTCAAAGTTAATTCACCGAAGCTGTTATATTCGAAATCTATGCCCCCCAGTGGCTCAGCGGTATGTCTGCGGACTTACACGCTAAAATCTGGGTTTCGATACCCGTGGTGGGCAGAGCACAGATAGCTCATTGTGTAGCTTTGTGCTTAATTCAAAACAACAACATCGAAATCTATAAATAACCTTGCTCAATTATAGCTTCCAGGGCTTTTTGTATACTGACTGCAGCGACCCAACATCATTAAACTGTTTCTTGGCTCGTCGATTTATGAGATTTTAAGGTGAAGTTGTGAAAAGTTCGAATGGCAAAAGTATTCGAACATACGCTGGTGCTTTCGTAAAATCTTTATTGTTGATTCTTACAGTCGTGAATCTTTCGCAAATTTAGAGAACAGGTGGGACTTGAGCAATGAACATTTAACGATACAAGTTGTATACACATCTAAATATATATTAAACTGAAACAAACATAGATATCAAAATCATATTAAATCCATTACATGTTTCATTCAGTATGAGTTATATATAGCTTGTTACACTTGAATACGTGAAGAAGGAATGACCAATGAAGCAGATAATGTAAGGATTGTGGATAAATGGTTGTGAGTTCAGTCTAACTTAACTATCATATAACTCTCTCTATTGCTCCTGTCTTGGTCTTACGTAGATATGCTTTTCTCCAGGTCCAAAAGCCACAGAGCTTAACATTAAACACAAAGATTTTACTGATCAATACTATGATAAGATCCTATATACATATTATTTTATTATGTCCATTGTGTCCATATTAGTTTTCACGTAACATTTTTAAATCCTTCTGTATTACACGTACTTAATAATCATCCTAAAGTGTAGTGAAGAACTTAGCGTAGCAAAAGTTAGATGAAGTGTGTCGGTTGTTTTGCTTCTTTTTTTAGATAATTTTTCGTTCTCTGGTGTGGTTGGTTACAATATCCCTAAATGACAGCACTAAAGGCATATTTACTGAAAGGTTGCTTTAACGCAAAAGAAACACATTCTGGAAAGTGAAGAGAATGAGCCTCGGATTTTAATATTTCATATCTATACAACTGTCACCAAAGGAGGTAGGGGTGGCTACAAGAAAGAAAATCATTGCTATTCTCTCCGTGTAAGTTTAAACGTTTGGACTACGCGTGTTTCAAAGTGTATTATAGTCAACACAAAATGTGATTTGCATACTTCATATTTCGTTGTTTAGTTTTATGATACCTTTGAAATTATGTAGCTCTTTACACACATAAAACACAATTAAATTTTCATCAAGTTCTTAATGTGCAAAGGAATTTATAACTTTTCTGGCGTGGTAGTTAGGGCGTTTTAATCCAAATCTATAATTCCTGGCTTCAGTTATCTGTTTCATCTAACGTGTTTCCATTATCAGCGATGCGGGAGTTTTAATGTCATAGTCAACCCCATAAGTATCGATATCTCTAGAACGTTGAATGAATATTTTATATACTTTCTTTATCTCTGCCATAGGTATGAGACCAACATTACATACTTATTACTTATATTTACACAAATTAAAAATAAAAGTTTCTTTGTCAGGAATTAAGAACAAAGCTACGCTGTGCCCTCTGTGAGTGTCGAACCTATGTTCTTAGTGATATAAACCTACAAGTTCAGTGCTGAACGAAAACTAAGAAAAAATAAAAATAAAAGACTTAAACATAAATTAATATGATAGTTAAGTGAAATCACTAGTAAACCATGTATTACGAAAAACAATAAAAAGTCATTATAAATAGGATAATTTTCACTCTACTTTTGAATGGAACGGATTATTGCTTTGGTTCTCAAATTAATGAGATTATTCAGTGATCATAACTTCTGGATAATATTTAAATTAAAATATTAATGAATAAAGTGACTGATTGAAACATTTAGAATAAAACTAAGCTCGCTAAGTGTGATGTACTTATCAAAGTCGGTTCTTCACACTGTCAGGATTGTATCACTTGTAGGTATCACACTGTGAACGTTACAACGTCAAACCCATTGATAATTTCTTTGTGATGTGTATAAACACACAATCACACACATTCTGGTGAGAGGAATTGATCAATGGGGGGATTATAAAGAATCATTGATTAATTTGTAACCTCTTCGGGAAACAATTTCTTTGAAATGTTAATAAGTGAACATTTGTTTTATTTTTATCATTCAATAATAGTATATATCGTGATTATTATTATTTTCTCAGTTTCCTTATTGTACTTGTAGAATGACCTCAGATATGGCTATTTGGAGGAAACAGTGTAATTGTATGTAATCCAAAAAAATGGAACAATTCAGTTCTAATAACACAGAGTTCCAAATTAAACATTTGGTTGGTATGCCATCAAACAAAAGTTTCAAAACTATTGACGTAAAGCTTCTTCTTTCATAAGTGTTGACTAACCTTTCTACAAACTTTTTATCACAAGAATTGTACCGATATACAGATGTGTTAAGAAATGTTATGTGTTGCTATTTTAAATAACGGGAATTTTAATTTGAGCTTAACAGTTAATTAAATGCTTATAAGTATCACATTTATGTTATTTGCCAACAAGCTTTCTACACACAATTTCATTTTTAAACACAAATTTATTTTAATATACAAATAATAAAATTTATAATGACGGTACACACTAACAATTATTACAAATGGTTTTTTTATGTGCAAGATTTTTGCAAGCTTATAAACTATACCGAGTCTTCTATCGTAGTCTAGAACTAGATATTTTATCAATGTCCAAGGTCTGCGACGAACAAATTAATTCTGAGTTGGTTTTATTAAATCTCCCGTAACTTACAATGTCATTTCTCGACAACCATCACACCAGGTACAAGCTGGCTCCTTACAACGAATATATTTAATCCACTCGTAAAAACCGTAACGTCCGAAGTTATTCACTGAAGTAAGAGGGTTTGTAATGTTCGAAATATATATAAATGTTGATGAACAAGTTGTGTAGTTTTCCGATTAATAGACTTTAATCACAAATTTCGCTTCCTTGGCCTACAGCGTAATGATTGCTGCTGTCCAATAATAATACACTTTTTCTCTCTCTTAGGCCTAGCATTGCCAGGAGGTTAGGGCACTTGAATCCTAATCCGAGGATCGCGGGTTTGAATCTTCGTCATATTAAGGATACTCGACCTTTCAGCCGTGGGGCGTTATAATGTTACGATCAATCCCACTATTTGTTTGTTTAGAGAAACCTTCAATCTGGCATTACAATGCTAAATTATATAAGACTAGCGCAAATACCCTTCGAGTAGCTTTGCACAATATTCAAAACAAACCAAACAGTCTTATCTTACACTACTAAATTAGGGACGGCTAGCGCAAATAGCCCTCGTGTTACTTTGACGAAATTTAAAACAAACACCAAGAGATTATTCACAAACATATTTTAGTTTATAAATTACTGATCTATACATGTCATGCTCAGTATTTTAAGATAAATTTATGTTGAAACTATATCTGTGAAGAATATTAAGCATGGTATATAATCATATATAACGGCAATGCATTATAATTTATTTGTTCTGCTTTCGTTTTCATAAAATTACCTTCCACATTAAACTCTGATTTCTGTCACCTCTTTCTTCCATGATATCCTAGCAAAACGCCCACCAAAAGAGTCACAAGAAACACTTATCTTAACTCCGGTCACTTTTCTTTCGTGTTAGTTCACTATTATTATTATTACGTCCAATGATAATGTTTATTTCTTTGTGATACAATATATTCTTATCCTTCAATTCTTCTTTAGTATCATATAAACTACTTTATAGTATCTGTAGTCAACTTAGTTTGATTTCAATCTTAAATTTATAAATTCATAATCAGCCTTTCTTTGTCACCAACTTAGTACAAACTTAAAAAGTTTGTTTTGTTTGTTTTAAATTTCGGACAAAGCAACTCACAGGCTATCTGCGCTGGTACCTACTTTCGCAGCGAAAGACAAGAAGGAAGGCAGCTAGTCATCACCACCCACTGCCAACTCTTGAGCTTCTCTTTTTGCAACGAATTGTGAGATTGACCGTCATATTATAACGCCCCAACGTCTGAAATAGCGAGCATGTTGATGCAAAGGGAATTCAAAACTTCGACCCTCAGATTACGAGTTGAGTGTGTTAACCACTTGGTCATGCCGGGCCAGATTTAAAAACAGGAAAGCAATAACTTCTCAAAATTGGAAAAAAATTCACAACTACGTAAACTGAATATTACGACAAAATCTATCTCAATCCTAAAGTCAAATTAGCAGTTAAGTTTAATTGAAATTACTGCTTGATAATGTACTTTTGTAATTTCATCTTGATTATTCCTACCCGTGAACAACAAACTAAAGTGAAACAAACATCAGGAAACCGTGACACAACTAATCAAACGTTCCTATGTTTTTGCAGTATTTTTTCAATATTTCACATTTATTTCTCATCATTTAAAGTGTTTTATCTCTCACTTTCTTCAACAAGTACTGTTTACCTACTCTCCTACTGTCAATTCAATGTCACCTTTTTTTTTTCGCCACTCTGAAGGAGTGCAAACTCCTACTGTGAGTTCAGTTTCGCCTCTTTACCAAGCTCTGGCTTTTCCCGCCAGTAGTTTTCTCACTATCATTGAAGTTTCATTAACTAATTTAGATTCGTCACATTTTGAACTGTTACTTTGGTGTTACAACACTACTGTAAATCAGATTTCTGTTGTTGTTTTTTTTACAAGTTTTGTACTTTTCAGTGGTAAAACTATAACCCAATATATAAATTAAAATATAAAATACACACTTCTTATTTCATTGTTTGTAGCAATGCTCGGTGGAAAAGAATTAAAAGAACGTCTACTGGAATTCAGTTAAAACAAAACTGACCTTTTTCTTCAGTAAGATAACAAACAAGCCTTTAGCAACAGTAGCCTAATAAAAAAAAGGCACTTTGACTTTGGTATTATCAAAATAAAATAAACTCATGCAAATAAACACAACACTGCAGCTACTCACTTACTGGATCAGGATATAAATGATTTAGGCAAGAAGGAAGGGGAAATGTTACGCTTTCTTGATACATGTCGAAAATACACGAAATAACGTATTCCAAAATTAAACGATAACTACTGAGCGTTGTAACTAAATTGTTTGTGTATCACTTTGCGTTGCTCCAATATAATATTTACATTTTCGTTATTTACCACGTGGTGCAGAAGCAATTATAGCTACTTAAATAACTACCAAGCTTCGCAGTTGCTTTACATACGTTACCGTTTGGTAAATATAAGTACAAACGACATTTGTTCGCCTCTTTCCTTGTACAAGAAAACAGAGACACAAAACTATCATACAAGTATAATGTCTGTAGATGTAACAGCCACCCTCCCCAGTGGCACAGCGATACATCTGTGAACTTGACTCGTTTTAAACAAGATTTCGATACCGCTGGTAGGCAGATCTCTGATACTGTATTCTTTAACTTTGTGTCTTCCTTCAAGCAAATAAAGTATATATATTTGTCAATTTAGGTTTACCGGTAAACAATGGATGCGATAAACGTGAAGCTCAACAGTTTTGGGCTTTTTTCGTTGCGTGTGTAGTTAAACGCTAAATCACACAGTGAATTTATACGTGTTCTACACAACACAGACAGAGACATCGACTTTTAACATTGGAAGCTCTTAAACCTATCACCACACTGCCATTTTTACATCAATCTTAATTGTTCCACTACGACTATTTTGTTTTATTTCTGTAAATGAATTGAATATTTCTTTAGTTTTTTTTGTCGAATAATTAATAAAAAACCCATGTAATCAATGTAAAATATCACAAATAGCGTGGTTACGTAACCTTCATCATAATACGTTAAAATATGCTCCTTTCAGTATTCCTGGGGTTTTCACTGACTACGCCTACGTTTAATGATCATAACTTTGAAGCTATGATTTAGATGTTGAAGAGTTAGCATACTGGCTTCTCATAGCACTGTACAGATAAACTGTAAGAAAGATTGAGTACCATAAGTATACAATATGTGGTTTATTAATACAAAATATGAAATTTAGTTATATCCATTTTCTCATATATAGACAACGAATTGTCATCATTGACATATATTTAAATAATTGACATCTTACAATTAAAGTTAATAAAAAATTGAATGAAGTAACAGATTGCTCGAATATGTAACAAAAAACATCAAATTGAACGAAAGTGTACTTGGGGTACGAATGGGTCCAAGGGGTTGAACTACATGAAACTTTGTTTGAGAGATGAACTAATGCCTAATTCTGGGCATCATATAAGCAAAACATAAAGTGTTTCGCATACACTGCTGGCCAATAAACATGGAGACAAAATATGCATTTTGCGTTGTTAGACTCAACCACTCATTTGAGTTGAATTTCGAAAGATAAAAGTAAGAAAAGGGAAAATAAAAATAAAGAGCATTATGAGCTTTCAATAAGAAAAATGTAAACACTATAAAATGAGCGTAAATACCAGCTGGTCAAAAGTTTAAGACCATACCATAAAGCAGTCTTTAAGAAGGTAGGAAATGCCCAACAAGATTTTTCCAATTGAACTGGAAGATCCAGGATAACCAGCAACAAGTGGTAGAAGTTATGAAAAGTGTTCCTAAAACTGATGGAGCTCAAGTTCGACCTGATTACTGGCTGGAAAAGATCACAGCAAGTAGTTGTACCAAATATTTTATCAGTCAGCCCAGCTCTTTCAGTGTCAGATGATGGTGTAAAGCTGAGCGTTGGGTTTCTGATAAAAACAAAAACATTGAAAAAGCTGGTAGACCTCTTGATATTTCAAGCCTTCTAAGTGTGACTTATTTTATGTCCAGTAAATAACGACTTTATTCTGGTGAAAGGAAATAGATTAGACCTTAGAAGTGAAATAGATCCTGGGCTAAGTTTAAGTTGACATTAGGTGGTGTTGGTTTTCTGCCGTTCTTTCTTTTAGCAAATAATATCAAAATTAAAGATGGGCGCACGAACACACTCACGTAACTTTGCAAAAATATGGCAAAACAAGAAGTATATATTGTTTAAAAGTACAAACAAACTTGAAACTATATCAGCTTTAAAAACAAAAACTAGATTATAATAACGTTACATTGCCAAAACCACATTAAGTTGAGAGTTATTAAGTTATTCTTCAATCCTGTTATTGATTAATTTAGAGCCAATAAACAAACTTACTCGAATATAGATGTAGATGATAAAAAATATGTTTTAATAACTACGGTAAATATTCCTTTTTTCACTTGAAATCGATTTTTTGTTTTGTTTTCAATTTCGCGCGAAACTACACAAGGGCTTTCTGCTTTAGCCGTCCTTAATTTATCAGTGTGAGACTGTAGGGAAAGCAACGAGTCATCATCACCAACCGGTGACTCTTGGACTAGTTTTTCAACAAGGAAAAGTGAGATTGACCGTCGCATTATAACGCTCCTACGACTGAAAGGGCGAGCCTGCTTGGTGCAACCTGAACCCTCAGATTACGAGTCGAGTGCCTTAACCACCTGGTCATGCCGGACCAGTACTTAAAATCGAACGACCCGGAAAACATTTGAGAAACGCATTAAAAGAAAACCTTTACCAGAGATGTGTGGGTTTGTTTAATTATGATCTAGTTTGGCTATGCATAGTTAAAAAGGCTCAGTTTTGACATTTAACTAGTTAACAATAAATAACTGGTAATGTGTGATCTTATTGAGCTGAACATATTCAAGAGGATGATTTTCGATTTTTAATTTTATTTTAAACCGTAATCTTCTCAAATCTTATTTAGTTTATTCGCAAGACAAGGATAAAAGTAAAAAGTATTATTCACTTTGGTAATTAAATTCGAAAATCGTGGAATGAATAGATAAAATAGATACTTTTAACATTGTTGCATTATTCACCAATGTTCCAGTTCAAGAGATGTTTGTTTTATGTTGCTAATTATATTAAATTTATTCTGTTAGAAGTGAGTGGTATTGATAAATTCAGCATGACTGTGTGTGTGCGTGCACTGAATGACAAAGTTCAAGATAGAAGATGAAATCTAAAGAAAGGCGAAATACATTAAATGTTTTCAATAGATAAGTTGAAAGTTTAGTTCTATGTTCTCATTTACTTCCCCCAGTTATGCAAATAACCTTTGGTATATAGTTAAAATGTATAGATAATATGTTTTTGTTTTAGCACTGAAAGCCTAGAGACATATCGCTGTGCTACTGGGAGCCATGTTGAACGATAAGTTATTCCCAGCTTGCTTGTTCGCAAGTTCTTCTGTATAACAATGTTAATTCAAATCAAATAAAAATAATGAAAAATAAATAATCGGTGTTAATAATAACACGAATAAATAAATCTTGTTACAGTAATTCTTACCTTAAGTAATAATTATCTTAGATAATAATTACAATTAATTTAATATAGTTCACACTATAATAACTGTTGATTAACAATGATGACTAAAATAGTGTCATGACTACAATTGTTCCAGGCGACCTGAGTAGATTTTGGTATTAGCAAAACGCCTCTAAGGCAATGAATATCACAGCTATACCATTCTCCATTCTCCCGCAGTTAAAATAACGACCTAATTTTCATTTTAATACTTTGTCGCTTTACTAAATGAATTTTTTATCACATGTTTAAAACACCAGATATTCGCTTTACATCTAACTGTAATCATCAACACACACCTTCAGTATAGATTGTCAGAACCTCATATTCTCTAGATACGTAGAGACGTAATATTGGATCAAAATCACAATCACAGTTTCATTCCGAACCACTACACATTCAATTCTACGTATCTGGATGATATACACACCATCACAAGTTTTTTGAAATATTGTTAAAACAATGAAAAACTAAAAATCGGGGCAGGTATTGCGATTTAACATTCTGCACCTCAGGATGATATGCAAGGCAATCGAGGGCGATCAGAAGAGTCCTTCTCTTCATTCTACTCGCGAAATTAAATTTGATGCAGGGCTTGTGATAAAGAGCTAAACCGAAAAAATTACAAGTTTACGAGATTGTGCTGTAGGCAAGTGACAAAGGTTCGTTGGTGGTCAACGAGAGGTCAAATATTGACTAAGAAAACAATAACAAGAGAGTAGGGATATGTAAACCCTAACACACGGCAATTTTGCTGTGGGAGGATATCGGGAGTACACTGAGAAAAAATCACTTTCTCTAACCACATGATGAATAATATATCTGGTTAGTATCTGAGCTGCAAACTGAAACGATAATTACACATAATTAACATTACTGAATTGAGTTGGAAGACATTACTTAATTTGTTCGAGTCCATTAAAGGGTAAAATGTTTATTTGCCAAGAGGAGGGAGTAGCTGATAAATGGGTGAACAGAGCTGTAAGTGGGTTACGATTAAATGCTTTTATAACATTTAGTGGCTTGGTGAGGTAAACTTCTTTATTCAGGTAGTATGTCATATATTTTATCTAGGTTACAGTGAGCAGTGTAGCATGGCCAACGGGAAGCAATCCTGATAGCCGCGTGTTGTAATGTGGATATTTTCTCATTTGAAGAGTCGGGCATGTAACGTTATTGCATGCTGCCACTCTATACCAAGGGGCTAATGTCTACTTTGTATATGAACATAATGGTGTGAGGGGTACAAACTTTTTTCATACTGCTGATCCTTCGATGAAAGGATATGCGGTGGCTAATACGTGATGCAATTATGTTAATATCGATTAACCAGGTCAGTTTCCAATTGATATGAAAACCAAGAAATTTAACAGATTTGGAGAAGAGGATCACAATATCATGAATTTTGATTTGCTCCTTGGGCGTCGTTAAAGCATAAAAATACATTCATGGGACTGTTACTTCCATACTAACACGTATTCTACGTGACACTGTGACGACTCAATAATTGTTGTTAAACTCAAGTTCTGCCACTGGTGAATTTGTTATTCCTCAGGATATGGACGATGGTTTTATTAATATTCCTTTTGAAACATTTATCTAACATCACACCTATTGAAGGACCAACTGTCGTTGGAGTAAGACCTACCCTGCCAGTTCAGGACTTATCATTACTGTAAGGAAACAAATGACTGGGGAAAAGTCGTAATGACGGATCACTATTTCGTCTGAGGATTATGATCTTGAGAAGAATCCAGAAGTGTTTTCCTCGTGTGCTGCGACTCAAACTTAGGCCAAAAAAGATATGTTAAACACATGTTCGGAGGAAGACATGATAGATTAAGCTCAGACATATTTTGGATCCGACGGGGATCTTATCAATAACTAACTGTTCCAACTGATAATTTTTGAAAATGATAAACGTGAGGAATATGGCTCGTCTTGTGAAGTTCTGTTTGCTACATGTGGAAACTGTTTGTTTTTGAGTCCTTAATTTATCCGAATAACGCTAAAGGGAAGGCAACTATCCATCACCACTCACCGGCAACTGTTTCTTACTCGTTTACCAACGAATAGTGGGATTGATCGTAAACTATAACCCCTCCATGACTGAAAGGGTGAGCATGTTTAATGCAACGGAGATTCGAACCCTCGACCTTCAGATTACGAGTCGAGTGCCTTAACCTCCTGGTCATACCTAGTCGATGTAAGTTAATCATCAAGCAGGAAGAGAATCCAAATATGTTTTCACTATTTAAACATTCAGTCCTAAAAAATGAACTGGATAAAGTTAAAAACGATTATTTTTTTCAAAAATGGAGCAATCAGACGTGCCAGCTTAAGAGAACTTGGCCATACTAAATAGTTGTTTGCAAAGCAAAGCAAAGTTGTCTTTAAACTCCCCATGAGAAGTCATGGAGGTATTAATGATATATATGACAAAATTATAGACATTTCTTTCAGCCAATGTCCCCCAGTGGCTCAGCGGTATGTCTGCGGAACTTACACGCTAAAATCCGGGTTTCGATACCCGTGGTGGGCAGAGCACAGATAGTCCATTGTGTAGCTTTGTGCTGAATTCAAAATAACAACAACAATCTTTTGGCCAAAAATCAGGCAAGATGTTTCTCACCTTTGTGAAACCTGTCATATATATCAATTAGATGAAAAACCCGATGAGAAAATTTCTGTTACTTCTTTGAAATCTATCCAACCTTTTAAAGAATAGTTTAGTCATACAACTACTGATTCTGTTAAGCCATAAAAATTAGCATTTGTGTTTTATCACTTTAAAGTGCTGTGGAATTTTATTATCATTAGCTCATTTGTATTAATTCTGTTATATATTGTCGTGAATTTTGAAATTGTATAATTCTTTGAAAATGTATTGTTTATTTAATATATTCTTATCAATGTGTATATTTATGTAACTTCTGACTAAAAAATTGTCTAACACCAATTCGTAATTGTTTAAAGCGGGAAATGTAACAGATTTAATATTGTACATTCGTTTCAGTACCTTTGTTTGTCTCAGTATCGTTATTTAAAGCATGTGAAGTATATGGCTGGACGAGTATTGCGCAAGTTCTGTTTCTTCTTAAATTTTCAGAAGATTCTGGAGAGCAACAATCAGCAATATGTGGTTCATGAAAACGTTAGCGTGTTTTGAACATTCTTGAATCTTCGGGAAACTTCCTTATGATTTGTATGAAAGCAGCTAGCCGAGAGACAGTACTAGAAAACTACAGTTACAATCAGTGTGATTTAGGCCTCTGAAAGTATAATTGTGATTAACGACTATTAATTGGAATTTTGACCCAGAGTGTTTACAGATTTCGATGAAACCGTTTAACATCAATGAATTAACTTAGGACGTTAGTATTTCTACAAGTACATTGAATGTTTCTTTCGCATAAAAGACAGTGGTGCGAGGCCCTTCAAACTAGCTTGCCTAAGGGAAGTGTCATAATATCAACTCAAAACTAATTTTTCGTCGTGAACGTAGTTCGATATTTGCGTGGACAAGACCCCAGATTCCCTATTTTGAAGCTTTAAGATTTATAAAAACAAACGTCAAAATGTATCAAGCATTCTCAGTGATTTAACACGTTCAAGGACTTCAAAATGTCTCAACGAGCTATCTAATGTGTCCACCAGAAAAGATCGAATCCCAGGTTTTAGTGGTGCAAATCCGAATACTTTCTGCTGCTACCAAGCGACGAACTTTAAAAATGAAAAAAAAGTCAGCATGACGAACTACGAGCAACTTACCTCCAATATCTTCCCACTGTTCTCCCTGTTGTAGAATTTACAACTGGTCCTCCGATTAGACCACGTATGTAACAGATGGTCTTCCATCAGCAACCTGGGAATCGTAGCTGCACACTGATTGGTGCAAGGGATCGCATCGTATTAACACGTATTCAAATGGCCCTGCGTGAAAAAATACAAAACAAGCAACGATTCGATGAAAGCAACATCTCTTTACTCAAGTATTTCAAACTGGTTCATGAAAGAAACAATATCAGAGAAAACACGAGTTGGAAAAGTTGTTAATATATAACAGGATGTCCGGAAATCGTTAAGAAACTTCTTTCTTATGAATTTGTGACTTGATAACAATTGACGGATATCCCGTATACTCATCACAATAACAAACATCAATACAATGGAACTGGTAATAGTTGCAACACGTCATTTTATAACTGTGTATCGTGTTTCAAAAACTCGACTAATAAGAGCATAATATGAATCGTTTACCTGTTTGGAAAGTACATTTATTTGTTTGTTTTTAGAATTTCTCAGAAAGCTACTCGAGGGATATCTGTGCTAGCCGTCCCTAATTTAGTAGTGTAAGACTAGGGGGAAGGCAGCTAGTCATCACCACCTACTGCCAACTCTTGGGCTACTCTTTTACCAACGAATAGTGGAATTGATCGTCATATTATAACGCCCCCCACGGCTGAAAGAGCGAGCATGTTTGGCGCGATTGGGATGTGAACCCGCGACCCTCAGATTACGTGTCGCACGCCTTAACACGCTTGGCCATGCCGGGCCGATTGGAAAGTAAACGAAAGAACACCTAAGTATGAAATAGTAACATGTATTTTTTTTAACCAATAATTACTACCAGATGAAGAATGTGTGAATTACATAAAATACTAAACATTAGCAAAGTGTTCTGAAACCATGTAATATGCATAAATATACGTAACAAAACAAAAGAGAATCGTCAACAGCCACGGCTATAATTAGGTCTAAAAGCGCTAATGAAAAAGAAGTTTGTAATCTAAAAGTGTGTACTTAAAGGGAAAAAAAATCATTGCAATTCTATGAGCTACTATGCCGCAGCTATAAACAAATACAAGAATATATTACAAGATAAAACTTTAAACCATCTACACCAATTTCTTTCCATATTAACATAACAGTACCAGCAGTACGTTTTCAAACAGTTATGTGGAACAGTTGAACCGCTCCGACAGAAAAACAGAATAATAACGATTTTTTAAAAACATTCACTTACCCCATATAAAAAAGAGCTTAGATGGACCATTTATACCATTTAATGCAATTTCTCAGCTATACCTTTACCCCTCTCCCCATAAAGCTCGACAGGTTTCCGATTTTTATTCAAAATGAAACTTATTGTGAGCAAAGACAACATTTCTGAAATATATTTGATGTAGGTTGATAAAGAATGATAATTAAAGCAGGGGTTTCCAACGCCCACTTCGCAACTTTGAAAATATTTTAGGTTGCGACTCAACTCTCTCTACACACATACAAACTGATAGTATATTACAGTACTTGTTTTAAATTGTCCTCTATCGTAATTCTTATGTCCTCATGACCCTCCTTTTGAGTCGAGACTCCAATTTGAAAACCACCAGTAACACAGTGGTATGTCTGCGGATTTTCAACACTATAAACCGAGTTTTGCTGCCCTGTGTAGCTTTGTGCTTTATTACAAAAAATCTAATCAGATAAACACCGAGATAATAAATTAAAAAAGGGCCACAAACGACAGATAATCTATTTGTTACGATTTGTGATGGCACAAAATGTTGCAATATTTCGTATACTACGGTCAAACATAATAATGAAAGTGACAGAACTCTGCCGTGCAGTAATTTTATACATAAGGAAGTTGGACTTCTTAAATCCTACGTTACGAGAAATTGTTAGTGTATATTAATCATGGTGTGCGTAAAGTTCCGGAGTGTTCATCAAATTAAAGAAATAAAAGAAAGTAATTTTGTTTGTTCAAAGTAAATACAAATCTACACAATGAGCTATATACCCAGTGTCAATAGCTGTTCTCGAAATTAAATTTTTAGGGTTATAGGCTTACAAAACTGGATTACCTCAGAAAAGATCTGACTCCTTAACGGTTATCATAGGATTTTGATATAAAGACTGAAAATAAGGCTTTGTTTGCGATAATAAAGGATTATTGTGGTGTCAGTTGATAGAAAGTGCTTTTGTAGCTAGTGGATAATAGCTAGTTTTATTCGATATCATTGTGACTTAAAAATGCTAAAAGTGTTGTAATCAGAAATGGCTTAAGCCTTAACAACAACATTTCGCTTGAAATATGAAAAAAATGATTTTATAAGATGGGTTGTTTTAGCATAAACATTTTCTGAACTGATTTACTAAACATTTCTTATAAACTGTCAACAGAACAACTTACCTTTGGTTCTTTATCTACAGTTCAAATGAAGTTATAATATTTAACTTGTATAATTTATATTCCGTGTCTACACTCTTGGTATCGTTATCATGGTAACAAAACAGTCAAATATCATGTATCTACTTCAGTCAAAACTCACAAAGTGCTTGAAAACATCAGAAGTTCAATTTACCGACATATTAAAAACTAGCCGTAGAATGTGCTGTACAGGAATTTTCTGAGAAACAACGAACCAAACAAACATAGGCCAACGCCTCTGTTTCTGACTTTATTTCATAATTTCTTACAGTTTTATTACTGATAAAAATTCACGAAACTTGTAATTGTGCCACAACAATATGTATGTGGATTTGCAAAAAAAGAATGATTTATTGAAGGAGATAGATTTTTAAACTTCAACGTTGCTTATACGACTACATCATATCTCTGTCACGCTAACAGCTGTCCGTTATTCTTGTTTCAACTACACTGTCTCGGTTTGTTGCTGATTTGTTTCGTATTTGCTGATAAACCTACACGCGAATATAATCCTAGTTGCGTTGACGTACCTAGCATTGAAGTCCTTTATTTCTGGATGAGATGTTTTGAAAAACTAATGTAACTACTTCAACCCTTCGGTTGAAAATTGGAATTGGCAAAGGTGCAGCCAATCAAAACGGTTTCAACTCAGAACCTTATGTGCACTTAGTAAGTGCTCTACCAGCTAGGCCGAACTATGTGACACAAATTTTGTTCTAGGATAGAATGTGTTATTTTTTAATTACTTTTGTTGTAAAAATACAGAAAATACCATTATTCCTCTTCAAACTTTGCGTTCGTGACCTGGATAATGAAATTTAGAAATTAACCTATTTTCTGTATAAAAACGGGCGAATTTGCACATTTTCATTTACATAATGTCTGAATCACACAACATATGAATCAAGATTTATATGTATTTATACTAATGTTACACAAAAATAAACAAACACTTTTAGACGTGAGTAGTTTTTTGAGATTTGCGAATGTAATGTTAATCACTCTCATGTATCAGTCCCCAAATATAGTCTTCCATCATATTTTCGTTATACGCTACTTGGTAGCGACGTTCAAAGTTCAGTATATCTTGGCGGAGGCGCTCGTCTTGCTCTTTAAGGTGCACCGAATGAACCAGGGGAAAAGACGGTTCTTATTCCCGTTATTAACGTTGAGGCTTCTGGATGAGCTATGAATGAAGAGGCGTCATTCGATCAGATTATAGGCAATAATAATTGCCTCGCTCAGACCGGATACAATGTGGCAGAATAAGAACCCATCTTGACAAATGAAGAAGCTTGAAAAATTTCAGTGACGCATCCTCTGACTTGCGACTTTCACACTTTCATCAAACAAATCCCATTCCTTAAGCCTAGATGTCTAAGGTTCGGCATTCGTCTTTGCTAGCCCAACATTTATAATCAAGTCATTGAGAGCTCTTCGGTTGGGGTAGTATGGGTTTCTCTTACCAGCTACACCTCTGAAATTGCAATCTGGATCTTAAAAGTCTATCAATTCCTCTGACGATGGCTGCTTTCTTTCGTTGTGAGTTCAGAGATCTCGAGGCAGTGTGGTACTGGGGAGATGTATGATGGAAGGTCCGTATACATGATCACAGATGCATTCTTGCCAGCTCGAAGTTTGGAAGTCCACCATGCAGAAGTTGTAACTGCTTTAGTGGTCAGTGATTTCACACCAAATTCTTGGAGTAACAAAGGTGATGGTTCTTTTTATTCCTCTGTATCATCCTGCAAAAGAGCAAAATGCAATTGTTATTATGAAGAATAAATTTATTCATTTAAAAGAAGTTATATTAAATATATACCATTTTTTCTATACCATTGGAAATTTTTAAACAAATATTTCTTTTGTAAAATGTCTAAAATTTGCATCTTACTATTTAAGCAAGCAAAAATTGTCCGTTTTACCTTCTAGAGATTTTTATAGAGCTCGTAAGTAAGATGAGATCCCCAGGGTTTCTCTTAGTACCCGACGGGCATGCCAAAATATGCATTGGATGTTTCACACATTTTAGAAGATGATGCCACAGAGAACGTTTTCTCTCTTGTCTAGATAAATTGGCCACATACACTGAAGAATAAGTCTGGAGAATGCTTGCAGCCTGTTGATGTCATCTCTCATAAAAGCTAACAGGTCTATGTGCGCACTCAGGCAGCTGGAACTAAAGTGAATTGGTGGCCCTCTCCATATATATATATTGGCATGGAAAGTTCTGGAAAATTCTCGTAAGTTCGAGAAATTCTCTATCGTCTGCTCAGCACTGAATCTACCTGAAATGTTTTGTAAAATGGGAAAATTTGAAAGTTTCATTACCCAGGTAACAAATGTTTCAAGAGAAAATTAGGTATTTTCCATATACTTGAGTCAACAGCAATTGGAAAATAACACTTTCAGCCCACGAACATGAAAAAGTAAAAATTTTGTTGCATATATAATTATAATTCTCCTTTCACTGATTGCGAGCGATATAAAGATTCAAAGTTTGAAAAACAAAATAAAACTGAAATGTAATTAATTGGTAAAAGTCACCTGTGAATGACGTTTTGACATCTATTGACCAATCATTTAAAACATTTTTACACGTCTTTTAATAAATCATTGAAAATATGCATTTTGACAGATCAGTTGGAATGTTTTCGCAAAGGTCTTGACCAGTCACTTGAAAAGTTGTTGTAAAGCTGTTAATCATTTCCAACATTTTTTGCAAACTTGTAAATTTTTTAACATGACATCTTGAAAGTGTTTTGATGTTTTTTAACGAAACATCTTAAAACAAGAAAATGTTTTAACTTGTTCCATAGTTAATACAATGATTTCTTTTTACTTCATATTTTAAGTGAACAAATGGAATCGATAAGTCTAGATATTAATTCTTTTTCTCACCTGGCCTTACCTGTAATCAGAACGTCCATCCACTTACATCCTGGTCGCACTAATGTTCGCCCTTTCAGATGTGGGAGCGTTATCATGTTACAGACAACCCACTATTCATTGGTAAAAGAGTAGCCTAAGAGTTGGCGGTGAATGGTGATTAGCTGCCTTCCCTCTAGTCTTACACTGCTAAATTAGGGACGGCTAGCCCAGATAGCCCTCGAGTAGCTTTGTGCCAAATTCAAAACAAACAGTCCACTTACAACCCTTCTTATGTTTACAGTGAACCAGCAAACCCATCACCGTATCCTCAGTGTTTGAATCTGGGTACACCTGTAACGCAAATTAATATAATATTTTAACTCTAATTCACTGTTAGCTGCAGAAAAAATTAACCAAAAAACAAAGTCTCATCTCAAGAAAAAAACCGCGTAGTATTCTTGTGTCGAATTGTTTCTTTGTTTTCTGTTGTTGCTTGAGACACGCAGAGTAGTCTGGTTTAGAGACGAAAAAAAGAACTTCAAGGTGTTGAAGTTTCATTGTGATGAATAGTGATTTGAATTATAGTATCTAAACGAGTCTTGCAGTCAGAAATAATGAGCAGAAAAGATATGATGAAGGGATTGAGGTAATAAATCATAAGATTACATGGATTTACAATTAAAGTTTGATCTTATGTGGGAAATATATAGCAATGTCACTGATATAAAGTTGGAAGTCCGCTAGTCACAGAGAACCAAATAGTTACACTAATATAGATGAATGAGTTAAAAATAACCACTAGAGTTAGATGCAGCCAGAAGGAAAGTTTGTAATAACATCACTCATCATGACCGAAAGTTTGCTCCTGTCTTTGTTGTACACACAAATCACTGATATCCTAAACTGATTGCGTCATATCCATCAGTTATTAATATTCCAGAAGAAAGTATAAAAAGAAAGAATGAATAATAATAATTTCTTATAATGTATATTATGAGATTGGAACAAAACCTGAGAGCTAAGTTATGACGCAAAAGAAAATCACAGTTACAATTGGCCAGAGATCAATTTATAGTTGTATCGGACTTTGCAGTTAGATGAATTCTATTAGGGTATTTTTCTGTAAAATAAAGACAATTTTAAAATCATCCTGATCTGAGGAGATATTCTCGTGTATTATTGTGATTATTTTTTGCTTATTTGTTGTTTTTCTCGTTGCCATATCAAGTAGATTCCTATCAAACTACCTTCAATGGAGTGTTTGAATATATTTTGATGTCTTCCCCTGTTATAGAACAGTATGAGCTAATGGTTAACCTGTTGGGCTGTAAATCTAATAATCTAAGATTCAAACTATGAGAAGCAGCTGAAAATAAATACTATTTTCTTTCAACAGTGAAAGAGTTAGACTGTAAAACTTGTATTCAGTGGTTTATAGGGCTTAAAAAAGAATAGCATAATTTAACGTTGCAAGTACACATAACAAAAAAATGAGCATTCACAACACAATTATTCTTAAAAACAAAAATTGTTTCGCTAGACACTGTCACACGGAGCCTACGCCTCAATTCTATATGAAAGTCCTCTGAATACTCAGTCCATGTCTTGAGAAATTAAAACAAAAAACACGATCGGTATTATGCGGAAACACAGAAAATTCCCGAACCTAGAAGCCTCGGGTCTCGAATCTTTTAAACACTTAACAGCACCACCGTCACCGGATGGAATGTTACTATTTTTATAGATTGAATGTTTTTTATTCTATGTCAATGCTTTTTTTATTCTGTTCAACAGGTGACGTTAACACAACCTATGTGAGCGTCTCGAATTTAAATACGTTTGAATTTTTAGACATTCAAATCGTTTGGAGTTTCTCTATGTTATCTTTTACTGATAACTGACATTTTAATGACTTGTAAATAAATATCAAGTTTATTCTATTAAACACGGTGGCAAAATTCTGTATATTTCAGCAAGAAGAGGAATAATGAAATAAAACGTTCAACTGCAGCTGGTATTGTTTTAAGTGACAGAGCTATTTGTGAAAAGAATGTATCGTGAGTAGTTAACTAACTTAGCCATGTAATTCATTGCCTGTTACGTATTGTATGGTGAACTGTACAATATTGCCACTGGTTTAAGTATTCATTAAACTGTCTCACATTTTCTCTTTTATTTGAAAATACGAAAAGAATATCATTGTCGCAGAATATCATAATCTACACGTTATATTATTTTGAACTAACAGTGAGTTTGTCAGTGGTAACGCTCAAACATCTAATACATTGATAAAAAGTGTGTCTGTCGTCTTTTACATAATTGAACTTCTTCAGAGTTTTGTGGGAAATAATTCTCGGAAAACCATAACCCAAACTGTCTAGTTCTTTACTTGGCCGCTGAAAGTTTTTCTGTGAATGGTCCAGTCTGAAACTTTCGACAACGTGATCGGCGTTTTCTGGAGAGGCGGCAACTGATAATGAAGTGTAAAAGAAACATTGTGTCAAAAGGGTCAAGAGAGTATTGAATCATAATTTCCTAGCAAAATCTTTATATACACAGACAAGTGACTACCTTCTCCTGTTTCGTTGCCGTTCAGGAAAAGAGTCACTATCAGTTTGTTACCACACTGGCTGGTGTAAAACGGGGAACTACTTATCTCGTAGCTCTTTCTGGATTTGGATTCTGTAATCTTCTAGGAGTAATTACTAACCCTCCATAGCAGAATCCCAGATGTATTAAGTGTAAGGTTCGGAAAAACATTTCGAAGTAAAGTAGTCTTCACTCCATGTGTAGCTCCAGAGAAAATCGGAAATGAAAATAAAACACTTACTAAGATAAGATTTACCACAAAATAAAACAAAATATGTTTGGATCATTTGCACAACGTGACGTTGCGGTAGCGACAAATAAATGATATTGAATTTGTTGTTGTTGTTGTTTTGAATTAAGCACAAAGCTATACAATGGGCTATCTGTGCTCTGCCCACCACGGGTATCGAAACCCGGATTTTAGCGTGCAAGTCCGCAGACAAACCGCTGAGCCACTGGGAGGCAAATGATATTGAAAAGAAAAAAATAATGTCAAAGTTCATGCACAAAAACATACTGTCCACAAATCACACGTCGTGAGGCCTTTCAACAGTTTATATGCTAGTAGTGGATTTCTCGTGGGTTAATTTGTATTTGAATTTAGTTAGCCGTCCCGAAGTTAGCAGTGTAAGAAAAGAGGAAAAGCAATTTGTCATTACTACTCACCACCAACTCTGGAACAACTCTATCTTCCAGCACATTGTGGGATTGACCGTGCCATCATATCACCCTCACGCCTGAAAGGCCAAGCATGTTTGGTGTCATAAGGATTAAACTCGCGACTCTCAGAATAGCAGAAGCGCACTATCCACCTGGACATGCCGGTACGTTTCTTGAAGGTTCGAGAACAATCTAGAAGTATGCGAAACAATAATAATAACAACATATTACAAATGTAATTATTCGTGACAGTATATTAAACGCCAAAGTTTTATGTTGATAATCTGTAATATGAGTTCAATACAGAGGATTAAAAAAGATCAGATGTTACAAAAGTAATACAGAAGTAATAAAAATCAACACACACACCTATAAACTAAAATAAAACACTAAAACTTTCTACTTTTTTGTAATGAGTTTATAAAAAAATTACCGAAAAGTTAATATTTCATTGTATTTGATTTGTTTTTTCATTCATTTCGCACAAAACTACACGAGAACTATCTGCGCTAGCCATTCCTAATTTAGCAGTGTACGACTAGAGGGAAAGCAGCTATTTATCACCACCCATCAACTGCTCTTAGGCAACTCTTTTTACCAACGAATAGTAGGATTGACTGTCACATTATAACTATTTCATAGTGCTGCGATTTGATTAGAATCTACTTTAACATTGTTAAATATTACTGAAACGTTTTACAAATGTGGTAAACGATGGTTCTTAGTTTTAAATTTAGAAAGACAATTTAAATAAACTACAAATGCGAACAAACCAACAGTACATCAAAAATTGTGTAACATCAAGGTCAAATACAGATAAAGGCTCAATTACCTTTTAAGAAATACGGTCGTCCCTACTCGTTATTAAAACTGATACTTTTCAGTCTTCATTTAATTTCAAACTCAAATACGTGAAATAATAATATAAGTTACTGTGTATAAAATAAAAAAACGAGGCCTTTTACTCCAGATGTATGTATTTTGATTTCGCTTACTGCTTTTCAGAAATGTTTAAATTATCTGAAAGTTGGGATTTTGTTTCTCCTTGAGATAGAAATAATTCATTTGTTTCAATAAATGTTCAATACTTCAGTTTGTTCATTTACAGCTTTCAAAAGAATGCTCCAATAAATCTCACTTGAACTTGCAACCCATATCTCTGAAAACACAATAAAGTGCAAAAGATGAACTTCTATATCTTCTTTGGGGACCTTCGATGATTCACTTTGGTTAGAACATTGCACTGGATACCTGGGACATTTGGTTGTGTGGTTCTGTATATGAATATCACAATAGCACAAGCATATCTTAGTTTCTACTGTTTGTATCGTTAACAATGTTTAATTATTATAAATATTCTTTCCAAAACTCATTGCAGATTCACACCATTACGAAAAGCTGTTCGGTTATAAAGTGCCTTAACACGTTAAGCAACAAAGAAATTTACTTGTCCGTGAGTTAGTTTCTCGGAAAAAAAGCTAAACAATATTAACTTCCTGTCACAGTTAGTTGTGTACTTGAAGACACACTAAAGATCAACTGAACCATAACTGTAAAACTTTGTAAGAAATAGTTTCTTCATGGTACTTAAACCATCAGTAAAGTAACTACTAATAAAGATAAGAAGTCGTTTTTCTTCAATTGAGTTCCATCGCCTTATTTGTTTTTAAGCATATAGTTATACAATGCACTATTTGTGCTATGCCTACCACGAATATAGAAACCCGGTTCAGGTGTTGCATGTCTGCAGATATGTCGTTGTGCCACTGGGGATGGGGTATTATTGTTGTTTTCGAATTTCGCGCAAAGCTACACGAGGGCTATCTCTGCCGGCCGTCCTTAATTCAGTGTTAAACAAGAGGGAACATAGATAGTCATCACCACCCACCGCGAAAGGGCTAGCGTATATGATGTGACGGGAATTCGAACGTGCAACCCTGAGATTGCGACTTGAGCACCCTAACTACTTGTTCATGCCAGGTCACTAGATGGCAATGCCATCGTTGTTAACAATATTTTCGGCCTCCGACAGTCAATCTTTCTACTTCCTAAGTTTAATTAGTTAGTCAACAAACAGCTTTATTACTCGTTATTTATAATACCATATAATACATCCATACAAAATCAGAGAGTGTTCAGATGTAAAAACATATTGTCGACCAAATACTACTTTTACCTGGAATCGGAGTTTATTGGGATGTAAAAAACACACTGTCAGTTACACAGCAATCCTACATAGAATAAAAAATTATTGACATGTAAAAACAGTTGCCAGATATACAATTGTTTCGTTGAGATTAATATGTAATTCGAAAAACAAGGAGATAGTTGTCAAACATAAAAAGCCTTTTTAACCGAAACTTCTATTTGTTGAGATAACACAATTTTTATATTAATTCATAATGAGCATTTTACTATATATTTATTAATTAAATACCTCGAAAATAAAATGGATACGTGTTTGTCTGTTAATATAAAATTCGCTTTAATTTAAGCTTGTTCTTTGAAAATAAAAACATATTATCGGCTAGATATGACAATAAAATATATTTCTCAGACAGTGACCATAGTCATACACTATAGAAAAAGCTCAATTTTCAAATATTTTATCATTTAAAACAATAAAATATTTGTTACCATTCAGTGAAACAATTTTTTTACAAGTATAAAAACATGTTCATGTCATACGGTTTTTAATTTTAAAAGTGCAACTTTTTCAGATATATTGAGAATTTTTTCTCAATTTAATATATTCCAGCAGAGTAGTTGAGTGTAAAATATTCCCGTATCTCATCATTTGAAGGATATTTTACTTAGGCAGTTTTCGTTTAACCTATAATATCTGCGATGTCACTGTCTGCAGTCGATTCCTACTGCAACAAATTCTTAAACTACTCCGTTTCTTTCACAGAACAAAATTAACATTATTTTCTTTAGTGATTCAATCATTAACCGCTAACTAATGAAGTACTTTAATTCGAAATTTAACAATAAGATCTATATTAGTTGTCGTTTACAGTAGATTTCTCTTAAAATTTAGAATTTAAATCATAAATTTACAAGTTCAAAATTCAGTAAATGAAAATTAATTGTGTGATGTAAAACGTGACGCGACAGCTAAAGGGGCTATTTATCCATAAAAAACTTATTTGTGAGTACAAAAAATGGATCGTCATAAACAATGCAGAACTACAAAACACCATGTTATTTTAATAACATTAATACAGACAAAAAATTACAAGTTTAGTAAATGTTCTAGACCACGAGGAATTTTTTTTCAAAATCTAGCCTGTAATGTATCATAACCAAACTTTGGCAATATCGACGCGCCACCAGCCTTTTGGCGCATTCATTCATTTTGTAAGTAGTAACAAATCTTCGCAGAATTAGAAAGTCACACATTTATTCTCACAAAAGACTGGCTCATACTGGCAACTAATCATGTGGCCCTAAAAGATAGGTTATCAACAAATATGTTTTATTAACGAGTTGGTGTCACGTTTTTTGTAATCACAGATAATTTCTCTTGTACTTGTTACGATCTTACGATCACTAAAAGTTAAAACATAACATTCATAAAAGGCTGTTCATATTAAAAACAAACCAGAGGCGTCCAATTACCTTATCACTTAATATATATCCTGAGTGAATCACATATATTCAAAAGGAAACCTTAAATTTTAGTCTTGACTGAGGTTTTACTTGCATACATTTTATTCCTAACTAAATGATAATTTTATTATCATTAGGCTATTTGCATTAATTGTGTCATATATTGTTATGATTTTTGAAATTGTATAATTATTTGAAAATTAATTGTATTTAACGTAAACTTATCTACATGTATATTTATATAGCATCAGATTTAAAAATTTTCTCACATCAATTTTCAATTGCCTAAGATTTACTGTTGTAAATTTGTTTCAATATAGTTGTTTAAAGCATGTGAAGTACATTGCTGAACGTGTATTGCGTAAGTTCCTTCTCTTGTTTATGTATTTAGAAGATTCTGGAAAGCAGCAATCAATAACATGTGGTTTATGAAAACGTTAGCGTGTTTTTGAACATTGTTGAACCTTCGAGAAACTCTTATGATGTGTGCAAAAGCAGCTAGCCGAGAGACAGTAATAGAAAATTATTTTTGGTCAGCTACCGTTAGAGTACCCTAGACCTCTGAAGCTATAATTGTGACTAATGGCTATTACTCGGAAAACTATAGAATTTTGACCTGGAATGTTTACAGATTTCGAACAAACAATTTAACTTCAATGAATTAACTTCGGACGTTAGTATTTCTACAAGTACATTGAATATTTTTTCGCATAAAAGTCAGCCCTGACGCCAATCATGCTAGCTTGCTTTAGGGAGGTGTTACAATATCAACTCAGAATTAATTTGCTCGTCGTGAACCGAGATCGTCAATAAAATATTCAGTTCTATACCAGTTATAAGACTCAGTATTGTTTATAAGTTTGCAAAACTCTTGTAAATAAACCATCATTTGTAATCACTGTTACTAATAACCCTTACTATAAACTGTATTGTGTTTTTGTATATATATTAAAAAAGAATATATGTGTTAAAAAGAAAACTGTGTGAATAAATATTGTTTGCAAATATCATAAATTTGATAGATATTAACATTTATTAACTTCTGAATTGAAATTAAATTTTCAGTTATTTGAAATCGTAATACATAACATACGTAACATAATAAATCAGAGACTTGTTTTTGACACAATTGGTTAAATACAACAGTAGAACCTTAAACACCATAAGTTTAGTTATCTGGTAAAAAAACATCATTTAGCGTTTTGTTAATTGTGATCTCGATATTTAACAAAATTGTGTACTTCAGAGCGTGTAACACTTGAAATAAAGAGTGGATATAAAACAAACTATCTACTTTTATCAAAAATTAAAGTCAATATGGTAATGAGTAAACATCAGAATGAGTTACGTTGAGGGTTTAGGAAGCTAAAAATATGGTTTCGATATTTGCGTGGGAGAGGCCCCAGATACCCCTTTTTGAAGCTTTAAGATTAACAAAAACAAACGTTAAAATGTATCAAGAATTCTCAGTGATGTAACACGTTCAAGGGCTTCAAAATGTCCCAATGAGCTATCTAATGTGTCCATCAGAAGGAATCGAATCCTAGGTTTTAGTGTTGCAAATCCGATGACTTTCCGCTGCCATGAAGCGACGAACTTTTAAAAAAAAGTCAGTATAACGAACTACGAGCAACATACCTATAATATCTCCCTACTGTACTCCCTGTTGCAGAATTTACATCTGGTCCTCCGATTAGACCATTTAACACATTTGATTGCTCTTTGATAATCGGTATGACTTTCGTTAGGTAGTCATTCTGACCAATGCTCACTATATGACAATAATCTCATTTCATACCTGCAAACCACTACAAAGTAGTCATGACATAGTCAGTGTTATCTTCTTCGTCCAAGGAGCGGTTGTCATTATGACTATCCATTAACAATGGACTGTCGTCATTATGATTATCCAACGATTATGAAAGATAAGTCATGTTGACTCGGTCAGGACCTCCTCTGCAATGTCACTGTCAGGCAAAGAGACCATCTTCAGTCAGTTGAGGTTAACAGAACCATCACTGAGCAGTCAAACCCGCTGCCATCTGATGATTCAACCTAAGTCCCAGTAAACTGACACCATCCTGAAAATATACATAATGTATTATAGCAGCACCATTTTTATTCCAAACTGAACACAAGTGTACATCAATATTCATGTACCATAATAACATTCAAAATGCAGCAACAATTGGAAAATAAACAACTGAACTTTACACTTGGTTTTTTTTAAACCAATCACCCTGGATCAAATATACAAGTTACTATTACCAATGCTGATATAAACTTATGGCTTTGAACAATATTCTCTTCCTTTACCTTTGGACGTTTTGACAGATTTCTCGCTGCTATGTTTTTGACATTCAAGAGATCAAGCAACTGAAGAACACATCTGTCCGCATCTTTTTCAGATATGGTAATTTTCCTAAACTCATCATAGAGCTTCAGAACAACTCTTTCAACAAAGTTGAAAGTTCTCTGAGTTTTGTTGGTAATGCAAAGCTGAAGATATAAAAATTCCTTACATACATTGTGAATGCTTACACAAAATCTTCAGTGACACAAAAATCAAAGCCATCAACATATAGTTTGAATTCCTGATCACAAGACTGAGACATTCAACCACATTGAATGTATATACCACTCTCAGCAGGTTCCCAAACTTCAGTACTCACCATGATACTTTCACTTTCTTTTAGAAGAAAAGGGATACCAAGAATGGCCGCTTATATTCATTTAATAGCTGTACTGGTGATGCCTCAAGGAAAGGATAATGCTCTATAAGTTCATTGAAAGGAGTGTTGTCAATGACCAGTTTCCTATGATCATAAATAGTTTTGTTTACAAAGATCACCCTTTTCCTGCAATGCAGACGAATTTTTATCCATTCCTTGAGTTTTCGGGTGGAAGTTTCATTCTCCCCAACTTGCTTTTCACACAAGTATTGCTTTAATCCGTATTGCCTCTGTTCTGAGATGGGGTTTCATCTGTTTCAGTTTTCGTCTTTTTCTTTCTTTCTTGGACTACAGGCAATGATGAATTCTTCTGCTTTCTATTATTCTGGAATTTCTGACAAAGCCTCATCCTTCACAGCTCCTGCAATTAGAATTAGCAGAATTAATTATATTGAGAATGAATAACAAAACTGCCCTGGAATAACTATAATTATTTTAAACAGTATTTTTTAAAACCACTTTTGGCATTTTACAGGTTTAATCTGAGATATTGAAAGGTCATACACATACTGGTTAATAAATCAGTTGCTCGAGTTCATTTTGACAATGTATTCTCAAATTAGTTGAGTTTCATTAGTTGAGGCATGTTAAATCGTATACAAACAAAACTAATATTTCAGAGTATCAAAATAGTATTTTCCACAGCCCCTCCTTGGTAGATATATGTACTTGTGTGTATTTTAAAAAATATAGCTTCCCACAAAATTTTTACTTGTTTCTTCACTAATATTATGCAACACAAACGGGCGCGGCATGGCCAAGCTTGTAACTCGTAATCTGAGGGTCGCGGATTCGTATCCCCGTTGCGCCACACATTCTCGACCTTTCGGCCGTGGAGGGGTTATAATGTGACGGTCAATCCCTCTATTCGTTGGTAAAAGAAGAACCCAAGCGTGGCGACGAATAGCTGTCTTCCTTGTATTCTTACACTGCTAAATTAGGGACGGCTAACGCAGATAGCCTTCGAGTAGCTTTGCACGAAATTCAAAACAAACAAACAAAGCAACACAAAAAAATGAGATTTAATTTATTTTCTGACCAATGAACATATTTCTTGCAGAATACATATATACCCTAACAAGTGATGATATGGTCATTTCTGCTGTACACTTTAGAACTAATTTTATTGGGCGCATAGAGTCAAATGTATAGATAAAGAATATATTTTGATGAAAATATATTTCACAAGAAACATAACATAATGCACATGTGGATAGTACTTACACTAACACCTTGGGGTGTTAGATTTGGGGCATCTGACAGCTGAGGGTAGCGCTTAAATATTTCATCCACTACTTAGTCACACTGCCTTGAAGTGAGATATCTGGAAAATAGAAATTGCGCAGGCTATCAAGTACAGATGAAGAATGTGAAGAGACATTATTACACGCTTTTAATCAGAAATGGTACACATGGTATTCGCTGCACAGCACTTAAAAGGTGTACTTGGAAATCTCAGTGTAGACTGCATCCAGCGAATGGAAGCGACTTTCTTTCTCATCAGGCTTCCCTTGCGCAATAGCAAAGCAGTAGATCTAGGCAGACTTGACAAAATTTTCAGCTTAAAGGGTACTGGCCAAGGCTTGGATGCTAATATGCACACCAAAGAAAATATCAAAGAGTTCAAAACACTTACAAGTGAAAAATGAAACAATTTCTTCAACATATTCAAAGATCTCTTTAACATTCACTTGAACATATCCTACCATGATAATCTGAAATAAATTTGTTCAGTACTGGGACCGGCTGAAGATACACTCTTCCCGCTTTTAAGCACCTCAGGGTTTGGTGGATTCTGGTCAAAAATAAATTTTTAACGGGTCTCAATCTGTAATTAAAAAATTAACAACAGTAATTGTACCCTGTTGAATAATGTATATTGAACAATTTTACTTTTTTTTCGGAATAAAGTTTTCGCAGAGTTATTTCTAATGACTACATAAATTATAATAATAACTCAAATTTAAATGGGTTGCACATTCTTACAAACAACTTACCACAACAGCTATCTCTCCGTCAAAGGCCCAGCATTAGAAACCAGAAAAACGTTCAACTTTGCTCGTGGTTTTGGAATGTCAGACTCTTGAAAATCCATCTATTCCTGCCAGTCTTCCATTACACTTGAGCTGACAAATTTGGCAACAAATCTAGATCATCCACTGCCACCCCATTTTTTTATTTTTCATTCTAGGTAATGTGGTTGAATAAAGCCATCTCTCTGGGATGTAAAAGTATGGTACTGATCAAAAATGATTTTTTCGGATACACATGAAGAAAAATTGTCATCGAAGAAGAACTACAAAACACTAAAAATATACATTAAATTTTCATGAATTTAACATCAGCAGGACTGGTATAAATCAACTAGATAAATAATTTGGTTTTTCCCTTACAAGTAGTAGCCTTTAACAGGTGAAAGCAAATATAAGCAGTCTGATCTCAATCGATGGTGATGATAGTGGTGATTTTGGTGCAAATATGCATGATACATATAAATATGATACAGGTTCTCTCTGTTTGAAAATTTTGATGAAATTTGTTCCAAAAAGGCAGAAACAAATTTACGTAAAATATGTCAAATCTTTTGATGAAATTTGTCGCTGAAAGGTACACACAAAGTTACATAAAATAGACTAAAATTTACCACTGATTACCTACTTCTGTTTACAGTTTGTCATTATTTAGTCGCCACAAATGTAGTGATGTAGGATGATCATATTTTCACTCTTGTTTACATAACAAGGCAATGGGTAATAATCATAAAGATCCGGAATGCTCAGGAGTTCATAGCTCCTCATTGGCTCTACAATGTAAACATGAAGATGCCTGTGATAATCAATAGTTTGGTATCTTTGACAATACAACAAAAGGTTTTCACCAAAGAACAAAGCAACAGATCACTGAAAAAAATTGAAGACTGTCGAATTTATAGCCACTAACAACCATTGTCCCTGTGTTATATGTGAGGCAGTTCACTGTACAGCCTGATGCTTCAATGACAAAATTGCCTTCCCCAACAAATGCACTGACAAGGATTTGCTCTTCTCCAAGTGAATTCACAGGCAATCTTACAGGATTAGCGAGGTCAAAGGCACCTATTCCAAGAAATCCATTGCTTTCCAAATATGAACAAGGTTTATACTAGTGTCTCATTGCTATTGTTTTGACTAGATTCCTCCTTTTTTTGGTACGTTTTTCAACATCAACAAAACACTTTGTTTGGCCTCGAATCTTGTGGTACACACATTCCTCAGTGGACCAAATCTACGGGTCGTCTCTGGGCAGTGCATAGTAAAATGTTCCTTTGGCTTGAGAGTTCCATTTGGAAATAATTTTTCATAAAGAAAATGGAACTGTTGTATTACATCATTTGAAAATTCAATGCTTGCATATGACACTGATGGACACATTATCAATTCTACCATGCCCAGCAGAGCCAACAGAACCTCCCATTTGTTGTTGCCTTCTGGCACTGCATCACACACCAGTAATGGAAATAGCCTTAAGAGGCACCAAACTTGCACAGTTTTTTGCTCAATGTGTACAGACTCTCTCAAAATAACAAGTTCGGGCCTATTGATTTTGTCAGTTCCTTTGCAGTGGAACTCCTTTACTTTGTTTGCAAGGTACTGAAGATGGAAGTATCCAGACAAGACATTCTGATCTACAAGTAAAATTAAAATTTCTGACACCAAGCCAGATTAAAAAAGTTCGTGTAATATATCAGGTGTTAGAGCATTTACCACATGAAATTGCGGCAGAACTTTCAGGGGTGACAGTAAAACTGATAGTAAAAAAGCAACATATTTTTAAGCAACAGCTCGAATTCCAGCCTGGTTCAAAGCTGTAAACTAATCAAAATAAAGAATGATTTCAATTACAAGGGGTGTTTTTTGCCAGAATGAATGGTTTCTGAAATGTTCCCCATCTACGACATCTCTGAGACAACCATCAGCTGACTGGCGAGGATAAACAGCCTGGCTAAAAATATCATGTTTAAGCAAACACTTTAAAGTATTTAATAAAGAAAAATACTGCATTCTGTCATGTTTCCAAACACCAGCAATTCCCAGGTCAGACTAAACAGGTTTTACAAATGACAAACTATCTTCAATGTAAGACTGGAAATTATTATGATCAGTGAAATTTTCAGTCATTGAACGAAAGTCACGACTTTTTTCTTGCAAGCCTCCATCACTGTAACTATACTATTTATAAAAAAAAACCCTCACTGATTAATGTTCTTTTTATGATTTCGAATAAATGTTTACATTTGGCAACCATAATAGAACAGGACAAATTTATAAAATGTACCTGTAGTTTTATAAGTATTTTTTTTCATGTTCACGCAGCTGCAGAATTGTTTTAGCGAAGGTTTTTCACTTGTCTGTGACAACCATCTCCTTATTACCATCAACTGCCTCATCACTGCCAGAGGTTTTATATCTCTGTTCCATAAAGAACTCGGCACATTCACCACCAGCTTCTTTATCATTCATACTGGTAGCAGCAAACCATCCATGCTTTTTATTTATGTCTTTTCAAACATCTGATGCTTTTGAATGGTCTTTCACATCCATTAACCCCTCATGGGACAACACATCCAAGCTCATTCTTATGAACCAAAGAAATATGCGAAAGAATCTTGCTAAAATTCCCAACCTTATAATAACATTTAATGCAAGGAAAACTATTGAAAACTTCTGAATGTTCTGCTATGTTTAACTCCAACGATTACCAAACTTCACAGTGCCTTTTTATAAATATCATGCAAGACATGCATCCAAATGTCATTCTGGAACGTAAAAGTAATCATTTATTTCATTAAATTTCATGATAAGTTTCAACAATAATAACTATCAAATATCGGACTTTCCCTCAATCTAGCGAATAAAAACGAACTTCAAAATGCAAATTTTTGCCACAACCCCTCATAATATCCCCCTATTTTCATAAGGGATTACAAATTTTATTATTTTAACTACACAACTTGGTTGCTGATCACTCGACGCAATATCATCCGGATCCTACATGTCTCTCACCAGTATGGATTGTGGGAGTGACCGAAAGTTTGAGAAAGTTCCCTGGAAGCAAAGAAGGGAGAGGGATTAGTAGAATATTTTTCAGGATCACAGGCCTTCTATTCACAGTATACGCCTGGCGCTGGCTTCTATCTCGCACCATTCGATTTCAAAGTATAGAGTTTAAAGAATTAAATACATTTTGTACCTAAATAGATTTTTAGATAGTTTGTAATATTAAACTAAAAAAACACACATTAAACACAATGTATGTTACACTTTTTCACTGTTTTCAAATTATTTGTCTTCCCACCTCCATTTGTAACTCCATTGTTGACTGTGTCAGTAGATCCAGCAATGATACACACGTCGCATAAAGTGTGTACGCTTCAGCATTTGCAGCTTTGCTGCAATATTCAAAATAAGGATTTATTATTTACGTACCATCGTATGTCATCTTTCATTATCAAAGGTCTATAAAATGATAACAAACGAGGTCCCTTTTGATGACTATACAACTTTCATCTGCACAGCGATGGCAGTAACAATTTAGCAGCGTTGTAGTTGGCGCTAAATTTAACAGAGCAGCAAGATGGATCATTGCGGGCTTTTGATTCCACCACAAGAAATGCATTCAAGATACCAAATATGTGTATTTGTGACGTCAAGACTGGGGAATGTTTCAAAGCATTACGTAAATAAGAATGTTCCTACTCTACTACTACTAAACTACAGTAGTACAGACCAACACAATGTAAGGGGCAAGCATTCTTGTTTACACATAACGAGTTGTACAAACAAAATACGGATGGATTCACTTCAGCTAATCCAGAAAGTTAAACATTCATATTCTTATATTGTTTTATAGAAACATAGTATTGGAAAATAAGACATAACCGAATAACATTTACCTGGATTTTCTCTTTCCGTCATCTACAGGGTTGCATAGCAACTATGTAATGTTAACACAAGTTTCGGTTATTATAAATTCTGTAAATGTCATATGTAATTCTCCAATGTTCGACAAAATATTGCTGTGTGTGTTTTCTCCTCCTCCCAAGCCTCCTTTGGGTTAAAAGTAGTCAAGGTGACTGGAAAGTGGTCAAACAGACTACGACAAGGTCATTCTGACTGGGAAGTAGTCAAACTCACTAATTGCTTAAATTGATAAAGAGTCAGTCAATTTTACTAGAAATAAATAATTGTAACAACATAATGGTCAATTTCCCATTCACGACTACACAATGATAGTCGTTTTGATTATTCAAATATTTCAGATGGTCAATATGAGAGCGACCACGATACATCTAAAGCAGAAAATATAGGTGACTATGCCCTGGTAATCGAAATGAACAACTTTTATTTAGAGTGAATAGGAGGCGTAGGAACCATCTGAAATAACTGGTAAGTGCAAACGACGGTTGATAAAAGTTGAGTAGTGTTAAACATTAACAACAGATCTGTATATAAATACCTAAAACAGTTAAAAAGTTATATAATTGAGTCATGTCCATCAGTTATTAATATTCCAGAAGCAAATTTAAAAAGAGAGAAAGAATAAAAATATTTTTTTTATTATTTATGTTATCAGATAGGAACAAAATCTGAGAGCTAAGTGATGATAACCCTGACATGGCCAAGCGTGTGTAGGCGTGCGACTCGTAATCTGAGGGTCTCGGGTTCGTATCCCCGTTGCGCCAAATATGCTCTCCCTTTCAACCGTGGAGGCGTTATAAATTACGATCAATCCCACTACACTTTAGTAAAAAGAGTAGCCCAAGAGTTCGCGGTAGGTGGTGATAACCACTTACTTTCCCTCTAGTCTTACACTACTAAATTAGGGACGGCAAGTGCAGATAGCCCTCAAGCAGCTTTACACGAAATTCAAAAAAACCAAAACCAAACTTTGCCGCATCTTTAACTCTCGTGATAGATGAAATGGAAAGAGAAATTTATTTATCTTTCACATTAGGCCAGTTATAAAGTTTGTTTTGTGTCATCTGTCTTTTACATTCATATTGTATTTCAGTTGAAGAGAGAAAGTTTTGCTCTGAAATAAGTTAGCTTTCGAAACAGGAAGACTTAACAAGGCTAAACTGATACATTTTGTTACTAAATGATAAAATTTAATCGCATTTTACATTTCATGCTGCTCCTGGAACTTTTACTCCATCGTCGATTTTCCTAAGTCTGATGACTATGGTCATACGAAGCTACTTTTAAACCACACACCTTGAAGAAACGATCCATGGATGACAACTCAAAAAGCCACGATTAAGACGGCTAAATGCGCAATATGTCATTGTATATTCACTGGGAGGTTTCACAGGTATTTGTTGTGATCATAGTTTCTCTGCCATCCTTTTCGTGAAAACAATGACTGATTCAGAGATATAACGGGAACAATAGTACGTTTATTAGCTTCAAATCCTGGCTTACTCACTTGTTAAATGTGCCATGAGATGTGCCCAGCGTTATCGCAATGGCTTGTTTTCGCTCAAAAGCTTTTCTATTGTATCCACAGCATACACTATAGAGATGAGAATGTCTAGAGGAGATTGTATTTTTGAAGCACTGTGTGCTATTGTTCTAAACGCTCTGTTGTAAGGAATCTTCTACTTTTATGGAAAACATTGAAGACGATCTATTTCACAAAGTTTTGTTATTTGCCTCTACATGGTTTAACATTCTTCCGATGCAAACCTTTTTCCCTGTTGAGACATGTCATATAAACTCTCAATGATAAAGTTATCTATTGAATCATTGCACTATCGTATGGACCGAAATATGTCATCTAAACGGTCCCTTGTTTTAGCTCGTATCTGTAGCTACGTGCTTCTAATTGAATTTATATCACTAGTAATTATAAGGAAACGTTAGTCCTGAAGCATCAAAACACTGCCCCATAAATAGCCAATTAACATGAAAAGGGGAGTAAATTGTAACATCAAACTGTTTAATTTAACTACTGGAGAATTATTTTAGTGAACGTGTTTTCTTATAGCAAAGTAACAACAGGCTATCTGCTGCGTCCACCCAGGAGAACTGAACCTCTGATTTTAGTTATGTGGATCCGATGTCTTACCGCTGTACCAATGGGGTACAATAATGTTAGCTTAACATGATTGAAAACTAAGTATACTCGCTAAGTATAATCATATAATCAAGTAGAGAGAGAGTAAAAAAAAACAAATAAAAATATTTCATTGTACAAATAGATTTGATTGGCAGGATGCTCTTTTATTCAGGTATAACAGTTTACGAGAATTGTTACATGTGAATATAAAGAGTTGTAAAGGTCAAGTTGCAAAAAACTTTCGATGCCAGTAGTTTTAATTTGGCACAACCCTTAAAGTCAGCTGTAATCATATAAACAGAAACAGACAAATAGCTTTTCTGAGTAGCGCTGAGGGTTTAAAGTTGTCATAGCTTTTAAAATCAGTTATAAACTCATAGAGAGAAGCAAGCCATTAACTTTCTGAGTTAACCCATTCATTATATAAGCCCCAGGGATAAGACTTCTAATTTTAACAAATTCTTTATGTCTCGCTCTTTCGTCTTCGTATATTGAAAATATTGAATAACATTCAGTGGATCTAATCGATGATGTCATAAAAAAATATTTCTTTTCCCTCAACCTATTTACCACTGTAAGTAGGTGTACATTGAACACTGTGAAAATTAAATGTAACTCTACCGCAGTGCTCTCATAATATGTAAGTAAGCTGTTCTCAGGTTTCTAACAGTCGGTATAACAAGTAATCAATGGTTCCCAACTGCTCATTTTTTGTCAAGCTTAACCGATATTATTTTTTTAAAATGTATTTTCCAGTAACCAGAAAAACAAAACCGAAAATATAAAAAGTGTCTATTTGGTTAGTATTTGCTAGAGTGCTTGAAAATATGCTTGTATAAGTTGCTGTGTTTGTTCTTACAACAACACCATGTCGGGCTATCTGCTGTTTTTTCGAGGGGAATCCAAACTCTAATCTTAGTTTTGTAAATCAGGTAAATTTACAGTTGTCGTATTATACTAGTATAGTGTCTTATTTATGTAGTCCTTTAATACACTGTGTGAACAGTCTATAGAGGTTTCATAGTTCCCTATTCAGGAATGGGAAGAATGAAGGTTTTGTTTCTTTTTTTCATTTCAAAGGTAATAACCCTAAATGTATGTTGTTATCACAATGTATATTCATATATTTTGTACGAGAAACATCGTTATTACCTAATACACATAAGTAAAAATGACTATTTCTGTTAAACTGGATTCTATTCAGTATAAAATTGCATTTCTACATATTTCCTCATTTTTTTTTACCACAAGCTCTTATATTAATCAATCTTACCCCTCTTCTCCCAAGTATTATACTTATAGCTATCAACGCAAAAACCAATAATTTTTATTCATAATTAAAGTATTTTAGTTGTATTGTACGTGCAAGCCAAAGTAGAAATATTTCGCATACTGCAGTCCTGTTTATTACGCTTGAATGTAAAAGTGGTTTCCAACCTGAGATCCCCGAACCTCTGGAAGTCCGCGAGGTAATAATATTGGAAGGTCATAGGATGTTGTCTCTAATTATATAATACATGGACAAACACAGAATAACAACACATAAGAAACCATACGGATTTATTATAAACTTATAAAAACAATTTGTTGAGAAGAGAGAATTGTTCAAAAACGTCATTAGGTGAACAGGGCGATCGACGCTGTGGCGCTCAACACTTTATATTGGATGGAAAGCACGATATTGGTATCTTGACAATCTTCATGTTAATAGTTCAGCATTAGAAATTTAAGCAGAAAATGTAGCAAATATATATTGTTTATAGCAAACCGGTTTTAAAATAATTCGAACACAGCAAATATTGTTTCCAAGACGTATAACGTTTTTGCTTCAAATAAACTTTTAGCGCAGAACCACACGAGGATTATCTGCGCTTGCCGTCCCTAATTCAGGAACGTTGGATGAGAGAGAAGGCAGCGAGTCAACGCGATCCACCAGCAAAAAAAAGTAGAATGTATTGAAACTTTATTACGCCCCCACGGCCGAAATAGCGAGGAAATTAAGTGATATGTGGATTCAAACCCGCAAATTACGAGTGACACACCCCAACCACTAGGAATGAAATAGACACAAACATAAAACAAAATGAGCAGATTCACAAAGCACTCTGAACTCAGACATTTTTCTCATGGTAATAAAAATAAAATCAAATTCCCAAGTTCAGTCCTTTTGTCGGCGACATTGTCAGTACTTCTACTGTCGTCCAACTTGCTTTTAAAATTAATTTTTTCTTAATCACTATCAAATGTTATCAGCATATATTCGATGGTGAACTTCTGACACTTGTTTTGTTGTTTTAAGCTTCCAGAAGCTTTGTTCAAAATCTACATGGGAAGCGGAAAAATAAACCACTAAATTATATGCCATAAAAGTGAGTTCTAAAGCACATTTATTCAGGTTATTGTGACTCAAGAAGGCATATACCCATCGAACACAACTTTTGAGTGAGGGGTAAGACGACTTATCTTCGTCAACTCCTTTTTACTTCCAAAAATGTCTCATTTTCCTTACGTTTTCTATTCTTGAAAACAAATTATATTATTCAGTCAGCTTTCTTTTCAATTTTGCAGAAGGAAAAACGAGATCTCTCATATTTTGTCGTAAATTACATAAAAATATTGTCTGGTTAATGCAAATTTAAGATTTGGCGGGTCATATTCCTAAGTTTAATCAGAAGATTGGGTAGTTGTAGTTATTTGTCTATCCGCAAGTTTTGCGTATTCAGAAGAATGTTTGTGATATAATAGGTATATCTCAGAAAATTATTTTCGTAGTATTGAAAACAGGTAAATTAGATTTCGATGGCCAGAGTCCACAACACATGAATTGAATTATATTTAGTTTGAACTCAATGTGTTCTGGATTTGGTTGAATTCCATAGCTTATATCAACGTTTATTTGTTTTTTTGCATGGTTCGTCTCGATAATTTGATCAGTTAAAAAGAATCTTCCTGGCAATAGTATGTAAAAAATTAACTCAGATTGTAGATTTTTTTTGACATACGAGAACTGGGTTCACATCTTGTTGCTACAATGTTAAATATCATAATTCGGTTTAATGTTAACAAATCATTACATGAAGTGAAGTACTTTGTTAGGAAGATAAATTATATTGAATTGTAATGTTGACAAACCAGTGTATACTGATATACTATTTTACAAATTAGTGCACCCTTTAAACTTCTTACCAGGTAAATTCTACAATATATGTTCAGTGGAGAACTGAAACATGGTTGTGTATCATAAATGTTTATTTATTAGTTTCGTTACTCATATTTATCCTGGTTTATCGCTAGTATTTTTGTATTTCTACTCACTTTGATATTATATTGAGCTCTCTTTGTAGTTTTCTTATTTTATATCTGTTCAATTCGAGTCGAGCTTTCACAGCTTTTAGTAATTTATCTTTATTCACTTTGGTTGCACTGGGTGAAGGTAATAAATTAACTAATAAACGGTTGAATAAACTTAATTTTTAGGTCATTTAAGACGAGTGTAATAAACTAACATGAGAGTTGTAGAATTTTTACCGTCAATTGTTCCTTCTATACCTTTAATAAATTGCTTAGAAACTTCCTTCCTGTGGTTTCCTTTTTTGAGTTCACGTTTTGCACACAATTCTAAAAATTCTAGTTTACATGGTGGTTTCTTTAAACACTAAATACACATCCCTAGTGGCACAGATACACACCATCCACTAAGCATACGCACCTGATGTTTCATCGGTTTTTCTTTAACTCCTGGACATCTACATGCATTTAACGAACTCACATGACTTTTGGAATTCGAGAGCGATAGAGAGACTTATTACAGGAGATGAAGACTATGGCAAGTATAATGACATCCAAACTGTTGGCACTATACTCGACTACCTAAATACGATCCAGGAATACAAACACAAGGTGAAACAAACTTATACAATTTTTTGGTTTACTTTCATCTTCAGTTTTATCTGTACCCTATAGGAGTGATAGTTCAGGAACAGGGTCAAGCAGTTATTAGATAGTTACGACGTAAAGGTAAGACATTCGTGTGATAACTTTGAACAGAATGTGAAAACAGTAAAGATCTGAGAAAGAAAATTTCAAAGCTTTAATCTATAATGAATTACGGTTTAAAGAATAAAGATAATAAAAAGAAAAAAACAAAATTTTAGAAAATGTTTAATTTTCAACTATAAATCACTAACTTGTTAAAACAGTTAAACTATTTGTTGTCAATTCATTTATAATTTAATATTTCTTTAATTTCTTTAAACACTAAATACACATCCCTAGTGGTACAGATACACACCATCTACTAAGCATACGTTGCTGAGGTTTCATCAGTTTTTCTTTAACTTCTGAACATTTAAGTGGGTTTAACGAACTCATATGGCTGTTGGAATTAGAGAGCGATAGAGAGACTAACTACAAGAGATGAAGACTATGGCAAGTGTAATGACATCCAGAGTGTTGGCACAATGCTCGACTACCTAAATTCGATCCAGGAATACAAACACAAGGTCATACCAACTTGTACAATTTTCTTTGTGAACCTTCATCTTCAATTTTATCTGTACCCTATAGAAGAGACAGTTCAGGAACAGGGTCAAGCAGCTATTAGATAGTTGCGATGTAAAGGTTATTTGTAAGACATTCGTTTGATAACTTTGAACACAATGTGAAAACGGTAAAGATCTGAGAGAGAAAATTTCAGAGCTTTAAACTTTAAAGAATAAAGGTTTAAGAAAGAAAAAAGTAAGTTTCAGAAAATTTTTAATTTTCAACTATGAATCACTTACTAGTTAAAAGAGTTAAACTATTTATTGTCAATCCATTTATAATTTAATATATTACCTCAAAGGTACGAGAGCAACTCTACAAGCTTTGTCATATTGTTGAACTTCCTAACATTTTGAGTGAAATGCATTTCTGTCAATTTATATATATATATCTGGATTTTGATAAATATGTTTTATTTAGTTTGACTAATCCATGCAAAAAGTTTTGGTAATCAATTTTAGGGTGTGAAAATATAAAAATTAGTTGGACAATCAGAATAAATATTTTTATTTGAAATAATTTTAAAGGATATCTAATACTTCCTTCTGCTAGATGAAAATTTTCATATTATAGCTTTTGAAGTTTATATAGCTTTTTGTATATTAACGATTCACCATACCGTAAGAGTTACCCCTCACACTGGACTCACACGTTAATTAGTTACCTCAAAAAAGGGTAGAGATGTTGATTTCATGTCTATGTAAAGTGTCGTAGAAGATGCTTGCGTGATGTGATGATATCATCAGAGAAGATGATATTTATAAGTGGCATTAGATGGCATAGGCGGATATGACGTCAGAAACGATGACGTCTGCGAAGTGGAATTTCAAACATTATTAGTTCACCATAGATATCTCAACGTGCATCAACATGTGTTCAATGGCTGGGTTTAATATTGTTATTAAACTCATACATTAAGCACAAATAAAACTCTTCATGAATTCATCAACTCTTACATTTCCTGAAAAGGACACGTATTTAACATTAACATGCAACTAATTCGAGTGTTTTTGTTTCACTAATTTGTCTCTATGCTGGCCATTGAATTATGATCTTGCCCAAATATTTCATTTTACACGTGTAACGTGAAGGAATTAGAACATACTTTTTGTTCGCTTTCCATTTAATTGGAAACCATAAATTGAGTATTCACCTTTTGAACTGAAATATTATCACTATTTGTGAAACAATTTTACAAATTTGTACTATTTTACAAATTAGTGCACACTTTAAACTTCTTATAAGGTTAATTCTGCAATATATGTTCAGTGGAGTACTGAAACATGATTATTAATACATCTAGGAACAACAAGAAACATGATTTGGAATGCATTGTGAAATTGAAACATCATATAAGAATATTACCAAATTCGTGATATTCAAATGTAATTTCATGAATTTTAAATTCGAGACTTAACGTATTGTATTCTTTACTACCATGATGACAGAAGCTGAACGTCGTCAAGCTTGAATATTTAGAAAACTAAAGTATTGTAATTGTATTCGAGTTCTATAATCTAAATTACTTTCACTTTGTTGTTAGAGATTTCAGTGAAATATAAACAATAAAGAATTAGTTTTTCTACATTCAGTAATCAACACTATTAACTACAACTTCGGTGAACATAAAGCACCATTTTAACATTATCAAACAAACGGAATTTAAAAACTTATAAATTAAATAAATGATTTTAAAGTTTTAAAATGAAATGTAAGTCCATTTTTAATTCAGTTGCAATCATGGCGCTAAAAAGTCTAAATTTTTAAAACTCGTCTGCGTTGTTTGTTTTGTCTGTAAACAAAAAGGCTGGTTTGTAAAGTAATACGACTCCAGTCAAACACAACAAAACAGCGAGGACGTCCGCACGCTTACAACGATGCTTCAAGAGACAAATACTGAAGAGCATTGTGCACCAAGGACGACAGAAATACAACAAAGCTGCATCTCCTATCGGCTGTATGGTGTACGAGTAAGTCAGCAGAGACAAAGTTGAGGAGCCAAAAATAACACGAAGGAGTAAAATTAATGTTGTTTTTCCATTGTACAACATCCGTGATTTATTGAGTAGTGCAACTGGCAACAAAATAAAAATTTGACGGTGGGTGGTGTTGACTAGCTATCTTCCCTCTGGTCTTACACCTCTAAATTGGGGACGGCTGACACAGACAGCTCTCGAGTAGCTTTGTGCGAAATTCAAAAACAAATAACTATTTTCATTTATTTAATTATTTTTATTTATGTATTTGTTTTTATTTATTTATTTATTGTTATTTATAAAATATAAATTAACTTGAGAGACATGTTTAGGACCAGCTTTATCATGAATAAGGTACTTATCTAGTTTGCATAGTAATTCGTTTTTCAACTAATTTTTATCAAAGTAGGTTTTTTTACTGTGCAGAAGTCTATTTGGTATGGTTAGTTTGTTCGAATATTTGTGTATGAATTGAGATAATATAGTTCTTGGAACTCTGTACATTGTTGTAAGCAGTGTGTTTTATAGTATTTGTAGTTTGGTTTTATTTATTATGTTGCTCACAGTTATCTATGCTGGAGCTGCATAATCTATTACTGGTCTAGTATATGTTTTATAGATTTTTAGTACGTTTTCTGTAGATGCTCCTCTGTTCTTGCCGTTAGACTCCTAGCATAGTCAGTTCTTCGCCAGACATTATTTTTCATTTCGTTGACATCATTAATACAAGTTAATTTTGAATCGTAGGTTAGACCTAAAAAGTATCCCGATGGGGCAGTCGAAAATAGTGTACCATTCATATATAATTCTGGCTGTTGTTTTTTTGTGTGTTTTGTCAATTTTGTAAAGACTAGAGTTGTTTTTTTGCTGTGTTTGTTTTTATTCTATATTTTTGACAGTATTCACTTGTTCTATTTAGTTGGTAGCTGCTATTGTTGGTGTTGCGGCACTTTTCCAGACTGCCATATCATCAGCAAACTGTGAAGAGAATCCAGGATTTGGATCTTTTAATGGCATATTGTTTACATCCATAATGAAGAGTATAGGACTAACCACCCCTCCCTGAGGGACATCAGCTTCTGGAGTAAAGTACTCAGAAAAGGTACCCTCAACATTCACTCTACACTTTCTATTCTCCAAAACATCAGATAGCAAACGAATAATTCCACGCGGTAGTCCTATTTCATTCTTTGGAAACCTCAAACCATCATGCCATACAGTGCATTCTTTTTATTAAAGCTATTTATTATAGTTTTGGTTAATCTAATTAAGTGATATGTCGTTTGTCTAAATATTCTGAATCCATTTTGTGTTTTTGCTAATTTTGATGTTATCTTCAAGAATGTGGAGAGTCTATTACCGATTATTCTCTCGAAAATTTTGCCAATACAGCTGGTCAGGCTGATTGGTCAGTAGCTATTAGGTGTATTCGATGGTTTTCCTTCCTTAGAGAACATTGATATATTCGAGAGTTTCCAAGAAACTGGGTTGTATTCTGAGGATAGAGATAGATTAAAAAGTGTTTTTAGGTGGTAAAACAATTTCGGAATGCTATTTTTTTAGAAGGATGGTTTGAATTTCATCTTCACCTGAAGATTTATTTTTGTGTTTTTATTGCTTCAAGAAGACCTTTTAGGGATATTTATTTTGTTCGTAACGTGTTTTAGTAATTTGTGATGGGTCTTGTGTTTGTCTCGGTTATGTTTATTGGAAAAATTGGTTCAAATTGTTTTTTGTTGTTTGGTATATGATTGGTGACTTTATTATAGTACACTATTTCAGCAACAAGAAAAATAATGAGATAAACAAGGTTCGACAACAGCTGGTATTGTTTAAGTGACCGAGCTGATCGTGAAAAGAATGTATCTTGAATTGTTAACTGACTTCACCATGTAATTCATTGCCTGTTTCGTATTGTATGGTAAACTGAACAATTTTTCCACCGGTTTAAGTATTCATTAAACTGTCTCACATTTTCTCTTTTATTTGAAAATAAGAAAAGAATATCATTGTCGCAGTGGAAATAACTGTTATTTCATATCTGAAAACCACATATAACTTGTGGTTATTTTGGAATTTTGAAACATTTTTCATGTAGGTGAAGTAGATGTAGAAATTTTCTAAAATCGTTGTGGCCTTTTGGCATAAGCGAAGGTTACATACCACAATTACAGTTTAGTAAGGCTTATTTTGGTTGATCCTGATTTTGTGGCCTTAGGAACACGCAAAAAATACTGTTCGTTACGTGTTATAATATCTCTCGGATGGGTCTCCGAATAATAATTCCATGTATGTTGATATATTACAATTTTAAAGAGAGGGTAACTGGAATTTAGATTTAGAAGTTAATTGAATGTCAATATGTATTAGATAACCAACAAGATAGATACCAACAGTTTTTATTTCTTAATACAAATATACTTTAGTATACAAACAACAATACGATTTATCATGACGGTTATCTCAGATAATAGTTCATATATGAACGTTTTACAAATTTACAGATAATACTGAGTGTTCTATCTGGTCTGGAACTGAATACTTTGTCGACAGTTCACGAGGCTCAAATTAATTTCATGTTGATGAAAAGATACATTCACATGACAGGAGTGCTAGCTAGCTCTATTCTAGACAGGTGAGTTTTTTCCCGACGACAACATGTAATGTTCTCATAGAAATCATTGCGTCCAACGTTAATTCACTAAAGCTGTTACGTTCGAAATATACAAGTAGCCCTGCTCAATTATAGCTTTTGGGGCTTACAGTATATTGGCTGCAGCGACCCAACATCATTGAATCCTAATAACGTCTAACGTAAATAAAGTCTAACTTAACTATCATATCACTCTCTCTACTGCTCCTGTCTCTGTCTTACGTAGATATGCTTTTCTCCAGTTCCAAAAGCCACAGAGCTTAACACTGAACACAAAGATTCAACTGACCAATATTAAAATAAGATCCTATATACATACATCTTTATTATTTTGTCACTCGTTTGTTTGTATTTTCGTTATAATTTTGTCTATATTATTTTTTACGTAACATTTTAAAATCCTTCTGTATTAATAATCATCGTAAAGTGTAGTGAAGAACTTAGTGTAGCAAAAATTAGATGAAGTGTGTCGGTTGTTTTGCTTCTTTCTTGAGATATTTTCCGTTCTCTGGTGTGGTTGCTTACATACCTTTATATAGCAGCAATGATGGCATATTTGCTGAAAGGTTGTTTTAACGCAAAAGCAACACATTCTGTAATGTGCAGAGAATGAGCCTCGGATTTTAATATTTCATATCTATACAACTGTCACCAAAGGGGGTAGGGGTGGCTACAAGAAAGAAAATCATAGCTATTTTTTTCCGTGTGGATCTGAACGTTCTGACTATGCGCGTTCCAAAATGTATTATAGTAAACACAAAATGTGATTTGCAGACTTCATATTTCGTTGTCTAATTTTATGATATCTTTGAAATTATGTGGCATTTTACACAAATAAAACACAATTAAATTTTCATCAAGTTCTTAATGTGCAAAGGAATTTATAATTTTTCAGGCCTGGTAGTTAGGGCGTTTTAATCCAAATCTACAATTCAGTTATCCGTTACACCTAACATGTTTCCTCTTTCAGAAATACGGGAGTTTTAAGTCACAGTCAACCCCATAAGTATTGATATCTCAAGAACGTTTAAGGAACATTTATTTACTTTTTTAATCTCTGCCATAGGTATGAGACCAACATTACATACTTATTACTTATATTTACACAAATTAAAAATAAAAGGAATTAAGTACAAAGCTACGCTGTGCCCTCTGTGAGTGTCGAACCTCTGTTCTCAGTGATATAAACCTACAAGTTCAGTGCTGAACCAAAACTAAAATAAAAATAAGTGATTTAAACATAAGTTAATATCATAGTCAGGTGAAATCACAAGAAAACCATGTATTACAAAAAAGCAATAAAAATCATTATAAATAGAATAATTTTCACTCAACTTTTGAATGGAACGGATTATTGGTTAAGTTCTCGAATTAATGAAATTATTCAGTGATCATAACTTCTGGATGATACTAAAACTTAAATATTAATGAATAAAGTGACTGATTGAAACATTTAGAATAAAAGTGAGCTCGCTAAGTGTGATGTACTTATCAAACTCGGTTATTCACACAGTCAGGATTGTATCACTTGTAGGTATTACACTGTGAACGTTACAACGTCAAACCCATTGATAATTTCTTTGTGATGAGTATAAACACAGTAACACACACATTCTAGTGAGAGGAATTGATCAATGGGGGATTATTTCATTGTTTGTAGCAATGCTTCGTGGAAAATAATTAAAAGAAGTTCAACTGGAATCCAGTTAAAACAGAACCGACCTTCTTCTTCAGTAAGATAACAAACAAGCCTTTAGAAACAGTTGCCTAATAAAAATAAGGCACTTCGACTATGGTATTATCAAAATAAAATAAACTCATGCAAAGAAAAACAACACTGCAGTTGCCCACTTACTGGATTAGGATTTAAATGATTTAGTCAGGAAGGAAGAGAAAATGTTACGCCTTCTTTACCCAAAATTAAATGATAACAACTGAGGGTTGTAACTAAATTGCAAAAGTTAACAGAGATACAAAACTATTATTCAAGTATAATGTCTGTAGATGTAATAACTCACCCTCCTCAGTGGTACAGCAATATATCTGCGAACCTGACTCGCGAGAAACCAGGTTTCGATACCGCTGGTAGGCAGAGCACTGATAGTGTATTCTGTAGCTTTGTGTCTTCCTTCAAGCAAATAAAGTTGATATATCTGTCAAGTTAGGTTTATCGATGAACAATGGATGCGATAAACGTGTAGATCTGCAGTTTTGGTTTTTTGTGCGTGTGTAATTAAACGCTTAATTACACAGTAAATTTATGCGTGTTCTGCACACCACAGGCAGACACCGACTTTTTAACATTAGAAACCCTAAGACCTATCACCACGCTGCCCTTTCTACATCATACTTAATTGTTCCACTACGACTATTTTGTTTTATTTCTGTAAATGAATTAAATATTTTTAGTCTTTTTTATGAAATAATTAATACAAACCGATATGATCAATGTAAAATATCACAATTGGCGTAGTTGCGTAACCTTCATCATAACAATTTAAAATATGCTCCTTTCCGTATACCCGGGGTCTTAACTGATTACGCCAATGTTTAATGATCATAACGTTGAAGCTATAATTTAGATGTTGAAAAATTAGCTTACTGGATTCTCATAACACTGTACAGATAAACTGTAAGAAGACTGAGTACCATAATTATACAATATGTGGTTTATTAATACAAAATATGAAATTTAGTTATATCCATTTTCTCATATGTTGACAACAAATTATCATCATTGACATATATTTCTAAAATATAGGGCCTTTATGTCTCTAATTGACATCTCACAATTAAAATTAATAAAATATTGAATGAAGTAAAAGATTTCTCGAACATGTAACAAAAAACACCAAATTGAACGAAAATGTGTTTGGGGTACGAATGGATCTAAAGGGGTTCAACTACATCAAACTTAGAGAGATAAACTAATGCCAAATTCTGGGCATCATGTAAGCAAAACATAAAATGCTTCTCACACACTGCTGGCTGATAAACATGGAGACAAAATTTGCATTTTTTGTTGTTAAACTCAATCACTCATTTGAGTGGAATTTAAAAGATGAAAGTAAGAAAACAGAAAATGAAAAGAGAAGAGCACTGTGAGATTAGCCTAAATACTAGCCGGTCAAAAGTTTAACACCATACAAAAAAACAATCTTTAAGAGGGTTGGAAATGCCCAACAAGATTTTATCAATAGTGAGAAGCAAGGGTTGTTGTTTTTGAATTTCGCACAAAGCTACTCAAGGGCTATCTGTGCTAGCCGTCCCTAATTTAGCAGTGTAAGACTAGAGGGAAGAAAGCTAGTCATCACCACCCACTGCCAACTCTTGGGCTACTCTTTTACCAACGAATAGTGGGATTAACCGTCACATTATACGCCACCACGGATGGGAGGGCGAGCATGTTTAGCGCGACGCGGGCGCGAACCCGCGACCCTCGAATCACGAGTCGCACGCCTCACGCGCTCGGCCATGCCAGGCCTATGAGAAGCAAAAGTATCAACACAAACCATTGAATTGGAAGGACCAGGATAACCAGCAACAAATGGCAGAAGTTATGAAAAGTGTTCCTAAAACTGATGGAGCTCAAGTTCGACCTGATTAATGGCTGGAAAAGATCACAGCAAGTAGTTGTACCAAATATTTTATTAGTCAGCCCAGCTCTTTCAGAGTCAGATGATGGTGTAAAGGTGAGCGTTGGGTTTCTGATAAAAACAAAAACATTCAAAAAGCTGGTTGACCTCTTGATATTTCAAGCTTTCTGAGTGTGACTTATTTTATGTCCAGTAAATAACGACTTTATTCTGGTGAAGGGAAATATATTAAACGTTTGAAGTGAAATAGATCCTGAGCTAAGTTTTGCAACTGTAGGCTAAATGAATGAACAGTTGTTTAAGAGTTGACATAAGGTGGTATTGGTTATCTGCCGTTCTTTCTTTAAGCACATAATATCAAAATTAAAGATGGATACACGAACACACTCTCACGTAACTTTGCAAAAATATGGCAAAAAAAGAAGTATATATTGTTTATAAGTACAAACAAACTTGAAATTATATCAGCTTTAAAACATAAAAACTAGATTATGATAATTCTTCTTTGCCAAAATCACATTAAGTTGGGAATTGTGATTCAGTCAATGCAATTATTCTTCAATCCTGTTATTTATTAATTTAGAGCCAACAAACAAACTTACCCGAATATAAATGTAGATGATAAGAAATAAGTTTTAATAATTACGATAAATATTCCTTTTTTCACTTGCAATCGATTTTTTGTTTTGTTTTCAATTTCGCGCGAAACTACACGAGCGCTGTCTGCACTAGCCGTCCCATATTTAGCAGTGTAAGACAACATGGAAAGCAACGAGTCATCATCACCCACCGGTGACTTTTGGGATGCTCTTTCATCAAGGAAAAGTGAGATTGACCGTCACATTAATACGCTCTTCCGGCTGAAAGCACGAGCATGCTTGGTCCAACCGGAATTTCAACCTGCTTCCCTCAGATCACGAGTCGAGTGCCTTAACCACCTGGCCATGCCAGACCAGTACTTAAAATCGAACAACCCTGAAAACGTTTGAGAAACACATTGAAAGAAAATCTTCACCACAGTAATTTCCAAAAAGAAAAATGAACATGCGTGGGTTTGTTTAAATATGATCTAGTTTAGCTATGTATAGTTAAAAAGGCCCAATTCTGACATTTAACTAGTTAACAATAAATAACTGGTAATGTGTGATCTTATTGAGCTGGACATATTCAAGAGGATGATTTTCGATTTTTAATTTTATATTATACCGTAATCGTCTTAAAATTTTATTCAGTTTATGAATAAGACAAGGATAAAAGTAAAAAGTATTATTCACTTTGGTAATTAAATTCGAAAAATCTTGGAATGAACAGATAAAATAGCTACTTTTAACATTGTTGCATTATTCACCAATGTTCCAGTTCAAGAGATGGTTGTTTTATGTTGCTAATTATATTAAATTTATTCTGTTAGAAGTGAGTGGTATTGTTAAGCTCAGCATGACTGTGTGTGTGCGCGCACTGAATGAGAAAGTTCAAGGTAGAAGATAAAATCTATAGAGGAGCTAAATACATGAAATGTTTCCCACACATAAGTTGAAAGTTTAGTCCTATGTTCTCAGTTACTTCTCCCAAATATACAAATAACCTTTGGTATAGTTAAAATATATGGATAATATGGTTTTGTTTTAGCACTGAAAGCCCAGAGACATATCGCTGTGCTACTGGAAGCCAAGTTGAACAATAAGTTATTCCCAGCTTGCTTGTTCGCAAGTTCTTCTGTGTGACAAATCAAACAAAAATAATGAAAAATAAATAATCAATGTTAATAAGAACAAGAATAAATAAATATTGTTTTCGTAATTCTTACCTTAAATAATAATTATCTTAGATAATAATTACAATTGATTGAATGTAGTTCACACCATAACAACTGTTGATAAACAATGATGACTGAAATAGTGTCATGACTTCAATTATTCCAGGCGACCTGAGTGGCTTTTGGTGTTAGCAAAATGACTCTTAGGCAATGAATATCACAGCAAAAGTGCTTTCTAATTTATTTAAGATCAAAGTCCATTCGCCCGCACTTAAAATAACGACTAATTTTAATCCTTTAATACTTTGTCGCTTTACTAAATGAATGTTTTATCACATGTTTAAAAGACCAGGTATTCGCTTTACATCTAACTGTAATCATAAACACACACCTTCAGTATAACGTCTAAAAATCTCATATTCTCTAGATACATGGAGATGTAATATTGGATCAAAATCACAATCACAGTTTCATTCCGAACAACTACACGTTTAATTTTACGGATCTGGATGATATACACACCATCACAAGTTTTTTGAAAAGTTGTTAAAACAATGAAAGAACTAAAAATCGGGGAAGGTATTGCGACTTAACATTCTGCACCTCAGAATGAGATGCAAGGCGATCGAGGGCGATCAGAAGAGTCCTTCTCTTCACTCCACTCGCGAAATTAGATTTGATGCAGGCTAGTGATAAAGAGCGAAACCGAAAGAACTATAAGTTTACGAGATTGTGTTGTAAACTAATGACACAGCAAATTTTATTATCATTAGCTTATTTGTATTAATTCTGTTATATACTTTCATGATTTTTGAAATTGTATTATTCTTTGAAAATGTTTTGTATTTATCATATTCTTATCAATGTGTATATTTATGTAACTTCTGACTAAAAACTGTCTAACACCAATTTGTAATTGTTTAAGGCGGGAGATGTTACAGATTCACTCTTGTACATTCGTTTCAGTACCTTTGTTTGTCTCAGTATCGTTATTTAAAGCATGTAAAGTATATGGCTGGACGCGTATTGCGCAAGTTCTGTTCCTTCTTAAATTTTCAGAAGTTTCTAGAGATCAACAATCAGCAATATGTGGTTCATGAAAACGTTAGCTTGTTTTGAACATTTTTGAATCTTTGGGAAACTCCTTATGATTTGTGTAAAAGCAGCTAGCCAAGAGACAGTAAAAGAAAATTACAGTTACAATCAGTGTGCTTTCGGCCTGTGAAGCTATAAATGTGAGTAACGACTATTAATCGGAAAACTCTAGAATTTTGTCCCAAAGTGTTTGCAGATTTCGAAAAAACCGTTTAACTTTAGTGAATTAACTTCGGACGTCAGTATTTCTTCAAGTACATTGAATATTTCTTTCGGATAAAAGACAGTGGTGTGAGGCCAATCAAGCTAGCTTGCTTAAAGGAGGTGTAACAATATCATCTCAAAATTAATTTTTGAGCCTAGTTCGTCGATAAAATATTCAGTTCTATACCAGTTATAAGACTCAGTATTGTTTATAAGTTTGCAAGATTCTTGTGAATAAACCATCATTTGTAATAACTGTTACTAATAACCCTTACTATAAACTGTATTGTGTTTTTGTTTATGTATTAAAACATGTTTGTGTTGAAGAAAACTGTGTGCATAAATATTATTAAGAAATATCATAAATTTGATACATATTAACATTTATTAACTTCTGAATTAATATTAAATTTCCGGTTATTTGAAATCGTAACACATGATATACGTGACATAATAAATCGGAGACTTCTTTTTAACACAATTGGTTAACTGCAACAGTGGAACCTTAAACACCATAAGTTTAGTTATCTGGTAAAAAAAAAATATCATTTAGCGTTTTGTTAATTGTGATCTCTATATTTAACAATATTGTGTTATTCAGAGCGTTTAACATTTCTGAGTCAACTAAAATAATTAGTGAATATAAAACAAACTACCTACTTATATTAAAAATAAAAGTCAATATGGTAATGAGTAAACATCAGAATGAGTATCGTCGAGGGTTTAGGAAAGTAAAAATCTGATTTCAATATTTGCGTGGACAAGACCTCAGATACATCATTTTGAAGCTTTAAGATTTACAAAAACAAACGTTAAAATGTATCAAGCATTCTCAGTGATTTAACCCGTTCAAGAGCTTCAAAATGTCACAATGAGCTATCTAATGTGACCACTAGAAGAAATCGAATCCCAGATTTTAGAGTTGTAAAATGAAAGTCTTTCCGCTGTCCCATCAAGCGACGAACTTTAAAAATAAAAAAAACAGTCAACACAACGAGCAACTTACCTCCAATATCTCTCCACTGTACTCCCTGCTGCAGAATTTACAACTGATCCTCCGATTAGACCACGTATGTAACAGATAGTCTTCCATCAGCAACCTGGGAATCATAGCTGCACACTGATTGGTGCAAGAGATCGTATCGTATTTACCCGAATTCAAATGGCCCTACGTGAAAAAACATGCATTGGTTCGATGAAAGGCATGTCTCTTTACTTAAACATTTCAAACTGGTACATGAAAGAAACAATATCAGAGAAAACACGAGTTGCAAAAGTTATTAAAAAATAACAGGATGTCCGGACATCGTTAAGAAACTTCTTTCTCATGAATATGTGACTTGATAACAATTTCCGGATATCCCGTGTACTCATCACATTAACAAACATCAATACAATGGAACTGTTAATAGTTGCAACACATCATTTTATATCTAAGTATCGAGTTTCAAACAGTCGACTAATGAGAGAATAATATGTATCGTTTACATAATTAGAAAGTACGTTTATTTGTTTGTTTTTAGAATTTCGCAGAAAACTACGCGAGGGCTATCTGTGCTAGCCGTCCCTAATTTAGTAGTGTAAGACTAGGGGGAAGGCAGCTAGTCATCACCACCCACCGCCAACTCTTGGGCTACTATTTTATCAACGAATAGTTCGATTGACCGAAACATTATAACGCCCCCACGGCTGAAAGGGCCAACATGTTTGGCGCGATGGAGATGCGAACCCGCGACGCTCAAATTACCAGTTGCACGCCTTAACACACTTGGCCTTACCAGGCCGATTGGAAAGTAAACGAAAGATGAAGAACACCCAAGCATGAAATAGTAACGTGTATTTTTTTTTTACCAATAATGACTGCCAGATAAAGAATGTGTTAATTACATAAAATACTAAACATTAGCATAGTGTTCTAAAACCATGTAATATGCATAGATATTGTAACAAAACAAAAGGGAATCTTCAACAGCCATGACTATGACTAGGTCTAAAAGCGCTAATGAAATCGAAGTTTGTAATCTGAAAGTGTGTACTTAAAGAAAAAAAAACTCATAGCAATTCTATGAGCTACTTTGCCGCAGCTATAAACAAATACAAGAATATATTACAAGATAAAACTTTAAACCATCTACACCAATTTTTTTCTTTATTAACACAACAGTACTAGCAGTACGTTTTCAAACAGTTGAACCGCTCCGACAGAAAACTGAATCATAACATTTTTTTTAATAAACATTCACTTATTCCATATATAGACGAAAAAAAAGTTTAGATGGGTCATATATTCCATTTTATACAATTTGTCACCTGCACCTTTACCCTTCTCCCCATAAAGCTCGACAAGTATCCGATTTTTATTCAAAATAAAACTAATTGTAAACAAAGACAACATTTCTGAAATATATTTGATGTAGGTAGATAAAGAAACGATAATATAAAGCAGGGGTTTCCAACGCCCACTTCGCAACTATGAAAATATTTTAGGTTGCGACTCAACTCTCTCTACACACACATACAAATTGATAGTATATTACAGTACTTGTTTTAAATTGTTCTTTATCATAATTCTTATGACCTCATGGCCCTTCTTTTGAATCGAGACTGCAATTTGAAAACCACCAGTAACACAGTGATATGTCTGCGGATTTTCAACACTATAAACCGAGGTTTGCTGCCCTGTGTTGCTTTGTGCTTTATTGCAAACACTCTAATCAGAGAAACACCGAGATAATAAATTAAAAAAGGGCCACAAACGACAGATAATCTATTTGTTACGATTAGTGATGTCACAGAATGTTGCAATATTTCGTATGTTACGGTCAAAAATTATAATAAAAGTAATAGAACCCTGCCGTGTATTAATTTTACACATAAGGAAGCTGGATTTCTCAAAACCTACGTTACGAGAAACTGTTAGTGCATATTAATCATGGTGTGCAAAATTTTTCGGATTGTTAATCAAATTAAGGAAATAAAAGAAAGTAATTTTGTTGCTTCAAAGTGCCCCCCAGTGGCTCAGCGGTATGTCTGCGAACTTACACGCTAAAATCCGGGTTTCGATACCCGTAGTGGGCATAGCACAGATAGCCCATTGTGTAGCTTTGTGCTTAATTCAAAACAACAACAAGTTTCTTCAAAGTAAATACAAATCTACACAATGAGCTATATACTCTGTGTCAACAGTTGTTCTCGAAATTAAATTTTTAGGGTTATAGGCTTACAAAAGTGGATTACCTCAGAAAAAGATCTGAATCCTTAACGGTTATCCTACGATTCCGATATAAAGACTGAAAATAAGCTTTGTTTGCGAAAATAAAAGATTGTTGTGGTGTCAGTTTATAGAAAGTGCTTTAGTGGCTAGTTGATTATATTGAGTTTTATTAGATATAATTGTGACTTGAAAATGCTAAAGGTGTTGTAATCAGAAATGGCTTTAGGCTTAACAACGATATTTCGCTTGAAATATAAAAAAAATGGTTTTATAAGACGGGTTGTTTTAGCATAAACATTTCTTATAAACTGTCAACAGAACAACTTACTTTTGGTTCTTTATCTACAGTTCAAATGAAGATATAATATTCAACTTGTATAATTAATCCTACGTGTCTACACTCTTTGTATTGTTACTATGGTAAAAAACAGTCAAATATCATGCATCTACTTCAGTCGAAACTCACAGAGTGCTTGAAAACATTAGAAGTTCAATTTACCGACATCAGTCAGTCGTTGGGTCCTAGAAAATACGAGATTCACTTCGTATATACATATTAAGAACCAGCCGTAGAATGTTCTATACAGGAATATACTGAGAAACAACGAACCAAACAAAGAGGCCAACGTCTCTGTTTTTGACTTTATTTCATAATTCCCTACACTTTCATACACTGATAAAAATTTACGAAACTTATAAAAATAAATAGGATACTATCTACTAATTTTTAATTCACATTTGTAATTGTGCTACAGCGATATGTATGCGGATTTGAAAAAAGAGAATGATTTATTGTAGAAAGTAAGAGATTTTTAAACATTTACGTTGCTTATCCGACTACATCATATCTCTGTCTCGCTAACAGCTGTCCGTTATTCTTGTTTCAACTACACTGTCTCGGTTTGTTGCTAATTTGTTTCGTATTTGCTGATAAACCTGCACGCGAATATAATTCCAGCGATGATGAAACGCTTAGGAGAATGTAGCATTGAAGTCCTTTATTTCTGGATGAGATGTTTTGAGAAACAAAAGTAACTTCTTCAACCCTGCTCGTTGAAAGTGCAAAAACGGAATGGCAATCATGCAACCAATCACAACTATTTGAACTCAGAATTTTGCGTGCACTTAGTAAGTGCTCTACAAGCTATGTGTTATTTCTTAAATGCTTATGTTGTAAAAGTACAGAAAATGACAATTACTCCCCTTTAAATTTTGCTTTCTTGACCTGGATAATGAAATTCGAAATCAACCTATTTGTTATGTAAGAACGGGCAAATTTACACATTTTCATTTACATAAGATCTAAATAAAACAACATATGAATCTAGATTTGCATGTATTTATATTAATGTTATGCAAAAATAAACAAACATTTTCAAACGTGAGTAGTTTTTTGAGATTTGCGAATATAAAGTTAATCACTCTCATGTATCAGTCCCCAAATATAGTCTTCCATCATATTTTCGTTATACGCTACTTGGTAGCGACGTTCAAAGTTCAATATATCTTGGTGGAAGCGCTCGTTTTGCTATTTAAGGTGCACCGAATGAGTCAGGGGAAAAGACGGATGCTTATTCCCGTTTTGGAGCAGCACAACGTTGAGGCTTCTGGATGAGCTATCAATGAAGAGGCGCCATTCGATCGGGTTACAGGCAATTGTAATTGCCTCGCTCAGACCGGATACAATGTGGCAGAATAAGAGCCCATCTTGACGAATGATAAAGCTTGAAAAATTTCAGTGATGTTTCCTCTGACTTACGACTTGCACACTTTCAGCTAACAAATCCCATTCCTTAAGCCTAGATGTCAAAATTTCGGTATTCGATTTTGGGAGCCAAACATCTATAATCAAGTCATTGAGAGTTCTTCGGTTGGGATAGTATGGGTTTCTCTTACCAGCTACACCTCTGAAATTGCAATCTGGATTTTAAAAGTCTGCCTATTCTTCTGAGGACGGCTGCTTTTTCTCCTTGTGGGTGCAGTGTGGCACTGGGGCGACGAATGAGGGAAGGTCCGTATACATGATCGCAGATGCATTTTTGCTTGCGCGAAGTTTGGAAGGATCCACCATGCAGAAGTAGTAACTGCTTGAGTGGTCAGTGATTTTACGCCAAATTCTTAGAATAACAAACTTCTTGGCTCTCTTTTTCCCTCTGTATCATCCTGCAAAAGAGCAAAATACAATTGTTATTATGAAGAATAAATGTATTCATTTAAAAGAAGTTATATTGAATATATACTATAAGAAATTTAAAAAAAATATTTATTTTGTAAAATGTCTAAAATTTGCATCTTACTATTCAAGCAATTAAAAGTTGTCCGTTTTACCTATAGAGATTTTTATAGTGCTCGTAGATAAAATGAGGTGCCCAGGGTTTGTCTTTATCCCTGACAGGCATGCCAAAATATGCCTTGGATGTTTCATACATTTTAGCAGATGCTGCCACAGAGTACTTTTTCGCTCCTATCTTGATAAATTGGCCACATACATTGAAGAATAAGTATGGAAAATGCTTGCAGCTTCTTGATGTCAACTCTCATCAAAGCAAATAGGTCTATGTGCATATTCAGGCAGCTGGAACGAAACTAAAGTGGTGGGCCCCTGCATATATATATTGCTATAAAAAGTTCTAGAAAATTCAAATATGCTCTTGAAAATTCTCGTAAGTTCTACAACATTCTAAAAAGCTCTTGAAAATTCCTGTAAGTTCGAGAAATTCTCTATCGTCTGCTCAGCACTGAATCAACCTAAAACGTTCTGCAAAATGGGAAAATTTGAAAGTTTCATGACCCAGGTAACAAACGTTTCAAGAAAAAAATAAATATTGTCCACATACTTGAGTCAACAGTAATTGGAAAGTAACACTTTCAGCCCAGGAACATGAGCAATTAAAACTTTTGTTGCATATATAATTATAATCCTCCTTTCACCGATTGCGAGCGATATTAACATTCGAAGCTTGAAAAACAAAATAAAACTAAACTTTGATAAATTGGTGAGAATCACTGTAAATGACGTTTTGACATCTATTGATCAATCACTTAAAACATTTTTACATGTCTTTTGTACGTTTATAAGCTTCAATTCCTAGCTTACTCACTTGTTGAATGTACACGAGATGTGCCCAGCGTTATCGCAATGACTTGGTTTGGCTCAAAAGCTTCTCTTTTGTATCCACAACCTACACTTTACAAATGAGGATGTTTGGAGCAGATTGTAGTTTTGAAGCCCTGTGTGCTATTGTTCTAAACGCTCTGTTGTAAGGAATCTTCTGCTCTCACAGAAAACACTGAAGGCTCTCTTTTTCGAAATGTGTTATTTGGCTCTACATGGTTTACCATTCTCCCGATGCAAACCTTCTTCCCTGTAGAGACATGTCATATAAACTCTCAATGATAAAATTACCTATTGAAGCATTGCATTATCATATGGACCGGAATATGTCATGAACCAAATACTCAGACGCTAAAACGGTTCCTTGTTTTAGCTCGCATCCGTAGCTACGTGCTACTAATTGAACTAATATCTCAAGAAGTTTAAAGGCGAAGTTAGTTCTCAAGTATCAAAACACCACCGCATAAATAGGCAATTAACATGAAAACGGTAGTAAATTGCAGTATCAATCTGTTTGATTTAACAACTGGAGAATTATTTTAGTGAACGTGTTTTCTTATAGCAAAGTAACAACAGGCTATCTGCTGCGTCCACCCAGGAGAACTGAACCTCTAATTTTAGCTTTGTAAATCCAAAGTCTTACGGCTGTACCAGCGGGTACAATAATTTTAGCCTGACATGATTGAAAACTAAGTACACTCACTTTGTATTAGAACTAGTTTCCTTCGTTGACGTAACATTGTAAAACGGAGAGATTGGTCGGTGTATACCTGTTAGGTTTGTTTCAGCACAAAGCAGCAAAATACTCTGCATTTACTGTTTCCGTAGCATGTGTGTAACCTCGAATTATAGCGTCATAAGCTTTCAAGCTTTACCTGAACCCCAATTGACAAACTGATATATAAATATACTACAAATATAATTAATAAAGGCATGGAAAATAAAAATACCAATGTTTGTGGCAAGTAGAAAGAAGTGAAAACAGAAATAAAAATACTTCATGACAGAAATAGAAATAAGTCAAGTTTAAAAGACTTCCAATGCTAGCAGTTTAACTTTGGCACAACCCTTAAAATGAGTTATAGTCATGTAATCAAGTTGGAATAAAGTTAAAAAACAAATAAAAATATTTCATATACAAATAGATTTGATTGACAGGATGTTCTTTTCTTCAGGTATGACAACCTTCGACAATTGTTACATGTAAATATAGAGAGTTGTAAATGTCAGTTTTAAGAAACTTGCGATGCTGGTAGTTTAAATTTGGCACAACGCTTACAGTAAACAGAAACAATCAAATAGCTTTAATGAGAAACGCTATTAGTTAATTTAAGTTGGCACAACCCTTAAAATCAGCTATAATCACATAAATAAAAACAAGCAAATAGCTTTTTTGAGTGATGCTGACAGTTTAAAATTGGCACAACCCATAAGATTAGGCACAATCAAACAAACAAAAACAAGCATATAGCTTTTCTGAGATGTCTCCGAATTTACAACGCTAAAATTAGGGGTTCGAGTCCTTTCGGTGGGCTGAGCGGTTAGTTCGATGTGGCTTTGCAATAAGAAAAACACAAACACTCACACATGGTTTTCTATCTAGTGCCTGTATTTTAAAGTTGTCACAGCGTTTAAAGTCAGTTATAATCATGTAAAGAGAAGCAAGCCATTAGCTTTTCTGAGTTAACCCAGTCATTATAGAAGGCCAAGGGAGAGAACTTCTTATTTTAACAAATCTTTTATGTTTCGCTCTTTCTTCTACGTATATTGAAAATATTTAATAGCATTCAATCGATCTAATCGCTGACGTCATCAAAGAGCCATTATTTCCCTTCCCTCAACCCATTTCCGTGATGCACTGTATTCTCTCAAGATTTCAGACTTACACAGTTCTTTAGAAAGTAGGAAAAATGTTTCCATGAATGTAGTGGATGAGACACTTACAGTTTAAACAACAGCAGTTCGACGGACTGTCCTTGGTTGAGCTGTGAACCTCCTGTTGCTTCGAGTTTCATAATTTAGAGATTGCTAATGATAATACTGAACTGTGGTACCTCTCTTTCAAAACGAAAGCTGGTTCTTAACATATGATTCGCTACATCGTTTGTTTATAAATACTATTTTATTCTTCCGTGAGTTGGCACTTTGCATTACCACTGTAAGCAGCTGTGCATTTGATAACATGAAAATTAAACTCTACCGCAGTGCTAAGGTAATTTGTAAGTAAGCTGTGCTTAGGGTTCTAACAGTCTGTATAACAAGTAATCAATGGTTCCTAACTGCTCATTTTTTGTCAAGCTTAACCGATTTTGTTTTTTTAAATGTATTTTCCAGTTACCAGAAAAACAAAACTGAAAATATAACAGGTGTCTATTTGGTTAGTATTTGCTAGAGTGCTTGTAAATATGCTTATATAAGTTGCTGTTTTTGTTCTTACAAGAACACCATGTCGGGCTATCTGCTGTTTTTTTTCAAACTCTTATCTTAGCTTTGTAAATCTTGAAATTTACTGCTGTCGTATTACACCAGTGTAGTGTCTTATTTATTTAGACCTTTAATTCACTGTTTGAACCGTCGAGAGAAGTTTCATAGCACCCTATTCAGGGATGGGAGGAATGAAGGTTTTGTTTCTTTTTTCTTTTCATTTTCATTTCAAAGGTAATAACCCTAAATGTATGTTGTTATCACAATGTATATTTATATATTTTGTACGAGAAACATCGTTATAACCTAACACACATAAGTAAAAATGACTATTTCTGTTGAAACTGGATTCTATTTAGTACAAAATTACATTTCTGCATATTTTCTTCATATGATCTTTTTACTACAAGCTATTATATTTATCACTCTTACCCCTCTTCTCCCACGTATTACACTTATAGCTATAAAGGCTAAAACAAATAATTTTTAATTCATAACTAAAGTCTTTTAATTGTATTGTACGTGCAAGCCAAAGTAGAAATATTTCACATACTACAGTTTATTGCGTTAGAATGTGAAGTGGTTTCCAACCTGAGGTCCCCGAACCTCTGGAAGTCCGCGAGGGTAATATTGGAAGGTCGTAGGATGGGTTCAAAAACTATATAATGCATGGATAGACACAGAATAACACCACATAAGAAACTATACGGATTTATTATAAACTTATATAAAAACAATTTGTTGGGAAGAATGAATTTTTCAAAAACGTCATTAGGTGAACAGGGCGTTCGACGCAGAGGCGCTCAATACTTTTATTGGATGGAAAGCACGATATTGGTATCTTGACAATCTTCATGTTAATAGTTCAGTATTAGAAATGTAAGCAGAAAATATAGCAAATATATATAGTTTATAGCATTCCGATTTAAAAATCATTCAAACAGAGCAAATATTTTTTCCATGACGAATAACGTTTTTCTTCAAATAAACTTTCCTCCGTGAAATCTTTGAAAAAGGATGCTAACAGCGTCACCTGTTGTTCGAGTACTTATTTATTAACAAGTATGATTTATCACTGAAATAATTTCTTTTTCGAATTCTTTATTTACCACAAAGGTTGTTCTCCCAATAGTCAAAAGGTGTTGGAAAGCAATTATTCTTTTAGGGTATTTTCCCGTGAAATAAAGACTACTTTAACAGTTATTCTTATCTGAGGAGATGTTGTCGTGTATTATTGTTGTTATATTTTGATTATTTGTTGTTTTTCGCATTGGCATATCATGTAGATTCATATCAAACCACCTTGAACATATTCTGATGTCTTCTCTTCCAAGAGAACAGTATAAGGTGATGGTTAACATGTTCGGCTGTTAATCTGATTATCTAACATTCAAACTGTGATGAGTGACTGAAAATAAATACTCTTTCAACAATGGAAGTTGAAATTACGAGTGACACACCCTAACCACTAGAAATTAAATAGACACAAACATAAAGCAAAATGAACAGATTCTCAAAGCACTCTGAACTCAGACATTTTACTCATGGTAATAAAAGTCAAATTCAGTGCTTTTGTTGGCGACATTGTCAGTACTTCTACTGTCATCCAACTTGCTTTTAAAATTAATTTTTGTGTTAATAACCATCAAATGTAATTAGCGTTAGTGAACTTCTTACACTTGTTTTGTTGTTTTAAGCTTCCAGAAGCGGAAAAATAAACCATTAAATTATATGTCATAAAAGTGAGTTATAAAACATGTTTATGCAGGTTATTGTGACTCAAAAAAGTACATACCAATCTGACACAACGCTTGAATGAGGGGTAAGGCTACTTCTCTTCGTTAACTCCTTTTTACTTCTGGAAATGTCTCATCTTCCTGAATTTTTCTATTCTTAAAAACAAGTTATATTATTTAGTCAGCTTTTCAATTTTTCAGAAGGAAAAACGAGATTTCCCATTTTTTGTCGTATATTACATTAAAATATTGTCTGGTTGATGTGAATTTAAGATTTGGCGAATCATATTCTTAAGTTTAATGAAAAGATTGGGTAGTTGTAGTTATTTGTCTATCCGCAAGTTTTGCGTATTCAGGAAGAATGTTTGTGATATAATAGGTATATCTGAGAAAATAACTTTCGTAGTATTGAAAATAGGTAAATTAGATTTCCATGGGCAGTATTTATAATGAAGTCGAACACCTCAACACTGCATTTCTCGAATAAAACTTCTGAGACACCGTCAGCGACAAGTACTCGAAGCATTCACTTCTTTGGGCAAACCCAAACTTTTCGTATGATATACCATGCTCGTTGAATATGTCATTGCCACATTTGGAAAAAGTATTATGATACAACAAAATCATGACTCACGACTCAAATTTCTAATTTCTGCTCTAATCGTCTCCGCCGTTTTTTGCGACAACATGAGCATACCAACAGTTTAAAGGTATTTGAGTGAAATAGTTTTATAATACAAGGATGTCATACAACCAGCTCTATTCATTAGTTGAAGCTATTTTATTAAATCTTACCTTACCATTCTTAAATTTCTCTTCTGAAACAAGTTGTCACAGACATTCAGGTTGTCAAACGAATTGACCAACTCAATATTAATGCACCTGTTGTCCGCGTAACACAAATTTCAAAACGTGTGCATAGCACCATTCGTGGATATGGCCGAATCAGGTGTTCCAAGCAAATGATAAATTCATTGTCTATTTTCTTTATATTTGTTGTTTGTTTCGAATTTCACGCAAAACTACACGACGGCTATTTGCGCTAGCCGTCCCTAATTTAGCAGTGTAAAACTAAAGAGAAGGCAGCTGGTCATCACCACCCACCGCCAAATCTTGATCTACTCTTTAACTAACGAATAGTGGAATTGAACGTCTCATTATTTTAATGCCCCCACGACTGAAAGAGCAAGCATCTTTAGTGTGACGGGTATTCGAAACTTCGACCTTCAGATTACGAGTAGAATGTCTAAACCTCCTGGCCATGACGGGTCTGTGTTGATGTATCTTAAATTTTTGCTAACACATGATTCAGTATAAATTCAGCTATTAAAAAACTTTACGTGAGTTGTTATTGTTTTGAGTTAAGCACAAAGCTGCACAATGGGCTATCTGTGCTCTGCCCAACACGAATATCGAAACCCGGTTCTTAGCGTTGCAAGTCTGCACACATACCGCTGAGCCACTGGGAGGCAATTGCATAAGACCAGACCAAACTGATGGAGAGAATCATCTCCAACCGTCTCCTGCATTTTTCGAATAACATCCTTCCAGAATCTCAAAATGCCTCCAGAAAAAATAGACAAACAACAGATCACCTCACACGACTCACCGAATCAATCTACAAAGCTTTCAACAACAATCAAGTAACCATCGGGGTATTCCTAGATGTCAAAAAAGCATTCGACAGCGTATGGCACAACGCCATCAAATACAAACTAAATCACCTGCAAATAAATCCCACGATAGTCAAATCGATTTCAAATTTCTTAACCAATAGAACAGCACAAGTAAAAGTCAATAAAACTATATCCAAATCATTTAATATAACGGCAGGAGTGCCCCAAGGATCAGTCCTCTCTCCACTTCTATACATAATTTTCGTCAGTGACATACCTTTTCCAAATCTAACATACACACACAATTCACAATACGCAGAAAACATCGCAATCTGGAGCACCTCCAGAAACCCAGTAATGGCCATGTCTCGCGTACAAGAATCACTAAACAACGTCTCAACATGGAGCAACAAGTGGAGAGTCGTGTTAAATCCAACAAAAACACAAGCAATCACTTTATATAGGAAACTAAAGAAGCAAAGAAAAAATCTAGAAAAAATAAAACTATCACTTGGAAACACAGCCATAAACATGAGCAAAAACATCACATTCCTTGGCATCACTTTCGACACAAAACTAACATGGAAAAAACATATAAACAATATACACTCATCAATCAGAAAAAGGATTTCATATCTAAAGACTTTCACCGGTAAACAATGGAAATGCGCACCAAACACCATTATACAAATATACAAGGCTTACGTCCATCCACTAATAGAGTACGGATGTCAAGTAACATACAATATGTCAAACAACACACTCCAGAAAATCGAAGTGCAACAAAACAAAATATTAAAATCTGCATTTAGCCTACCATCATTCACGCCAACAAATTATCTACATTAAATTAGCAATTTACCAACAATAAGAGATAGAATAACGGAAAGTTCACTCAAATATTATCTAAAAGCAGAAAATAGAAACAGACTAACGGCATCACTACACAAATTATCCAGTGCACCAACAAATTACATTTCACCTTACAACATATTTCAAGAATCACAATCCACTCAACAAAGAATCTAAATAAATAAATCCACGTCATTAACATGTATTCCTTTTTTTCAGATACAGGACACACAACAGGCAAAACTTTCGGCGCCTGTCCTGTGAAAGTGAGTTTTCTCGGGGCACTTCCGTTTCCCCCCACAACAAAATCTTTAGGCATTGGATTTCTAGATCCCAGCCCAGGCAACTCTTTTGCCAAACCCTGAATCGTGCCGTTTGATTTGATTTGAATTAGATTCATGTTCATATTTGCTCGACTTCTTCCTTTCGGAACAGGTCCCGGCCGTTCCTTCCGTTGCTGCCTTTGCCTCCACCCAAGACAATATTTAGAGAGACATCCTCCACCCAAAGACTTAAGAATAATAATAATAATTTATTTATTGATAAAAAAACAAAAAACACTTATTCCTAATAACAATTCACGAAAGGGGACACAAAGGAACCACAACGTTCCTGAACACCCCAGTTGGAGAGAGAACTCTTCTGATTTCTCTCTCTCTAAACTGAACCCCTGCCACGTTAGTTTAGTTAGTTTAGTTATCTTCTACGACACTTTACACAGATATGAAATCAACATCTCTGCCCTTCCCTGAGGTAAATAATTAGCGTGTGAGACCAGTGTGAGGGGTAACTACTACAGTATGCTCAATCGAAAGTACACAAAAAGCTATGTAAATTTCAAGAGCTGGAGCCTGAAAAATTTCATTTAGCAGAAGAAAGTATTAGATATCCTTTAAAATTATTTCAAATAAGAGTATTTATTCTGATTGTCCAACTAATTTTCATATTTTCACACCCTAAAATTGATTACCATAACCTATTGCATGGTTTAGTCAAACTAACAAAAACATATTTATCTAAATCCAGATATATATACAAATTGACAGAAATGCATTTTACTCAAAATAATGAAATGTTAGGAAGTTCAACAATATGACAAAGCTAGTGGAGCTGCTCTCGTACCTTTGAGGTAATATATTAAATTATAAATGGATTGACAATAAATAGTTTAACTCTTTTAACTAGTAAATGATTCATAGTTGAAAATTAAACATTTTCTGAAACTTACTTTTTTCTTTCTTAAACCTTTATTCTTTAAAGTTTAAAGCCCTGAAAGTTTCTCTCTCAGATCTTTACCGTTTTCACATTGTGTTCAAAGTTATCAAACGAATGTCTTACAAATAACCTTTACATCGTAACTATCTAATAACTGCTTGACCCTGTTCCTGAACTGTCTCTCCTATAGGGTACAGATAAAACTGAAGATGAAGGTTAACAAAGAAAATTGTACAAGTTGGTATGACCTTGTGTTTGTATTCCTGGATCGAATTTAGGTAGTCGAGCATTGTGCCAACACTCTGGATGTCATTATACTTGTCATTGTCTTCATCTCCTGTAATTATTCTCTCTATCGCTCTTGAATTCCAACAGTCATATGAGTTCGTTAAACCCACTTAAATGTTCAGAAGTTAAAGAAAAACTGATGAAACCTCAGCAACGTATGCTTAGTAGATGGTGTGTATCTGTACCACTAGGGATGTGTATTTAGTGTTTAAAGAAACCACTATATGAACTAGAATTTCTAGCATTGTGTACAAAACGTGAACTCAAAAAGGAAACTCTGGGAAGGAAATTTCTAAGCATTTTATTAAAGGTATAGAAGAAACAATTGACAGTAAAAATTCTACAACTCTCATGTTAATTTATTACGCTCGTCTTAAACGACCTAAAAATCAAGTTTATTCAACCGTTTATGAGTTAATTTATTACCTTTACCCAGTGCAACCAAAGTGAACAAAGATAACAAATTACTAGAAGCTGTAAAAGCTCGACTCAAAATAAATACATTAAAAATAAGAAAACTACAAAGAGAGTTCAATATAATGCCAAGGTGAGTAGAAATGCAAGATACCAGTGATAAACCAGGATAAATATGAGTAACAAAACTTACAAATAAAAATCCATGACACACAACATCCAATGCCCCAATGAATTGAATTATATTTAGTTTGAACTCAATGTGTTCTGGATTTGGTTGAATTCCATAGCTTATATCAACGTTTATTTGTTTTTTTGCATGGTTCGTCTCGATAATTTGATCAGTTAAAAAGAATCTTCCTGGCAATAGTATGTAAAAATTTAACTGAGATTGTAGATTTTTTTTGACATACGAGAACTGGGTTCACATCTTGTTGATACAATGTTAAGTATCATAATTCGGTTTAATGTTAACAAATCATTACGTGAAGTGAAGTACTTTGTTAGGAAGATAAATTATATTGAATTGTAATGTTGACAAACCAGTGTATACTGATATAATATTTTACAAATTAATGCACACTTTAAACTTCTTATAAGGTTAATTCTGCAATATATGTTCAGTGGAGTACTGAAACATGGTTATTAATACATCTAGGAACAACAAGAAACGTGATTTGGAATGCGTTGTGAATTTGAAACATTACATTAGAATATTACCAAATTCGTGATATTCAAATATAATTTCATGAATTTTAAATTCGAGACTTAACCATATTGTATTCTTCACCACCATGATGACAGAAACTGAGCGTCTTTAAGTTTGAATATTTAGAAAACTAAAGTATTGTAATTGTATTTGAGTTCTACAAATTAAATTACTTTAACTTTTTGTAAGATATTTCAGTGAAATATAAACAATAAAACCAGGTATAAATTGTTATTCGAACATTTCCAGAAATTTGTAACTACACCTCTCATTACAAGTGACAATATCCAGGGAACTGTTGTGCACAGAACTGTGTAAAAAAAGATAACAGTGTAATGTACTTTAGATAGAGAGTTGCTACACACAAAAATAAATGCATCAGATAAAGCACCACATGTTGCAATCATGGCGCCAAAAAGTCTAGATTTTGTAAACTCGTCTGCATTGTTTGTTTCGTCTGTGAACAAAAAGGCTGGTTTGTAAAGTAATACGACTCCAAACAAACACAACAAAACAGCGAGGACGTTTGCAGGCTTACAACGATGCTTCAAGAGACTAATACTGAAGAGCATTGTATACAAAGGGCTACAGAAATACAACGAAGCTGCATCTCCTATCGGCAGCAAAGTGTTCGAGTAAGTCAGCAGAGACAAAGCTGAGGAGCCAAAAATACCACGAAGGAGTAAAATTAACATTGTTTTTCATTCGTACAACTGGCAACAAAATAAAAATTCGGTACAGATTTTTAAAGCCAATAATGTTCTCTCTATTTATTCCGTCAATGAGTTGAACGACAAAGACGTAGAAACCTTCTCCTGTTGCTGCTATCAGTAGACAACCAGCTTCGATACAGTTCATTATGAGCGTTAGCACTTACAGGTAATAAAGATCTGAAAATTAATGAAAATATTGTTGAATGTACACGCCCGATCGTAATTTGCAAAATAATGTAAAACACAATTCAAATAGAAAATGTGTGAGAACCCAACAAATAACACGTAACTGAATTTTATAAAATCGTATAAAAGTATTTACAGAACAGATCTTTAGACTTTGTCAAATTGGCTTTGCTGAACAAATGTTAAATACTTTAACCATCATACGTGTTGATTCTATAAAGCACGGGCAATAACAGTGTTTGTATCATTAAAGTATGCCCATCTCTATATAATATTGTTGTAACTTTATTCTTTTGTCGACAAGATCTTTTAAATTTTCTGGCGAATCTAATTAGTAAAACTGATTAAGTAAATGACAGCAAATTAATTTATTTCTTCTTTAAACCTTTTGTAGACTCTCTTTTATTTGGAAATGTTTGTTTGTTTTGAACGTTGCGCAAAGCTACTCGAAGGCTACCTGCGCTAGCCGTCCCTAATTTAAAAGTGTAAGACTAGAGGGAAGGTAGCTAGTCATCACCACCTACTGCCAACTCTTGGGCTACTCTTTTACCAACTCATAGTGGGATTAACCGTCACATTGTAACACCCTCATGGCTGAAAGGGCAAGCTTGTTTTATGCGACCGAAATTCGAAGCTGCGACAGTTGGATAACGAGTCGAACGCCTTAACATACGTGGTCATTATCAAACATTCAGTATACAAACACCAATACGATTTATAATAACGGTTATTTGAGATTACAGTTTATACATAAAAGCTTTATAAATTTACAGATTATACCAAGTTTCCTGTCTGGTCTGGAGCTGAATACTTTGTCGACAGTTCATGAGGCTCAAATTAATTTTATGTTGATGAAAAGATACACTTCACTTGACGGGAGTGCAAGCTAGCTCTTTTCTAAACACCAGAGTTTTTTTCCCGACGATAATATCTCATTGCGTTCAAACTTAATTCACCGAATCTGTTTTGTTCAAAATATATAAATAACCCTGCTTAATTATAGCTTCCGGGGCTGATATTATACTGACTGCAGCGACCTAACATTATTGAACTGTCTTTTGGCTTGTCGATTTATTAGATTTTAAGGTAAAGTTGTGAAAAGTGCGTTATTGCTTTCGTAAAATATTTATTGTTGATTCTTACAGTTGAGAATCTTTCGCAAAGTTAGAGAACAGGTACAACTTGCGCAATGAACATTTAACGATACAAGTTGTATCCACATCTAAATATATATTAAACTGAAACAAACATAGATATCAAAATCATATCAAATCCATTACACGTATCATTCAGTATGAGTTATATACAGCTCGTTACCCTTGTATACGTGCAGAAGGGATGACTAATGAAGCAGATAATGTAAGGATTGTGGATAAATCATTGTGAATTCAATCTAACTATCATATTAATCTCTCTACCGACTCCTGTCTTTGTCTTTCGTACTTACGTAGATACGCTTTTCTCTAGTTCCAAAAGCCACAGAACTGAACTCTGAACACAAAGATTCTACTGATCAATACTAAGATAAGATCCTATATACATGCATCTTTATTATTTTGTTACTCGTTTGTTTGTATTTTCGTTACAATTGTGTCCAAATTAGTTTCTACGTAATATTTCTAAATCCTTCTGTATTGCACTTTCTTAACAATTATCTTGAAGTTTAGTGAAAAACTTAGTATAGCAAAAATTAGATGAAGTGTGAGGGTTGTTTTGCTTCTTTTTTGATATATTTTTTCGTTCTCTGGTGTGGTTGGCTACATTATCCCTAGATGGCAGCACTAAAGGCATATTTACTGAAAGGTTGCTTTAACGTAAAAGCGACACATTATTTTTAATGTAGAGAACCGAGTCTCAGATTTTAATGCTTCTTATCTGTGCACCTACCACTGACCCATCAGTGGGGGAGGGGAGGCTACAAGAAAGAAAATCATAGCTATTATTTCCGTGTGCATCTAAAAGTTTGAACTACGCGGGTTTTAAAGTGTATTATAGTCAACACAAAATGTGATTTGCATACTTCATATTTCGTTGTTTAATTTTATGATACCTTCGGAATTATGTGGCTATTTGCACAGATAAAACACAATAAAATTTTCATCAAGTTCTTAATGTGCAAAGGAGTTTATAACTTTTCTGGCGTTGTAGTTAGGGCGTTTTAATCCAAATCTACAATTCCTGGCTTCAGTTATCTGTTACACCTAACCTGTTTCCTTTTTCAGCGATACGGGAGTTTTAATATCATAGTCAACCCCATAAGTATCGATATCTCTAGAACGTTGAATGAATATTTTATATACTTTCTTTATCTCTGCCATAGGTATGAGACCAACATTACATACTTATTACTTATATTTACACAAATTAAAAATAAAAGTTTCTTTGTCAGGAATTAAGAACAAAGCTACGCTGTGCCCACTGTGAGTGTCGAACCTCTGTTCTTAGTGATACCGTGTTTCTCCGAAAATAAGACATGGCTTATATTAATTTTCACTCCAAAATATGACACTAGGGCTTATTTTCGGGGGATGTCTTATTTTGATATATTAAAAAAATGAAGTTACAAAGCAAAAATTATAAAAAACTATTAAACTAACCATTTAAAATAAACTATTATTAAACTATTGAACTAACTGATTAATACTTAAACAAACTAATTAAATAAATATTAAACTAATTAATAAATTATTATTTTTATTTCTTTCCTCTTCCTGCCTTTCTTAACTAGGGCTTATATTAAAACTATCCCCAAAAATCACACTAGGTATCATTTATCTGGCCTTATTATCGGAGAAACATGGTATAAAGCGACAAGTTCAGTGCTGAACCAAAAATAAGAAAACATAGAAATAAGAGACTTAAACATAAATTAATATGATAGTTAAGTGAAATCACTAGTAAACCATGTATTACGAAAAGCAATAAAAATCATTATAAATAGAACAATTTTCACTCAACTTTTGAATGGAACGAATTATTGGTTTAGTTCTGGAATTAATGAAATTATTCAGTGATCATAATTTCTGGATAGTATTTAAATTAAAATATTAATGAATAAAGTGACTTATTAAAACATTTAGAATAAAAGTGAGCTCGCTAAGTGTGATGTACTTATCAAACTCGGTTCTTCACACTGTCAGGATTGTATCACTTGTAGGTATTACACTGTGAACGTTACAACGTCAAACCCATTGATAATTTCTTTGTGATGTGTATAAACACAGTAACACACATTCTGGTGAGAGGAATTGATCAATGGGGGGATTATAAAGAATCATTGATTAATTTGTAACCTCTTCGGGAAACAATTTCTTTGAAATGTTAATAAGTGAACATTTGTTTTATTTTTATCATTCAATAATAGTATATATCGTGATTATTATTATTTTCTCAGTGTCCTCATTGTACTTATAGAATGACCTTAGATATGGCTGCTATACCATAAAATTGGCAACAAGAAATTTGTACTTATCACCTGCGTAATCTGGTTTTTTGGAGTTAAATGTTGAGGAACCTACAATAAGGAAAGAACGTATAAAACATGTGTAACCGTATCTTTCCTATATTCATGTGTAACACTGGATAATAGCAATTAGGTGCTCAAGTCTATAACTCAGCATTAACACTTATTTCTAAGCATCACAGAGTCATAGGTTGAATGTGACAGCCATGTTGTTTCTTGGTCCTTCCCTACATACAAAGCACTACTATGTTTAATGTGATACATGTTTTTGAAACAGTTTGTTATAATTAACTGGAGTACATAAAAATGTGTACAGGTGACATACGTGTGTAGTCTTACATAACTATATGAACAATATGTAAAGTTATTCACGAATCTTGCATAAACCAAATGGTGCACTTATACAATAAACAAGTATTAACCTCACGTTTACAGGACAATTAAACTGTGCATGTCACGACATTTTGCAGCATTTTATTGAAAGTTTGAAGTAAATAGTTTCATTAGTAATGTATGTTAATGAACTTACTATCAAAAATATATTGTAGTTCAAGTTTTTAAAATTATTCATAGCATAATTCCAAATTTCAAAAGAAATGATATAAATAAATTTACAATCATAACGTGTTTTCGTGACTTCATGAACTGCACTTTTGATTGTCCATTCTAATTTTTTTATCTTTTAGTATTCTCATATTGTCCAACTACATTATTAATTACGAAACTTCGATTTTTTTCATCCATCAAAATATAATTTTGTCCCTGCCATCTTGCGTTTATGAGTGTACATCATTATTTTACTTTTAAAACTTTTTAATGAAACAAAGTTAGGAGGAAACACAGTGTAATTGTATGCAATCCAAAAAAAATAGGAACAATTCAGTTCTTGTGCTACAGTGTTCCAAATAAAACATTTGGTTGGTGTGCCGTCAGACGAAAGTTCAAAAACTGTTGACGTAAATTTCTTCTTTCATAAATATTGACTAACTTTTCTACAAACTTTTTATCACGAGAATTGTACCGATATACAGATGTGTTAAGAAATGTTATGTGTTGCTATTTTAAATAACGGGAATTTTAATTTGAGCTTAACAGTTAATTAAATGCTTATAAGTATCACATTTATGTTATTTACCAACAAGCTTTCTACACACAATTTCATTTTTAAACACAAATTTATTTTAATATACAAATAATAAAATTTATAATGACGGTACACACTAGCAATTATTACAAATGATGTTTTATATACAAGAGTTTTACAAGCTTACAAACTATACCGAGTCTTAACAGACATTAATGACAATCAATCTGATTATTTGTTTGTTAAGTGAAACTTTCAATCTGGCATTACACGTCTAAATTAGATACGGCTAGAGCAAATAGCCTTCGAGTGGCTTTGCACAAAATTCAAAACAAACGAAACTGTCATGTCTAACACTGCAAAGTTAAGAACGCCTAGTGCAAACAGACCTCGTGTTGCTTTCACGAAATTTAAAACAAACACCAGTAGATTATTTACAAATTTATTTTAGTTTATAAATTACTGATCTATACATGTCAAACTCAGTATTTTAAGACAAATTTATGTAGAAACTATATCTGTGAAGAATTTTAACAGGTTGTTTTTTGTTGCAATATTAAGCATGGTGTATAATCATATATAACGACAATGCATTATAATTTAATTGTTCAGCTTTTGTTTTCATAAAATTATCTTCCACACTAAACTATAATTTCTGTCACCTCTTCCTTTCATGACATACTAGCAAAACGCCCGCCAGAGAAGTGACAAGAAACACTTGTCTAAACTCTGGTCACTTTTCTTCCACTAATATTTTTATTACGTCCAATAATAATCATGTTTTTTCTTTATAATAAAATATATTCTTATCATTCAATTCTTATTTAGTATCATGTAGGTTACTTTACGATATCGGTAGTCAACTTACTTTGTTTTCGATCTGAAAACGACTGACAGGACTATCATGTTTGTTGCAACGTGAATTCGAACCTGAGATTACGATTCGAGTGTCTTAACCATTTGGTCATGCCGGGCCGAATTTAAATACAGGAAAGCAATAACTTCTCAAAATTAGAAAAATTCACAACTACGTAAACTGATTTAGATTCATCAAATTTTGAACTGCTACTTTGGTGTTAGAACACTACAGTAAATCAGATTGCTGTTTTCTTTTCTTTTTACAAGGTTTGTACTTTTTAGTGGTAAAACTAGAACCTAATATATAAATTAAAACATAAAATACAGACTTACTCCTTATTTTATTCTTTGTAGCAATACTTCGTGAATAATAATTAAAAGAACGTCAACTGGAATCCAGTTAAAACAGAACTTACCTTCTTCAGTAAGATAACAAACAAGCCTTTAGCAGCAGTAGCCAAATAAAAATAAAGCATTTCGACTGTGGTAATATCAAAATAAAATAAACTCATGCGAAGAAAATCAACACTGCGGTTCTCCACTTACTGAATCAGAATTTAAATGATTTAGACAGGAAGGAAGAGAAACTACTCAGCGTTGTAACGAAATTGTTTGTGTGTCACTTGGCGTTGCTCCAATATAATATTTACATTTTCGTTATTTACCACGTGGCGTTATTTAACATTGTTACTTATATAAGTACCAGTCTTTCTACGTCATTCTTTCTGAACGTAAAGCTTCACAGTTGCTTTACATTCGTTGCCGTTTGGTAAATATAAGTACAAACGATATTTGTTCGCCTCCTTCCTTGCACAAGAAAATAGAGATACAAAACTATCATTGAAGCATAATATCCGTAGACGTAACAGCCCCCCTCCCCAGTGGCACAGCGATATATCTGCAAACTTGACTCGCTGGAAACCACGTTTCGATACCGCTGGTAGGCAGAGCACTGATAGTGTATTCTTTAGCTTTGTATCTTCCTTCAAGCAAATAAAGTAGATATATTTGTCAGTTTAAGTTTACCAGTGAACATAAAGCTCAGCATATTTTTTTGTTTGTGCGTTTGTAGTGAAATGCTAAATTACACAGTGGATTTGTATGTGTTCTGCCCACCACAAACAGAGACACCTACTTTTAATATTGAAAACCCTGAGACCTATCACCACGCTGCCATTTCTTCATCATACTTAATTGTTGCACTGCGACTATTTTGTTTAATTTCTGAAAATGAATTAAATATTTCTTCATTCTTTTTTTATCGAATAATTAATAAAAACCCATATAATCAATGTAAAATATCACAACTGGCGTAGTTAGGTAACCTTCATCATAACATGATAAAATATGCTCCTTTCAGTATACCTGGGGTCTTAACTGACTCTGCATACGTTTAATGACCATAACTTTGAAGCAATTATTTAGATGTTGAAAAGTCAGCTTACTGGCTTCTTATAGCACTGTACAGATAAACTGTAAGAAACACTGAGTACCATTAGAATACAATATGTGATTTATTAATACAAAATATGAAATTTATTTATATCCATTTTCTCATATGTTAACAACAAATTATCATCATTGGCATATATTTCTATAATATAGGGCCACTATTTCTCTGATTGACACCTCACAATTAAAATTAATAAAATGTTGAATGAAGTAAAAGAGTTCTTGAATATGTAACAAAAAACACCAAACTGGACGAAAATGTGCTTGGGGTACGAATGGGTCTAAAGGGGTTGAACTACATCAAACTTTGTTTGAGAGATAAACTAATGCCAAATTCTGGGCATCATGTAAGCAAAACATAAAATGTTTCTCACACACTGCTGGTCAATAAACATAAAGACAAATTTTGCATTTTGCGTTGTTAAACTCAACCACTCGTTTGAGATGAACTCCGTAAGATGAAAGTAAGAAAAGAGAAAATAAAAATAGAAAAACACTATGAAATTAGCCTAAATACTAGCCGGTCAAAAGTTTAAGATCATCCCAAAAAGCAGTCTTAAAGAGGGTAGGAAATGCTCAACAGTGAGAAGTACGGCCGTGATTGCAAAACTGCAAACATTCGCCTTGGCATGGATAATATCTTCGTTTGCAGAAGGCTGACTGGAATGTTATTCACGAATATCATGCACTATACGGAATTGACGTCCATTTCTATAGACTTTTCTTGCTATTTTTTTCCAAACATTTTCAATGGGGTTTCAGTTCGAGCGAACACGCTGGATGGTCCAAAAGAATCACATTATTCGCCATGAAAAATTCCTTTGTCCTGCGAGCACTGTGGATTCGAGCGCTGTCTTGTTGGAAGATCCAGTCATTTCTAAACAAGCGAGGGCCTACAGTAAATAAGGATACTCTCTCCAACATTCCAATGTAGCCAGCCGCTGTTTAACGCCTTTGTATAAGCTAAAGCTACATTGTTCCATGGAAGGAGAAAGCACTCCAGATCATGATCGAACCTCCTCCACTGTATCGTGTAGAAAATGTCTCCGGTTGGACATACTTATCGTGCCAGTAACGTTGGAAGCCATCTGTACCATCCAGGTTAATTTTTTCTCATCATAGAACAAAACCTTCTTACACTTCTTCTACGTCCGATGTTTGGGGCTTCTCAGCGAAGTTTACCTCGCTGTTTTTTTGTTGTGTGGAAAGAGTCGTAGCCTCTAAAAATGTTTACAGTTTTTAAAGCTTTTCTCTCGAAGATGCCGTTTTATTGTTCTTGAGCATGCATTCTGCGTTCGTTAGGGCCTCAATCTGATTTGACGATTGGTTGGTGTCTTGCCGGACAACAAGTCGAATCTTCCTGCTCAACGCCGGCGAAATTTTCTTGGTCTGACAACTTGAAATTCTCGTTCCGTATCCCTCAAGGTCCTTTAAGAAATTTGAAACAGCAGTTTTACCACGATCAATCTCACCAGCGATACGCGTTGAAAGAGACCTTGCTTTTGCAGCTCAGCAGTTCTACGAGTTCAAACTCTGTCAGCTTTTTAGCATTTACCATGTTTTTAACCAAAGTAGTACCGGAGGTGTAAATGGGAGATGCAAGCAACCCTAATGCTTGAATACAAATGACTAAATTTCGTTACGTGTTTTCCGATTAATGCTTCGTTTCAGTATGGTCTTAAACTTCAGAACAGCTAGTATTTGGGCTAATTTCGTAGTGTTCACATTTGCCCTATTAAAAGCTTCAAAAAGTTGTTTTCATTTTCCCTTTTATTTTCTTTATATTTCGAAGTTTTACTCAAATAAGTAGTTGAGTCTAACAACGCAAAATGCATATTTTGTCTTTATGTTCACTGGCCTTAAGATTTTGGCCCGCAGTGTATCTTTTACTAAACATTCATACAAACATTCATCACACCGTACACTGGGTGTGGAGTGATCAGCACAGACACGGTTTCTTTTTGCTGGACAACTTCCGAATATCAAATATGTGCACCACAATAACAAACATAGAAACAATGGAACTAATCATAGTTACAACACATCATTTTATAACTAGTAAAGTGTTTCAAACAGTCGACTAATGAGAGCATAATATGTATCGTTTACATAATTGCAAAGTTAACGAAAGATACAGAACACCTTAGCATGAAATAGCAATGTGTCATTTCTTTAACAGTAATGACTATCAGACGAAGAATGTGTGAATTACATGAAATACTAAACATTAGCACAGTGTTCTAAAACCATGTAATATGCATAGATATTGTAACAAAACAAAAGGGAATCTTCAATAGCCATGGCTATAACTAGGTCTAAAAGCGCTAAAGAAATAGAAGTTTGTAATCTAAAATTGTGTACTTAAAGGAAAAAAAATCATTGCATTTCTATGAGCTACTATGCCGCAGCTATAAACAAATACAAGAATATAGTACAATATAAAAAAACATTCATTTACCCCATATTTAGACGAAAAAAAAGTTTAGATGGGCCATATAAATCATTTAATACAATTTGTCAGCTATACCTTTACCCCCTCTCCCCATAAAGTTCGACAGGTTTCCGATTTTTATTCAAAATAAAACTAATTGTAAACAAAGACAACATTTCTGAAATATATTTGATGTAGGTAGATAAAGAAATGATAATGTAAAGCAGGGGTTTCCAATGTTCACCTCGCAACTATGAAAATATTTTAGGTTGCGACTCATAATTCTTATGACCTCATGACCCTCCTTTTGAGTCGAGACTCCAATTTGAAAACCACCAGTCACACAGTGGTATGTCTTCGGATTTTCAAATACAATAACCAAAGAACAAAGAGGAATAAAATTTGAAGAATATTTCTTAAAAGTCGCAGTGTCAACACTATAAACCGAGTTCCGCTGCACTGTGTAGCTTTTCGCTTTATTACAAACAATCTTATCAGAGAAACATCGAGATAAAAAATTAAAATTGGCCACAAACGACAGATAATCTATTTGATACGATTAGTGATGGCACAAAGTGTAACAATATTTCGTATACTGCGGTCAAACATTATAATCAAAGTGACAGAACTCTACCGTGTACTAATTTTACACATAAGGAAGCTGGACTTCTCAAAACCTACGTTACGAGAAACTGTTACTGTATATTAATCATAGTGTGCGAAAGATTTCGGATTGTTCATCAAATTAAAGAAATAAAAAAAAGTAATGTTGTTTGTTTAAAATAAATACAAATCTACACAATGAGCTATATACCCAGTGTCAACAGTTGTTCTCGAAATTAAATTTTTAGGGTAATAGGCTTACAAAACTAGATTACCTCACAAAAAGATCTGAATCCTTAACTGTTATCCTACGATTCCGATATAAAGACTGAAAATTGGCTTTGTTTGCAATAATAAATGGCTTTAGGCTTAACAACGATATTTCGCTTGAAATATAAAAAAAATGATTTTATAAGATGGCTTGTTTCAGCATAAACATTTTCTGAACTGATTGACTAAATATTTTGTATAAACTGTTAACAGAACTGGCCTGGCATGACCGAGCGCGTAAGGCGTGCGTCTTGTAATCCGAGGGTCGCGGGTTCGCGCCCGCGTCGCGCTAAACTAGCTCGACCTTCCAGCCGGTCAATCTCACTATTCGTTAGTAAAAGAGTAGCCCAAGAGTTGGCGGTGGTTGGTGATGACTAGCTACCTTCCCTCTAGTCTTACACTGCTAAATTAGGGACGGCTAGTACAGATAGCCCTCGAGTAGTTTTGTGCGGAATTCCAAAACAAACAAACATACAAAGTCAACAGAAAAACTTATTTTTGGTTCTTTATCTACAGTTCAAATGAAGGTATAATATTTAACTTATATAATTAATCCTCTGTGTCTGCACTCTTGATATTGTTACCGTGGTAAAAAACAGTCAAATATCATGTATCTACTTCAGTCGAAACTTACAAAGTGCTTGAAAACATAAATTCAATTTACCGACATCAGTTACTAGTTGGATCGCAGAAAATACGAGATTTACTACGTACATACATATTAAAAACAAGCCGTAGAATGTGCTATACTGGAATATACTGAGAAACAATGAATCAAACCAACAAAGGCCAACGTCTCTGTTTCTGACTTTATTTCATAATTTCTTACACTTACATTACCGATAAAAATTCACGAAACTTGTAAAAATAAATATGATACTATCTCCTAATTTTTTAATTGACGTTTGTGATTGTGCCACAACAATACGTAGGCGAATTTGAAAAAATAGAAAGATTTATGGAAGTAAGTAAGAGATTTTTAAATTTCTACGTTGCTTATACGACTACATCATATCTCTGTCTCGCTAAAAGTTGTCCGTTATTGTTGTTTCAACTACACAATCTCTGTTTGTTGCTAATTTGTTTCGTATTTGCTGATAAACCAACACGCGAATATAATCCGAGTGGTGTTGAAATGCCAAGACTTACGTAGTATTGAAGTCCTTTATTTCTGGATGAAATGTTTTGAAAAACTAATGTAATTACTTCAACCATACTCGTGGAAAATGCAAAAAAACGAAATTGGCTAAGATGGAGCCAATCACAACGGTTCTAAGTTAGAACCTTACGTGCACTTAGTAAGTGCTCTACCAGCTAGGCCAAACTATGTAACACAAATTTTCTTCCTGGATAGTATGTGTTATTTCTTAATTTCTTATGTTGTAAAAGAAGAGACAATGGTCATTATTCCCCTTCAAACTTTGCTTTGTGACCTGGATAATGAAATTTAGAAATTAACCTATTTTCTATGTAAAAACGGGCAAATTTGCACATTTTCATTTACATAATGTCCGAATCAAACAACATATAAATCAAGATTTACATGTATTTATACTAAAGTTATAAAAATAAACAAAATTTTTAAACGCGAGTATTTTTTTTTGAGATTTGCGAATGTAATGTCAATCACTTTTATGTATCAGTCTCCAAATATAGTCTTCTATTATATTTTCGTTATACGCTCCTTGGAAGCGACGTGCAAACTTAGTATATCTTGGCGGAAGCGCTCGTCTTGCTCTTTTAGGTGCACTGAATGAGTCAGGGGAAAAGACGGATACTTATTCCCGTTGTGGAGCAGCACAGCTTTGAGGCTTCTGGATGAGTTATCAATGAAGAGGCGCCATTCGATCGGGTTACAGGCTATTCTAATTGCCTGGATCAGATCTGATACAATGTGGCAGAATCAGAGCCCATATTGATGAAAGAAGAAGCTTGAAAAATTTCAGTGACGCTTCCTCTGACTTGCGACTTTCACACTTTCATCTAACACATCCCATTCCTTAAGCCTAGATGTCAAAAGTTCGGCATTCGACTTTGCGAGCCCAACATTTATAATCAAGTCATTGAGAGCTCTTTGGTTGGGGTAGTATGGGTTTCTCTTACCAGCTACACCTCTGAAATTGCAATCTGGATCTTAAAAGTCTATCTAGTCTTTTGATTTGCTGCTCTCTTCTGAGGATGGCTGCTTTCTCTCGTTGTTGGTACAGGGAGCTCGAGACAGTGTGGCATTGGGGTGATGGATGATGGAAGGTCTGTATACATTATTGCAGATACATTTTTGCCAGCTAGAAGTTTGGAAGGGTCCGCCATTCTGATGAAGCAATTGCTTGAATGGTCAGTGGGTTCACGTCAAATTCTTGGAATACCAATCTTCATGGCTCTCTTTTCCCCTCTGCTATCCTACAAAAGAGCAAAATACAATTGTTATTATGAAGAATAAAGTTATTTCATCCACAACTAATGTGTAAGATATTCATGCAAAATATTCTATAAGTGATATTTTTTCTATACTATTGGAAATTAAAAAGAAATATTTCTTTTGTAAAATGTCTAAAATTTGCATCTTACTATTCAGGTAACAAAAGTTTCAAGAGAAAAATAGTTATTTTCCATAAACTTGAGGCACAAGCGACTGGGAAATTACACCTTCAGCCCAAGAACATGAAAAAGTAAAATTTTTGTTGCATATATAATTATAATTAACCTTTCACCGATTGCGAGCGATATTAAGAATCGAAGCTTCAAGAACCAAGTAAAACTGGACTGTGATTAATTGTTGAAATATTTTTGACATACAATGACCAATCATTTAAAACATTTTTACACGTTTCTTGATAAATAATTAAAAATATATTATCATGCATTTTGACAAATCCGTTGGAATGTTTTTCCAAAGCACTTGACAAATTATTTGAAATGTTTTAACAAGCCCTTTAACTATTTTATAAAAATAGTTTTGTTTGCTTCTTGACAAGTCATCTGAAAAGTTGTTGTTAAGCTATTTTTCATTTTGAACATTTTTTTTGAAAATTTCTTAAATATTTTTAACGGAACATCTCGTGACAAGAAAATGTTTTGATGTAAAGTTATTACAATTACTTCATTTTACTTGATATTTTAAGTGAACAAATGAAATCGATAAGTCTAGAAATGAATTATTTCTCTCACCAGGCCTTATCTGTAATATTCTAAGTTCGTCCTTCTACTTACATCCTTGTCGCACTAAAAAGAGCGTTATTATGTCACAGTCAATCCCACTATTTGTTGGTAAACGAGTAGCCCCAGAGTTGGCGGTGGGTAGTGATAACTAGCTGCTTTCCCTCTAGTCTTACATTGCTAAATTAGGGACGGCTAGCACAGATAGCCCTTGAGTAGCTTCGTGCCAAATTCAAACCAAACAATCCACTTACAACCCTTCTTATGGTGTATACAGTAAACTAGAAAACCCATCACCTCAGTGTTTGAATCTGGGTACACCTGTAACGCAAATTAATATAATATTTTAACTCTAATTCACTGTTAGCTACAGAAAAAAACAACCAAAAAACATAGTCACATCTGAAGAAAAAGACCGCGTGGTATTCTTGTGTCGAATTGTTTGTTTGTTTCCTGTTGTTGTTTGAGAGACGGTTAGTCTAGTTTAGAGACGAAAAAAAAATCTTCAAGGTGCTAAAGTTTTATTGTGACCTAATATTTTGAATTATAGTATCTAAACGAGTCTCTTAGCCCGAAATAATGAGCAGAAAAGATATGATTAAGAGATTAACGTAATAAATCATAAGATTACATTGGTTTACAAAGTTTGATATTATGTAGGAAATGTTTAGCAATGTCATTAATATAAAATCTGAAGTCCGCTAGTTACAGAGAACCGAATAGTTACACTAATATGGAAGAATGAGTTAATAATAATCACTACAGTTAGATGGAGCCAGAAGGAAAGTTTGTTATAACATTACTCATCATTACCGAAAGTTTGCTCCTGTCTTTCCAGTACACACAAATCACTGATATCTTAAACTGATTGCGTCATATCCATCTGTTATTAATATTCCAAAAGAAAGTATAAAAAGAAAGAATGAATAATGATAATTTCTTATAACGTATATTATGAGATCGGAACAAAACCTGAGAGCTAAGTTATGACGTTACAGGAAATCACAGTTATTACTGGCCAGAGATCAATTTACAGTTATATCGGACTTTCCAGTCAGATGAATACTTTTCCGGATCTCTAAGTCTCGTGATGGGTAAAATATAAATGAAATGCAAATAGAAATTAAATTATCTTTCACATTAGGCCACTCATAAAGTTCGTTTTATGTCAGCTGTCGTTTACATTTATATTATATTTCAGTTGAAGAGAGAATGTTTTGCTCTAAAATACGTTTACTGTCGAAGACTTAGAAGTATACACTAATACATTTTGTTATTGAATGATAAAATTTAATCGCATTTTAGAAAAAGACATTTTACATTTCATGCTGCTCCTAGAACTTAAATTTCATCGCCGATTTTCCAAAGTCTGATTACTATGGTCATGCAAAGTTACTTTTGAACACACAGCTTGAAGAAACGATCCATGGACGTCAACCCACAAAGCCACGATTAAGCCGACTAAATGCACAATATGTCATTGTATTTTCACGGGCGGTATCACAGGTACTTGTTGTGGTCCTAGTTTGTCTGCCATCCTTCTCGTGAAAACAATGACTGATACAGAGATATAACCAGAACTACTGTAAGTTTATAAGCTTCTAATCCTGGCTTATTCACTTGTTAAATGTACCATGAGATGTGCCCAGCGTTATCGTAATGACTTGTTTTGGGTCAAAAGCTTATCTTTTGTATCCACAACCTACACTTTACATATGAGGATGTTTGGAGCAGATTGTAGTTTCGAAGCCCTGTATGCTATTGTTCTAAACGCTCTGTTGTAAGGAATCTTCTACTTTTATGGAAAACATTAAAGACTATCTTTTTCACAAAGTTTTGTTATTTGCCTCAACATGGTTTAACATTCTACCGATGCAAATCGTCTTCCCTGTAGAGACATGTCATATAAACTCTCTATGATAAAGTTACCTATTGAAGCATTGCACTATCGTATGGACCGGAATATGTTATGAACCAAATACACAGGCGCTAAAACGGTCCCTTGTTTCAGCTCTCATCTGTAGCTGCGTGCTACTAATTGAACTTATATCATTAGTAATTATAAGGCGAAGTTGGTCCTCAAGTATCAAAACACTGCTCCTTAAAGAGCCAATTAACATGAAAACGGTGGTAAATTTTCGTATCAAACTGTTTAATTTAACTACTGGAGAATTATTTTAATGAACGTGTTTTATTACAGCAAAACAACAACAGGCTATCTGCTGCGTCCACCGAGGAGAATTGAACCTCTAATGTTAGCGTTGTAAATCCGAAGTCTTTCCGTCTCAGCGGGGTACAATAATTTTAGCCTAACACGATTGAAAACTAAGTACACTCACTTTGTATTAGAACTAGTTACATTCCTTAACGTAACATTGTAAATCGGAGAGATTGGTCGGTGTATACCTGTTTGATTTATTTCAGCATAAAGAAGCAAAATACTCTGCATTTACTGTCTCCGTGGCATGTGTGGAACCTCGAATTATAGCGTCAAGCTTTACCTGAACCCAAATTGACAAACTGATATATAAATCTACTACAAATATAATTAATAAAGGTATGAAAAATAAAAATACCGTTATATGTAGCAAGTAGAAAGAAAGTGAAAACACAAATAAAAATATTTCATTAAAGAAATAGAAATAAGTCAAGTTTAAAAGACTTACGATGCTAGTAGTTTAAATTTGGCACAATCCTTAAAATCAGATACAATCAAATAAACAGAAAGAAGCAAATAGCATTTCTGAGTCATGCTAGTAGTTTAAAGTTGGCACAACGCTTAAAATCAGTTAAAATCATACAAACAGAAGCAATAAAATAGCTTTAGTGAATGATGTTAAAAGTTTGATTTTGGCCCAACCTTTAAAATCAGTTATGACCATACAAACAGAAACATGCAATTAGTTTAAATTTGGCACAACCCTTAAAATCAGCTATAATTAAACAAACAGAAACAGGCAAATAGCTTTTCTGAGTAGTACGGGAAGTTTAAAGTTGTCATAGCTTTTAAATTCAGTTATAATCACATAAAGAGAAGCAAGTCATTAGCTTTCTGAGTTAACCCAGTCATTATATAAGGCCAAGGGAGAGAACTTCTAATTTTAACAAATCCTTTATGTTTCGCTCTTTCTTCTTCGTATATTTAAAATATTTAATAATATTCAATCGAACTAATCGATGACGTCATCAAAGAGCCATTATTTCCCTTCCCTCCATCCATTTCCGCGATTCACTGTATTCTATCAATATTTCAGACTTACACAGTTCTTCAGAAAGTATGAAGAAATGTTTTCATGAATGTAGTGGATGAGACACTTACAGTTTAAACAACAGCAGTTAGACGGGCTGTCCTTGGTTGAGCTGTGAACCTCCTGTTGCTACGAGTTTCGTAATTTAGAGATTGCTAGTGATGACACTGAACTGTGGTACCTCTCTTTCAAAACGGAAGCTGGTTCATAACATATGAATTGTTACATCGTTTGTTTATAAATACTATTTTATTCTTCCGTGAGTTGGCACTTTGCATTACCACTGTAAGCAGCTGTGCATTTGATAACATGGAAATGTAGCTCTACCGCAGTGCTAAGGTAACTTGTAAGTAAGCTGTGCTTAGGGTTCTAACAGTCCGTATAACAAGTGATCAATGGTTCCTAACTGCTCATTTTTTGTCAAGCTTAACCGATATTATTTTTTAAATGTATTTTCCAGTTATCAGAAAAACAAAACTGAAAATATAACAGGTGTCTATTTTGTAAATATGCTAATATAAGTTGCTGTCTTTGAAGGGCCATAAAGGGCTGTCTGCTGTTTTTTTCGAGGGGAATCAAAACTCTAATTTGGCTTTGTAAATCTGAAAACTTACAGTTGTTGTGTTAAACTAGTGTAGTGTCTTAGTTATTTAGTCCTTTAATTTAGTGTTTGAACCGTATATAGGGGTTTCATAAATCTTTATTCAGGGATTGGAGGAATGAAGGTTTTTTTTTTTCACTTTCTTTCCGTTTCAAAGGTAATAACCCTAAATATGTTGTATATTTAAATATTTTGTAGGAGTAATATCGTTATAACCTAACAGACATTATAAGATATTAGTATTTCTGTTGAAACTGGATTCTATGTTTTTCTCATAATATCTTTTTACCACAACCTCCCATATTTATCACTCCTACCTCTCTTTTCACTAACATTACACTTATAGCTATGAAGGCAAAAACAGTTAATTTTTAATTCATAATTAAAGTATTTTTGTTGTATTGTACGTGCAAGCCAAAGAAGAAAATGTTCACATACTACAGTCCTCTTTATTACGCTAGAATATAAAAGTGGTTTCCAACCTGAGGTCCACGAACCCCTGGGAGTCCGCGACGGTAATATTGGAAGATAGTAGGATGTTGTCTTTAATTATATAATGCATGGACAGACACAGAATAACACCACATAAGAAACTAGACGGGATTATTATAAACTTATATAAAAACAAATTGTTGGGAAGAGGGAATGTTTCAAAAACGTCATCAGATGAATAGGGCGCTCTGGCGCTCAATGGATGGCACGACATTGGTATCTTGACAATCTTCATGTTAATAGTTTAGTATTAGAAATGCAAGCAGAAAATGTAGCAAATATATATTGTTTATAGTATACCAGTTATAAAATCATTCGAACATTGCAAATATTGTTTCCAAGACTGATAACGTTTCTGTTACAAATAAATGTTGGAAAAAGAATGTTAACAGCGTCACCTGTTGTTCGAGTACTTATTTATTAACAAATATGATTTATTACTGAAATTATTTTTTCTAATTCTTTATTTACCACAAAGGTTGTTCTCCTTATCGTCAAAAGGTGATGGAAGACAATTATTCTATTAGTGTATTTTTCCGTGAAATAAAGACTACTTTAACAGTTATCCTTATCTGAGGAGATGTTCGGGTGTATTATTATTTTTTGCTAATTTCTTGTTTTTTGCATTACCATATTAAGTAGATTCATATCAAACCACCTTGAATATATTCTGATGTTTTCTCTTCTTAGAGAACAGTGTGAGGTGATGGTTAACCTCTTGGGCTGTAAGTCTATTGATCTAAGATTCGAACTGTGGTGAACAGCTGAAAATAAATACTCTTCTCTTTCAACAATGGAAGAGTTAGACTGTGAAACCTGTATTCAGTGGTTTACAGGTCCTTAAAAAAGAATAGCATAATTTAATGTTGCGAGTTCACATAACAAAGAAAAAAAATGAGCATTCACTGGATAATTATATTTATCCACAAAAACAAAATTTGTTTGCTTAGACACTGTCTCACGAAGCCTAAGCCTCAATTGTATATGAAAGTGCTCTGAATACTCAGTCCGTGTCTTGAGAAATTAAAACAAAAAACACGATCGGTGTCATACCGAAACATCAAAAATTCCCGAACCTAGAGGCCTCGGGTTTCGAACCTTTTAAACACTTAACGACACCAATGTCACTAGATGGAATTTTACTATTTTTGTAGGTTGAGAGTTTTTTATTCTTTGTCAATGCTCTATTATTCTGTTCATCAGGTGACGTTAACACAGGCTAAATAAGCGTCTTGAAACTTAAATACGTTTGAAATTTTAAACATCCAACTCGTTTGGAGTTTCTCTATTTTACCTTTCAGTGATAACTGACATTTTAAGTTGCACTTGTGGATAATTATCAAACTTTAACACTTTCATTATGTGATTTTTAATTTGAAAAGTCTATTCTATTGAAAACGGTGGCAAAATCAAACATATTACACTATTTCAGCAAGAAAAGGAATAATGAGACAAAAAAGTTCAACCACAGCTGGTATTGTTTTAAGTGGCAGAGCTGTTTATGAAAAGAATGTATCTTGAGCAGTTAACTAACTTAACCACGTAATTCATTGCCTGTTACGTATTGTATGGTAATGTGTACAATTTTTCCACCGATTTAAGTATTCATTAAACTGTCTCAGATTTTCTCTCTTTTACTTGAAAATACGATAAGAATATCATTGTCGCAGTGGATATAACTGTTATTTCATATCTTAGAACTATAAATAATTTGAAGTTATTTTGATATATTGAAACATTTGTCATGCAGATGAAGTAGATGTAGAAATGTTCTAAAATTGTAGTGGACTTTAAGCATAAGCGAAGGTTAAATACCACAATTACTGTTTAATAAGGTATATACTGGTTGAACCTCTTTCTGTGTTTCTAGGAATACGTAAAAAAATATTGTTTGTTACGTGTTATAACTTCTCTCGGATGGGTCACCGAATTATTATGCTACGTATGTTAACGTATTACGATTTCAAAGAAACGGAAACTGAAATTTGGATTCAGAAGTTAATTGAATGTCAATATGTATTAGATTTATGACATTTGCCAACAAGAAAGAAACCCACAGCGTTTGTTTCTCAAAACAAATACATTTTAGTATACAAACAACAATACTATTTATAATAATGGTTATTTCAGATCATAGTTTATATATAAAAGTTTTACAAACTTACAGATAATACTGAATTTCCTATCTGGTCTGGAACAGAGAAATGTGTCGACAGTTAACGAGAGGCAAATTAATTTTAAGTTGATTACACAGACACACTGCGTTTTAGGAGAATGTTAGCGTGTTTTATTCTTGGGCCTGGCATGGCCTAGCGCGTTAAGGCATTGTAATCTGAAGGTCGCGGGTTCGCGCCCGAGTCGCGCCAAACATGCTCGCCCTTTCAGCCGTGAGGGCGTTATATGTAAAGGTCAATCGCACTTTTCGTAGGTAAAAGAGTAGCCCAAGAGTTGGCGGTGGTGGTGATGACTAGCTGCCTTCCCTCTAGTCTTACACTACTAAATTAGGGACGGCTAGCACAGATAACCCTTGAGTAGCTTTGTGCGAAATTCCAAAACAAACAGAATTTTATATAGTTCTATTATTACCAACGTTTTTTTTTTCTTTTTGATTAACAGGAACAAATACTTACTTAGAAACCAACAACTGTCAAATAGTAATTTATAATACCGATAATTCTGACGTCGTTGTCACTTACGAAACTAAGAAGACTTAGTGGTACCAAAGAAGTTCCATTAGGTTTACGGTACAAAAGGAAAATAACTTCCAATAATAAAATATGTTAGTGTGACGACAAAAACCTACTTTCTGCAGCAAGATTGGATATTTTTAGTCGATTGACATCACACAAAAAGACAAAATGAACTTAATTTTTTTGTCTTTGTTCTTATTTTCTGTTTCGTTGGGAAAAAATGTTCATTTAGCTTCTGTGAGCATCACAAAAGAACAACAATAAACGAATCTACACGTTATACTATTTTGAACTGACAGTGAGTTTGTCAGTGGTAACGCTCAAACATTTAATAAATAAGATTCATCATGACTTCCAAATACGAATATGTATTTTCACACTTCTACTACTTCACTAGAGTTTCCTTTCACCTTGATAAAAAGTGTGTCGTCTTTTACATAGTTGAGCTTCTTCAGAGTTTCATGGGAAACATATCTCGGAAAACCATAACCCAAACTGTCTGGTTCTTTACTTGGCCGCTGAAAGTTTTTCTAGGAATGGTCCAGTCTGAAACTTTCGACAATGTGATCGGCGTTTTCTGGAGAGGCGGCAACTGATCATGAAGTGTAAAAGAAACAATGTGTTAAAAGGGTTAAGAGAGGATTGAATCATACTCTCCTGGCAAAATCTTTATATACATAGACAAGTGACTACCTTCTCCTGTTCCGTTGTCGTTCAGAAAAAGAGTTACAATCAGTTTGTAACCACAATGGCTGGTGTAAAACGAGGAACTGCTTATCCCATAGCTCTTTATGGATTTGGCTTCTCTAATCTTCTGGGTGTAATTACTAACCCTCCATAGCAGAATTCCAGATGTATTGAGTGTAACGTTCTGAAAAGCATTTTGAAGTGAAGTGGTCTGGTCTGCTTCAAGACTCAACCACTCATCAGGTCGAGATGAATGTTGGTACATGACTCCATGAGTAGTTTCAGAGCAAAACGTGAACCCTAACGGGAAAGAAAGAAAAAAAAACGTCACTTTCATTTTTTTGTTTAAACTAATTCAACATAGACCAGTTAGTCACCCGCTGAGATAGCGGTAAGTCTATAGATTTAAAACGCTATATATATGACTTGATAGCCTGATGTGGCTTTGCTATAAATGAAAAACACACTTGGTGAGTTTCTTGAAAAAACACCAACATCGTTAGAACTACTTGAAGAGGAGCATATTTGTCGGAAACATAGTTTAATAACAAATCATCTAGTTTTACAAAATCTTTGTTGGGTTTGATAACCTTCCGGACGCTCTTGTTGCAATACCGCGTGACAAAACGTTACCTAATATAATTAACGTATACTTACGTTATCATTCATAACCACATATTTGTTATTTTTCGCAACTATCCATCTTTTATATCAGTTTATCAATTAAAGTGGGGTTATTTCTGATGTTGTTTAGAACAGGTATTCTGCACATTTAAACTTCATAAAAGTTCTTTTGGTTTTCATAAAAAAATTTCCATTTAATCAGCTTCGCAGATTTTGGAAATATTATTCTTTCTTTTACATCACACAAGGATTTTTTACGAATCGGAAAATAAAATAAAACACTTACTTAGATAAGATTTACCACAAAATGGAACAAAATATGTTTTGGTCATTTGCACAACGTGACATTAAGGTAGCGACGAATAAATAGTATTGAAAAGAGAAAAAATAATGTCAAAGTCCATGCACAAAAACATACTCTCCCCAAATCACACGTCGTGAGGTCATTTAACAGTTTAGATACTTGTGGTGTGTTTCTCGTGGGTTTATTTGTTTTTAAATTTAGCTCAAAGCTACACGAGAGCTAGCTGTTTCACGTCCGTAAGTTAGCAGTGTAAGAAAAGAGGAAAAGCAATTAGTCATTACCACTCACCACCAACTCTGGTACAACTCTATCTTCCAACAAATAGTGGGATTGTCCGTCCCATTATATCACTCTCACGGCTGAAAAGCCAAGCATGTTTGATGTGATATGGATTAAACTCGCAACACTCAGAAGAGCAGAAGCGCACTATCCACCTGGATATGCCGGTACATCTCTTGAGGGTTCAAAAACATTCTAGAAGTATGAAAAACAATAATAACATCTTACCAATTTAATTATTCGTGATAGTATATCAAATGCCATGATTTTATGTTGATAATCTCTAATATATGTTCAATACAGAGGATTGAAAAAGATCAGATGTTACAAAAAATATTGTAACTATAAGTAATAAAAATCAACACACACACGCATATGAACTAAAATAAAACACTAAAAGTTTCTACTTTTTCTTATAAGTTTATAAAAAGATTACCAAAATAGTTAATATTTCATGGTATTTGTTTTGTTGTTTTTTATTCATTTCGCACAAAACTACACGACAACTATCTGTGCTAGCCATTCCTAATTTAGCAGTGTACGACTAGAGGGAAAGCAGCTATTCATCACCACCCACCAACTGCTCTTGGGCAACTCTTTTTACCAACGAATAGTAGGATTGACTGTCACATTATAACTAGTTCATAGTGCTGCGATTTAATTAAAATCTACTTTAACATTGTTAAATATTACTAAAACGTTTTTGCAAATGTTGTAAACGATGGTTCTTAGTTTTAAATTTAGAAAGACAATTTAAATAAACTACAAATGCGAACAAACTAACAGTACATCAAAAATTGTGTAACATCAAGGTCAATTACAGATAAAGGCTCAATTACCTTATTAGAAATATGGTCGTCCCTACTCGCTGTTAAAAATAATACTTTTCAGTCTTAATTTAATTTCAAACTTAAATATATGAAATAATAATATAATTTACTGCGTATCAAATAAAAAACCGAGGCCTGTAACTCCAGATGTATATATTTTGACTTTGTTTACTGCTCTTCAGAAATGTCTAAATTATCTGAAAGTTAAGCAATTGTTTCTCCTGGAGATAGAAATAACTCATTTGTTTCAATACATGTTCAATACTTCAGTTTGTTCATTTATGACTTTCAAAAGAATGCTCCAATAAACCTCACTTTGAACTTGCAACCCATATCTCTGAAAACACAATAAAGTGCCACAGATGGACAGTGATCATTCCTATGGACTTCCATATCTTCTCTGGGGACCTTTGATGGTTCACAGTGATTAGGACATTGCACTAGATACCTGGGACATTTGGTTGTGTGGTTCTGTATATGAATATCACAATAACACAAACAGATCTCAGTTTCTACCGTTTGTATCGTTATTGTAATTATAATAAATATTCTTTCCTAACTCATTGCAGTTTCATGACATGACAAAAAGCTGTTCAGTTATAAAGTACCTTAACACGTTAAGCTTGTTTCTTTGTTTATTTGTTTTTTAATTTTGTATGCAAGAGCTATCTGTGTTTGCCGTCCCTAATTTAGCAGTGTAAGACTAGACGGAAAGCAGCTAGTCATCACCACCCACCGCTAACTCTTGGGCTACTCTTTTACCAACGAATAGTTGGATTGACCGTCATAACACCCCCGCGACTGAAAGGACGAGCATGTATGGCGCGACGGGGGTGCGAACTCGCGACCCTCAGATTACGAGTCGCACGCCTTAACACGCTTGGCCATGCCGGGCCCATCACGTTAAGCAACAAAGAGATTTACTTGTCCGTGTGGTAGTTTCTCGGAAAAAAGCGAAATAATATTAACTTCTTGTCAGAGTTAGTTGTGTAGTTAAAGGGAAACTAAAGATCAACTAAACCATTACTGCAAAACTTTGTAAGAAATAGTTTCTTCATGGGTATTTAAACCATTGGTATAGTAAAGTAACTAGTAATAAAGATTAGAATTCATTATTTTTGAATCGAGTTCCATCACTTTATTTGTAATTAAGCATATAGTTATACAATGCACTATTTGTGCTTTGCCCACCACGAATATAGAAACCCGGTTCTGGTGTTGCATGTCTGAATATACAGGGTGGTCGCTAGAAAAGCGGAAAATTTGAGGGTCAGATGAGATCAGAATAAAATGCATGCTTTCTCATTTCTATTTTGATTTCTTTACATCATGAATAAAATGCATGATTTTAATATCATAAAATGCATTTTGAGCATCTATGAGTGTAATATAACATATGCCTTTAAAAAACTTTGTAAAAGTTATTCTTTGTAAAAATAAATAGCTGTTTGACAAATTTTCCGCTTTTCTAGCGACCACCCTGTATGTCGTTGTGCCACTGGGGATAGAGTGTTATTGTTGTTTTTTAATTTCGCGCAAAGCTACACGAGGGCTATCTTTGCCAATCGTCCTTAATTCAGTGTATAGCAAGAGGGAACATAGATAGTCATTACCACTCACCGCGAAAGTGTAATGCAGAACTACAAAGTACCTTGTTATCTTAATAACATTAATACAGACAAAAAAATTACAAGTTTAATAAATGTTCTAGACCACCAATTTTTTTTTAATCTGACCTGTAATGTATTGTTATGTAAATGTTGTGTAAATGTTTTGTAAACGACAACATGTCATGTTGTATTTAAATTTTCATTTCTATTATTTATATTCCCATGTTTATATTATTGTTTCAAGGTTTAAACTAATAAAATACGTTGTTATTCATTTAAAATAATATTTAGAATTTTCTAGAATTAATAGACCAATCATATGTATGTAAATGAAATGTTGGCGGCTTCGTGTCTAGACGTTGAGTCTCGTGCAAGAACGGACATACGTGGACATACGTTTCGCGATTGTTCGAGTAGTAGGCCAACTGGTATAAAAGACGGTGACGCGAGAAGATAGGAGAAAAGAGTCAGACATTAGTTTTATTAAAAAGAAGAGAGTCAGTCATTCATTTGAGTGTTTGCTGTGATTTGTGACTGAAGTTAGATCTACAGAAGCTGTGATTTTATTTCGTCAATCTCTACGATTTATCTGAATTACTGGTTGTGCTGAGAGTCGGCAAGTTTGAGACGTTCATCAAGAGACACCGTAAAAAAGAACTTCGTCATTCTCCATTCAAACTTCGAAATTTCTTCGTGGGACCAAATTCACCTCCTAGACTAGAATTTCGTATTTCTGATCTGAACTTTTGGACTTTCATTCTAGATCATTATATTTGACACAGGCCAGCAACATTTTGTATCGTAATTAACATTGAAGGTTGAAACTAGTACCATTTCGTATCGTAATTAACTTTGAAGGTTGAAACCAGTACTATTTTGTGTTGTAATTAATTTTGAATGTTGTAACTTAATATCTGTCACTGTTGTTATGTAATTTATGTTATATCTGTTACATATATATATTTAGTTTAGTGTAATAAATTATACAAGCTGTTATCTGTGTTTTTCTGTGTTGCGTTTAGTCTACGAAAAACATAAAACATAAAAAAAACGTAACATGTATCATAAACAAACTTACTCTGGCAATATCGACACGCCACTAGCCTTTTGGTGAACGGTAACAAATCTTCGCAGAATCTTTAGTCCACATTTATTCTCACAAAATACTGGCTCATACTAGCAACTACTCATGTGGCCCTAAAATATAAGTTATCAACAAATATGTTTTATTAACGAGTTGCTTTCACGTTTCATGTAATCAGAGATAATTTCTCTTGTACTTTTTACGATATTACGATTACTAAAAGTGAAAACAAAACATTCATGAAATGCTGTTAAAATTAAAATCAAACCAGAGGCGTCCAATTATCTCATCACTTAATATAAAATGGGTTGTATGTAAATTATATTTCCTGTTTTGCTGATCTGGGCTCAAATGTTTATCATGATATGTTAGAAAAATGGAACAAACATTCAACTTGGAAACAGATTAAGCCTAATTATTTTGGATTACACTAGCATTTTCATTTGCAATACGGTTTAGTTATTACTTTGTTATTTTTTACTTACATAAACATTAGTTTTTGATATATTATGCATAGCGTTCTGTTATCAGGCTCCAGAAGCGTCGCAAAGTGCTTAAAAGATTCGGAGTTCCGTTAAATGAGTTTTCATCAGTTACAAGACGTAAGTTCTCATAGAACGTCTTGGCTTATAAGTTTTATGCATACGTTATAGTATACTCTGACTGAATCACATACATTCAAAAGGATTTGTTGGTTTTGGAATTTCGCACAAAGCTACTCGAGGGCTATCTCTGCTAGCCGTCCCTAATTTTGCAGGGTAAGACTAGAAGGAAGGCAGCTAGTCATCACGACCCACTGCCAACTCTTGGGCTACTTTTTACCAACGAATAGTGGGATTAACCGTCACATTATACGCCCCCACGGCTGAAAGGGCGAGCATGTTTAGCGCGACGCGGGCACGAACCCGCGACCCTCGGATTACGCGCTTGGCCATGCCAGGCCCATTCAAAAGGAAACTTTAAATTTTATCTTCACTTAGGTTTGACTTAAATACATTTTAGTCCCAACTAAATAATAATTTTATTATCATTAGGTTATTTGTATTAATTGTGTTATTTATTGTAATGATTTTTGAAATTGTATAATTATTTGAAAATATATTGTGCTTAACGTATACTTTTCTATTTGTATATTTATTTAGCATCTGATTTAAATTTTTTCTAGCACAAGTTTTTATTCACTAAGATTTACTGTTGTAAATTTGTTTCAATATAGTTGTTTAAAGCATGTGAAGTATATTGCTGAACGCGTATTGCGTAAGTTCTGTCTCTTGTTTATATATTTAGAAGATTCTGGAGAGCAGCAATCAATAATATGTAGTTAGCGTGTTTTCGAACATTGTTGAACCTTCGAGAAACCCTTATGATTTGTGCAAAAGCAGGTAGCCGAGAGACAGTAATAGAAAATTATTTTTGGTCAGCTACCGTTAGAGTGCCCGAGGCCTCTGAACTATGATTGTTACTAATGGCTATTGCTCGGAAAACTATAGAATTTTGACCAGGAATGTTTACAGATTTTGAAAAAACCATTTAATTTCAATGAGTTAACTTCGGACGTTAGTATTTCTACAAGTACATTGAATGTTTCTTTCGGATAAAAGTCAGCGGTGACGCCAATCAAGCTAGCTTGCTTAAGGTGTCACAATATCAACTCAGAATTAATTTACTTGTCGTTAACCGAGATCGTCAATAAAATATTCAGTTCTATACCAATTATAAGATTCAGTATTGTTTATAAGTTTTCAAAACTCTCGTAAATAAACCATCATTTATTATAACTGTTACTAATAACCCTCACTATAAACTGTATTGTGTTTTTGTTTATATATTAAAACATATTTGTGTTAAAAAAGAAAACTGTGTGTATAAATATTGTTGGCAAATATTATATGGTTAATACATTTCAACATTCATTAACTTCTGAATTAAAATTAAATTTCCGGTCATTAGAAATCTTGATGTGTAACGTACGTAATAAATCGGAGACTTGTTTTTAACACAAATGGTTATACACAACAGTGTAACCTTAAACACCATATGTTTAGTTATTTGATAAAAAATATCATTTAATATTTTGCTAATTGTGATATCTATCTTTAACACTATTGTGCACTTCAAAATTCAGAGCGTGTAACATTTTTAAGCCAACTGAAATAATGAGTGGATATAAAACACACTATCTACTTATATCAAAAATAAAAGTCAGTTTGGTAATGAGTAAGCATCAGAATGAGTTACGTCGAGGGTTTAGGAAATTAAAAATATGGTTTCGGTATTTGCTTGGGCAAGGCCCCAGATACCCCTTTTTGAAGCTTTAAGATTTATAAAAACAAACGTCAAAACGTATCAAGCATTCTCAGTGATTTAACACGTTCAAGGACTTCAAAATGTCTCAATACACTATCTAATGTGTCCACCAGAAGGAATCGAATCCCATGTTTTAGTGGTGCAAATTCGAATACTTTCTGCTGCCACCAAGCGACGAACTTTAAAAATAAAAAAACAGTCAGCATAACGAACTACAAGCAACTAACCTCCAATATCTCCCCACTATACTCCCTGTTGTAGAATTTACAACTGTTCCTCCGATTAGATCACGTATATAACAGATGGTCCTCCATCAGCAACCTGGGAATTATAGCTGCACACTGATTGGTGCAAGGGATGGCATCGTATTTACACGTATTCAAATAGCCTTTCGTGAAAAAAAGAGCAACAATTCGATGAAAGTCACATCTCTTTACTTAACTTAAACATTTCAAACTTGTACATGAAAGGAACAATATCAGAGAATACACGAGTTGGAAAAGTTATTAATATATTACGGAATGTCCGGAAATTGATATGAAACTACTTTCTTCTAAATATATGACTTGATAACAATTTCCGGATGTCCCGTACATGCATCACAATCACAAACATGAATTCAACGGAACTAGTAATAGTTCAACACATCATTTTATAACTAAATATAGTGTTTCAAACAGTCAACTATTGAGAGCATAATATGTGTCGTTTACATAATTGGAAAGTTAACGAAAAATATAGAACACCTGATCTTGAAATAAAAACATGTTATTTTTTTAACAAAATGACTATTAGATGAAGAATGTGTGAATTACATAAAATACTGAACGTTAGCATAGTGTTCTAAAACCATGTAATATGAATAGATGTAGTAACAAAACAAATGGGAATCCTCAAATGCCGCGGCTGAAATTACATCTCAAATCGCTAAAGGAATAGAAGTTTGTAAGTTAAAATTGTGTACTTGAAGAAAAAAAATCATAACTATTCTATAAGCCGCGGCTAAAAACAAATACAAAAATATATTACAACATAAAAATTTAAACCACCCTAACCAATTTTTTTTATATTAACATAACACCACAAGCAGTACGTTTTCATTGTGTCACATAACTATAGAATTTCCAACAATCAAACAGTTATGTAGAACGTTGGACCGCTCTAACAAAAAAACTGAATCACAACGATTTGAAAAAAAAAATTACTAACCCCATATATAGACGACAAAACAGTGTAGATGAACCAAATATACCATTCAATACAAGTTGTCAGCTACACCTTTACCCCCTCTCCCCATAAAGTACAACTGGTTTACGATTTTCATTCAGAATAAAACTAATTGTAAACAAAGAGAGCATTTCCGAAATAAATTCGATAAACATCAGTGATGTCGAGAAACCCACTTGTTGAGAATTTGGAACAGATTGTAGTTTTGAAGCCCTGTGTGCTGTTGTTCTAAACGCTCTGTTGTAAGGAATCTTCTGCTCTCACAGAAAACACTGAAGGCTCTCTTTTTCGAAATGTTGTGTTATTTGGCTCTACATGGTTTAAAATTCTCACGAGTCAAACCTTCTTCCTGGTAGAAACGTGTCATATAAACCCTCAATGATAAAGTTACCTATTGAAGCATTGCACCATCGTATGGACCAAAATAAGTCATGAACCAAATACACAGGCGCTAAAACGGTCCCTTGTTTCAGCTCGCATCTGTAGCTGCGTGCTACTAATTGAACTTATATCATTAGTAATTATAAGGCGAAGTTGGTCCTCAAGTATCAAAACACTGCTCCATTAAGAGCCAATTAACATGAAAACGGTGGTAAATTTTCGTATCAAACTGTTTAATTTAACTACTGGAGAATTATTTTAATGAACGTGTTTTCTTACAGCAAAGCAACAACAGGCTATCTGCTGCGTCCACCGAGGAGAATTGAACCTCTAATGTTAGCGTTGTAAATCCGAAGTCTTTCCGTCCCAGCGGGGTACAATAATTTTAGCCTAACATGATTGAAAACTAAGTACACTTACTTTGTATTAGAACTAGTTACATTCGTTTGATTTGTTTCAGCACAAAGCTGCAAAATATTTTGCATTTAATGTCTCCGTGGCATGTGTGGAACCTCGAATTATAGCGTCAAGCTTTACCTGAACCCCAATTGATAAACTTATATATAAATATACTACAAATATAATTAATAAAGGTATGGAAAATAAAAATACCGTTATATGTAGCAAGTAGAAAGAAGTGAAAACAGAAATAAAAATATTTCATTACAGAAAGATAAATAAGTCAAGTTTAAAAGACTTCCAATGCTAGTAGTTTAAATTTGGCACAACGCTTAAAATCAGCTATAATCACATAAAGAAAAACAAGCAAATAGCTTTTCTGAGTGATGCTGACAGTTTTAAATTGGCACAACCCATAAGATTAGACACAATCAAACAAACCGAAATAAGCAAATAGCTTTTCTGAGTAACGCTATTAGTTATTTTAAAGTTCATACAACCCTTAAACTCAGTTATAATCATATAAACAGAAACAAGCATGTAACTTTTCTGAGATGTCTCCGAATTTACAACGCTAAAATCAGGGTTTCGAGTCCTTTCGGTGGGCTGAGCAGGTAGTTTGATGTGGCTTTGCAATAAGAAAAACACACACACTCACACACGGTTTTCTATCTAGTGCCTGTATTTTAAAGTTGTCACAGCTTTTAAAGTCAGTTATAATCATATAAAGAGAAGCAAGCCATTAGCTTTTCTGAGTTAACCCAGTCATTATAGAAGGCCAAGGGAGAGAACTTCTAATTTTAACAAATCTTTTATGTTTCGCTCTTTTTTCTTCGTATATTTAAAATATTTAATAACATTCAATCGATCTAATCGATGACGTCATCAAAGAGCCATTATTTCCCTTCCCTCAACCCATTTCCGTGATGCACTGGATTCTCTCAAGGTTTCAGACTTACACAGTTCTTCAGAAAGTAGGAAAAATGTTTCCATGAATGTAGTGGATGAGACACTTACAGTTTAAACAACAGCAGTTAGACGGGCCGTCCTTGGTTGAGCTGTTTTAACCTCCTGTTGCTATGAGTTTCATAATTTAGAGATTGCTAGTGATGACACTGAACTGTGGTACCTCTCTTTCAAAACGAAAGCTGGTTCATAACATATGAATCGCTACATCGTTTGTTCATAAATGTTATTTTATTCTTTCGCTAGGTGGCATTTTGCATTACTACTGTAAGCAGCTGTACATTGAACACTATCAAAACTAATGTAACTTGGCCCTTTCCATAACCACTCTTATCAGCTGAACATTTGACACTGTGGAAATTAAATGTAACTCTACCGCAGTGCTCTGATAATTGTAAGTAAGCTGTGCTTAGGGTTCTAACAGTCTGTATAACGAGTAATCAATGGTTCCTAACTGCTCATTTTTTGTCAAGCTTAACCGATATTATTTTTTAAATGTATTTTCCAGTTACCAGAAAAACAAAACTGAAAATATAACAGGTGTCTATTTGGTTAGTATTTGCAAGAATGCTTGTAAATATGCTTATATAAGTTGCTGTTTTTGTTCTTACAACAACACCATGTCGGGCTATCTGCTGTTTTTTCGAGGGGAATCCAAACTGTAATCTTAGTTTTGTAAATCAGGTAAATTTACAGTTGTCGTATTATACTAGTATAGTGTCTTATTTATTTAGTCCTTTAATACACTGTGTAAACAGTCTATAGAGGTTTCATAGTTCCCTATTTAGGGATGGGAGGAATGAAGGTTTTGTTTTTTTTTTCTTTTCATTTTCATTTCATAGGTAATAACCCTAAATGTATGTTGTTATCACAATGTATATTTATATATTTTGTACGAGAAGCATCTTTATAACCTAACAGACATCATAAAAAATTACTATTTCTGTTGTAACTGATTCTATTCAGTATAAAATTGCATTTCTACATATTTCCTCATTTTTTTTACCACAAGCTCTTATATTAATCAATCTTACCCCTCTTCTCCCAAGTATTATACTTATAGCTATCAAAGCAAAAACCAATAATTTTTATTCATAGTTAAAGTATTTTAGTTGTATTGTACGTGCAAGCCAAAGTAGAAATATTTCACATACTGCAGTCCTGTTTATTATGTTTGAATGTAAAAGTGGTTTCCAACCTGAGATCCCCGAACCTCTGGAAGTCCGCGAGGTAATAATATTGGAAGGTCGTAGGATGTTGTCTGCAATTATATAATGCATGGACAGACACAGAATAATAACACATAAAAACCTAGACGGATTTATTATAAACTTATTTAAAAACAATTTGTTGAAAAGAGGGAATTTTTCAAAAACGTCATTAGGTGAACAGGGCGATCGACGCTGTGGCGCTCAACACTTTATATTGGATGGAAAGCACGATATTGGTATCTTGACAATCTTCATGTTAATAGTTCAGTGTTAGAAATTTAAGCAGAAAATGTAGCAAATATATATAGTTTATAGCATACAGGTTTTAAAATCATTCGAACATAGGAAATATTATTTCCAAGAAGGATAACGATTTTGCTCCAAAAAAACTTTTGTCCCTAAAATCTTGGAAAAGAATGTTAACAGCGTCACCTGTTGTTCGAATACTTGTTTATTAACAAATATGATTTATCACCGAAATAATTTCTTTTTCTAATTCTTTATTTACCACAAAGGTTGTTCTCCTAAGAGTCAATAGGTGTTGGAAGACAATTATGTATCCAGTGGTTTACAGGGCCTTAAAAAGGAATAGCATAATTTAACGTTGCGAGTACACATGACCAAGAACAAAATATTCTCGGAAACAAAAATTGTTTGGTTTGTTTTAAAATTTAGCGCAGAACCACACGAGGATTATCTGCGCTTGCCGTCCCTAATTTAGAAACAATGGACGAGAAAGAAGGCAGCGAATCAACGCGATCTACCAGCAAAAAAAAGTGGAATGTATTGAAACTTTATTACACCCTCACGGCTGAAATAGCGAGGAAATTAAGTGATATGTGGATTCGAACCTGCAAATTACAAGTGACACACCCTAACCACTAGAAATTAAATAGACACAAACATAAAGCAAAATGAACAGATTCACAAAGCACTCTGAACTCAGACATATTACTCATGGTAATAAAAGTAAAATCAAATTCCCAAATTCCCAAATTCAGTGTTTTTGTTGGCCACATTATCAGTACTTCTACTGTCATCCAACTAGCTTTTAAAATTAATTTTTGTGTTAATCACCATCAAATTTTATTAGCGTTAGTGAACTTCTTACACTTGTTTTGTTGTTTTAAGCTTCCAGAAGCTTTGTTCAAAATCTACATAGGTAGCGAAAAAATAAACCACTAAATTATATGTCATAAAAGTGAGTTATAAAACATGTTTATGCAGGTTATTGTGACTCAAGAAAGTACATACCAATCTGACACAACGCTTGAATGAGGGGTAAGGCTACTTCTCTTCGTTAACTCCTTTTTACTTCTGGAAATTTCTCATCTTCCTAAATTTTTGTATTCTTAAAAACAAGTTATATTATTTAGTCAGCTTTTCAATTTTGCAGAAGGAAAAACGAGATTTCCCATTTTTTGTCGTATATTACATTAAACTATTGTCTGGTTGATGCAAATGTGAGAATTGGCGGGTCATGTTCCTTAGTTTAATGGGAAGATTGGGTACTTCTGGTTATTTGTCTATCCGCAAGTTTTGAGTATTCAGGAAAAATGTTTGTGATATAATAGGTATATATGAGAAAATCATTTTTGTAGTATTAAAAACAGGTAAATTAATTTTCCATTGGCAGTATCCGTAATGGAGTTGACCTCCCCAACTCTGTATCTCTCGAGTTAAACTTCTGAGACACCGTCAGCGACAAGTTCTCCAAGCATTCACTTCTTTAGGCAAACCCAAAAGTTTGGTGTGATTTTCCATGTTCGTTGAATATGTCATTGCCACATTTGAAAAACGTATTATGATACAACAAAATCACGACTCAAATTTCTAATTTTTTTTACCGCCGTTTTCTGAGCAACAACATGAGCATGCCAATAGTTTAAAGGTATTTAGGTAAACGATTAGCTTTATAAACAGTCGAAAGTAGCTTTAGTGGTTAAAATAGTTTTACAATACAAAGATGTCATACAACCAGCTCTGTTCATTATTTGAAGACATTTTTTAAGTATTACCTTACCATTCTTAAATTTCTCTCCTAAAACAAGTTGTAACAGTCATTCAGGTTGTCAAACGAATTGACCAACTGAATATTATTGCACCTGTTGTCCGCGTAACACCAATTTCAAAACATGTGCATAGCACCATTCGTGAATATGGCCGAATCAGGTGTTTCAAGCAAATGATAAATTCATTGTATATTCTCTTTATATTTGTTGTTTGTTTCGAATTTCGCGCAAAGCTACACGAGGGCTATCGGCGCTAGCCGTCCCTAAATTAGCAGTGTAATATTAGGGGGAAGGCAGCTAGTCATCACCCTTGCTAACCTTTGAACTACTCTTTTACCAACATATAGTCACAATATAACGCCCCCACGGTTGAAATGAGAGGCATGTTTTGTGAGACCGTGTGTGAAAGACAGTCATCTATTTTATAACCTAATTGTCTCACTATCAGTGATGATATTTCAGTTCAAAAGGTGAATACTCAATTTACGGTTTCTAATTTAATAGAAAGCGAACAAAAAGTATATTCTAATGAAATTTTCCGTCATGTAACACGTGTAAAATGAAATATTTAAACAAGATTATTATAATATAAATAGCATAAAAAGAAATTAGTGAAACAATAACACTCCCATAACTTGCATGCTAATGTTAAATACGTGTCCTTTTTAGGAAATGTAAGAGATGATGAATTCATGAAGAATTTTATTAGTATTAGTTTTAGAACAATATTAAACCCAGCCATTGATCACATGCTGAGAGATCTATGGTGAGCTTATAATGTTTGAGATTCCACTTCGTGAACGTCATCGTTTCTGATGTCATATCCGCCTATGCCATCTGATGTGACCTATAAACATCATTGTCTCTGATGACATCATCACTTCACGGAAGCATCTTCTTCGACACTTTACATAAATATGACATTAGCATTTCTACTCTTCCCTGAGGTGACTAATCAGCATGTGAGTCCAGTGTGAGGGTTAACTACAACAGTATCCTGAATCGTTAGTATACAAGAAGCTTCCTAAATTTCACAAGCTGGAATCTAAAAAACTGCATTTAGCAGAAGAAAGTATTAGATATCCTTTAAAATTATTTCAAATAAAAATATTTATTATGATTGTTCCACTAATTTTTTACATTTTCACACCCTAAAATTTATTGCCATAACTTTTTACATGGTATAGTCAAACTAACTAAAACAGATTTATCTAAATCCAGAAATATATACAAATTGACAGAAATGCATTTCACTCAAAATAATGAAATGTTAGGAAGTTCAACAATATTAGAAAGCTTATCAAGCTGCTCTCGTACCTTTGAGGTAATATATTAAATTATAAATGAATTGACAATAAATAGTTTAACTCTTTTAACCAGTAAACAATTTATAGTTGAAAATTAAACAATTTCTAAAACTTAGCTGTTTTCTTTCCAAAACCTTTATTCTTGAAAGATTAAAACCCTGAAATTTTCTTTCTCAGATCTTTACCGTTTTCACATTGTGTTCAAAGTTATCACATAAATGTCTCACAATTAACCTTTACATCGTGACTATCTAATAACTACTTGACCTTGTTCCTGAACTATCACCCCTATAGCGTACAGATAAAACTGAAGATGAAAGTAAACCAAAAAAATTGTACAAGTTTGTTTCACCTTGTGTTAGTTTCCATGGATCGTATTTAGGTAGTCGAGTATTGTGCCAACAGTCTGGATGTCGTTATACTTGTCATTGTCTTCATCTCCTGTAATTATTCTCTCTCTCTTTCTCTAATTCCAAAGGTCATATGAGTTCGTTAAATGCACGAAGATGTCCAGGACTTAAAAAAAAACAATGGAAAAACCAATGAAACCTCAGCAACGTATGTGTAGCAGATTGTGTGTACATGTATCACTAGATATGTGTAGTTAGTGTTTAAAGAAACAGCAAAGTATCTGGATAGTTTCTTCAAACATTTCAGGTTACCCCATTATATGAGTGGGCTGAGGTACATGTGGTGTAACATCTGATGTTAAATCAATATAATCCAATGACCACTGCTAAAATATTTAGATGAGAATGAATTTGAGATATATCGACTGTATTTGAGATATATTGTACATGAAACTTCAGTCACTCAAACATATAATACGAATGGTGTTATGAAGTTGAGAGAAGAAGCATGCTAGACCATGTAAACAGTAACTGACCAGTTTCTTCATGTGATTGACTGAACAATACCTCCCAAATATTACCTTCCAATTTAATAAGGTTGAAAAACTAATGAAAAGACAAATACTCTTTTAATTCGTGAAAACTAAAATTTTAGCATGGTGTACAAAAGGTGAACTCAAAGAAAGAAACTATAGAAAGGAAATTTCCAAGCATTTTATTAAAGGTATAGAAGGAACAATTGACAGTAAGAATTCTACAACTCTCATGTTAGTTTATTACACTTGTTTTAAACGACCTAAAAATCAAGTTTATTCAACCGTTTATTAGTTAATTTATTACCTTCATCCAGTGCAACCAAAGTGAACAAAGATAACAAATTACTAGAAGCTGTAAAAGCTCGACACAAAATAAATACATTAAAAATGAGCAAACTGCAAAGAGAGTTCAATATAATTCCAGAGTGAGAAGAAATACAAAATACCAGTGATAACCTGGATAAATATGAACTTTTATATGCAAAAACGGCTCTTCTGTTGAACCTGACGATGACCGAAGAAGGTCGAAACGTTGTTCGCTCTTCTATTTGAAGTGTTTTCTGGGCCCAGAAGAGCCGTTTTTGCATATAAAAGTTCTCAACAAGTGGGTTTCTCGACATCACTGATTGGATAAATATGAGTAACGAAACCCAATATGTTCTGGCTCTGGTTGAAATCCATAGCCTTTGTCTAAGTTTTTTTGATGCGTGGTTTGTCTCGATAATTTGATCAGTTAAAAAGAATCTTGCTCACAATAGTATATGAAAATGTAAGTAAGATTGTAGATTTATTTGATATACGAGAACTGGGTTCACTTCTTGTTGATACAATGTTAAATATCATAATTTGGTTTAAGCAAATCATTATATGAAGTACTTCGTTATGAAGATATATCATATTGAAATGTTATGTTGACAAACTAGTGTATACTAACATGCTATTTTACAAATTAGTGCACACTTTAAATTTCTTATAAGGTTAATTCTACAATATATGTTCAGTGGAGTACTGAAACATGGT
>CM022391.1:51929598-52134537 GCA_011833715.1 Carcinoscorpius rotundicauda | reverse complement strand
GATGAAATATTCAAGCGCTACCCTCAGCTGTCAGATGCCCCAAATCTAACACCCAAGGTGTTCGTGTAAGTACTATCCACATGTGCATTATGTTATGTTTCTTGTGAAATATATTTTCAGCAAAATATATTCTTTATCTCTATATTTGACTCTATACGCCTAATAAAATTAGTTCTAAAGTGTACAGCAAAATGACCATATCATCACTTGTTAAGGTATATATGTATTCTGCAAGAAATATGTTCATTGGTCAGAAAATAAATTAAATCTCATTTTTTTGTGTTGCTTGTTTGTTTGTTTTGAATTTCGTGCCAAAGCTACTCGAAGGCTATCTGCGTTAGCCGTCCCTAATTTAGCAGTGTAAGACTACAAGGAAGATAGCTATTCGTCGCCACGCTTGGGTTCTTCTTTTACCAACGAATAGAGGGATTGACAGTCACATTATAACCCCTCCACGGCCGAAAGAGCGAGAATGTGTGGCGCAACGGGGATACAAATCCGCGACCCTCAGATTACGAGTCACACGCTTGGCCATGCCGCACCCGTTTGTGTTGCATAATATTAGTGAAAAAACAAGTAAAAATTTTGTGGGAAGCTATATTTTTTAAAATACACACAAGTACATATATCTATCAAGGAGGGGCTGTGGAAAATATTGTTTTGATACTCTGAAATATTTGTTTTGTTTGTATACGATTTAACATAACTCAAATAATTTGACGCAAAAGAGAATACATTGTCAAAATGAACTCGTGCAACTGATTTATTAACCAGTATGTGTATGACCTTTCAATATCTCAGATTAAACCTGAAAAATGCCAAAAGTGGTTTTAAAAAAATACTGTTTAAAATAATTATAGTTATTCCAGGGCAGTTTTGTTATTCATTCTTAATATAATTAATTCTGCTAATTCTAATTGCAGGAGCTATGGAGGATGAGGCTTTGTCAGAAATTTCAGAATAATAGAAAACAGAAGAATTCATCATTGCCTGTAGTCCAAGAAAGAAAGAAAAAGACGAAAACAGATGAAACCCCATCTCCAAACCCCATCTCAGAACAGAGGCAATACGGATTAAAGCAATACTTGTGTGAAAAGCCAGTTGGGGAGAGTAAAACTTCCACCCGAAAACTCAAGGAATGGATAAAAATTCGTCTGCATTGCAGGAAAAGGGTGATCTTTGTAAAGTGGACTTGCTTGTAAACAAAACTATTTATGATCATAGGAAACTGGTCATTGACAACACTCCTTTCAATGAATTTATAGAGCATTATCCTTTCCTTGAGGCATCACCAGTACAGCTATTAAATGAATTTAAGCGGCTAGGAAATGATGCAGAAAAAGGAGGGTTTAACTTTCTCTCTTAATATGATGACTCGGAAAATTCTCAGCTGCAGGACAGAAACATATCGACAGAAAATAATCCATTCTAGCATTTCTTATGAAAAGACCTCACACATGCCTTATGTTACATCTACAATTGCCATTCTTGGTATTCCTTTTCTTCTAAAAGAAAGTGAAAGTATCATGGTGAGTACTGAAGTTAGGGAACCTGCTAAGAGTGGTATATACATTCAATGTGGTTCAATGTCTCAGTCTTGTGATCAGGAATTCAAACTATATGTTGATGGCTTTGATTTTTGTGCCACTGAAGATTTTGTGTAAGCATTCACAATGTATGTAAGGAATTTTTATATCTTCAGCTTTGCATTACCAACAAAACTCAGAGAACTTTCAACTTTGTTGAAAGAGTTGTTCTGAAGCTCTATGATGAGTTTAGGAAAATTACCATATCTGAAAAAGATGCGGACAGATGTGTTTGTCAGCTGCTTGATCTCTTGAATGTCAAAAACATAGCAGCGAGAAATCTGTCAAAACGTCCAAAGGTAAAGGAAGAGAATATTGTTCAAAGCCATAAGTTTATATCAGCATTGGTTATAGTAACTTGTATATTTGATCCAGGGTGATTTGTTTAAAAAAATCCAAGTGTAAAGTTCAGTTGTTTATTTTCCAATTGTTGCTGCATTTTGAATGTTATTATGGTACATGAATATTGATGTACACTTGTGTTCAGTTTGGAATAATAATGGTGCTGCTATAATACATTATGTATATTTTCAGGATGGTGTCATGTTGCTGGGACTTAGGTTGAATCATCAGATGGCAGCGGGTTTGAGTGCTCAGTGATGGTTCTGTTAACCTCAACTGACTGAAGATGGTCTCTTTGCCTGACAGTGACATTGCAGAGGTGGTCCTGACCGAGTAAACATGACTTATCTTCCATAATCGTTGGATAATCATAATGACGACAGTCCATTGTTAATGGATAGTCTTAATGACAACCGCTCCTTGGACGAAGAAGATCACACTGACTATGTCATGACTAATTAGTAGTGGTTTGCAGGTATGAAATGAGATTATTGTCAGATAGTGAGCATTGGTCAGAATGACTACCTAACGAAAGTCATACCGATTATCAAAGAGCAATCAAATGTGTTACCTGCCAGGTATCCTTGCTACCATCACCTGACTATTTTCCGACTACATAATAATAAAATGACTAATAATTAATAGTCATATTAGGTCGTCATCGATTTTAGCGACTACTTGGAGTGACTTTTTGGCACCGCTTGACTACCTGATTTACCATTCAAAAGTCGTCACCTTGACTAGTTCTTATTTTGGGTGTTTCCAAACCTATACCATACGATGTGTAATCAGTGTATGAGCCATGAAATGCAATTTTAACTGGCTGCGCGAGCCACTTGGTTGTGATCTATTTTAATCTTGAGTTTTCAGTATACCTTAAAATTTCGAGATCAGTGGTTTGTGTGTACTGGAAAGACAGTAGTAAACTTTCGCTAATGATGAATAATGTTAAAACAAACTTTTGTCTGGCTGCAGCTACCTGTAGAGGTTATTCTAAACTCGTCCTCTGTATTAGTATAACTACTTTAATATCACGTCATTTGTGAGCTTTTATTGAAAAGTTGTGCCTTCTTAAAAAAACTTTTTCGACTTTGTTTAGTCGTATCTCTGCAACTGGAGGACAAATTTTAAATTAATGATAGTTTTGTATATTTCCTACATAAGATTAAAGTTTAATTGAAAACCAATGTAATCTGATGATTTATTACTTTAAACTCTGTATCATATTTTTCAACTCATTATCTCGAGACTCACTTAGAAAATTTAATTCAAATAGGTCACTATATGTCACAATAAAACTTTAACGCCTTGAAGTTTTTTTCGTCTCTGAACCAGACAACACTTCGTGTCTCGCCTGGTGAGAAAAATAATTCACTTCTTGACTTAGCGATTTTATTTTTTTACTTTAAATATGAGATAAAAAAGAAATCATTGAAAAAACCTAGTACATTCACATATTTAAGAAGTTTGCACAAATGTTTCAAATGAATAATAGCTTTACAACGTATTGTTATTTCAAGCTTAGGTGTTCTATATTTTTCGTTAACTTCCCAGTTATGTAAACGATGCATATTATGTCTCATCAGTCGACTGTTTGAAACACTATACATTTTTGTAAAATGATGTGTTGAACTGTTACTAGTTCCATGGAATTTATGTTTGTTATTGTGATGCATAAAAGGGATATCCGGAAATTGTTATCAAGTCACATGTATAGAGAAAAGTAGTTTCTTTACTATTTCCAGACATCCTGTTATATATTGATAACTTTTGCAACTCGTGTTTTCTCTGATATTGTTTCTTTCATGTACAAGTTTGAAATTCTTAAGTAAAGAGATGTGGCTTTCATCGAATCGTTGCTATCTTTTTTTCACGAACGGCTATTTGAATACGTGTAAATACGATGCCATCCCTTGCACCAATCAGTGTGCAGCTATAATTCTCAATTTTCTGATGGAAGACCATTTCTAATATGTATGGTCTAATCGGAGGACCAGATGTAAATTCTGCAACAGGGAGTACAGTGGAGAGATATTGGAGGTATGTTGCTCGTAGTTCGTTATACTGACTTTTTTTTTAAAGTTCGTCGCTTCATGGCAGCGAAAAGTCATCGGATTTGCAACACTAAAACCTATGATTCGATTCCTTCTGATGGACACATTAGATAGCTCATTAGGACATTTTGAAGCCCTTGAACGTGTTACATCACTGAGAATTCTTGATACATTTTAACGTTTGTTTTTGTTAATCTTAAAGCTTCAAAAAGGGGTATCTGGGGCCTCTCCCACGCAAATATCGAAACCATATTTTTAGCTTCCTAAACCCTCAACGTAACTCATTCTGATGTTTACTCATTACCATATTGACTTTAATTTTTGATAAAAGTAGATAGTTTGTTTTATATCCACTCTTTATTTCAAGTGTTACACGCTCTGAAGTACACAATTTTGTTAAATATCGAGATCACAATTAACAAAACGCTAAATGATGTTTTTTTACCAGATAACTAAACTTATGGTGTTTAAGGTTCCACTGTTGTATTTAACCAATTGTGTCAAAAACAAGTCTCTGATTTATTATGTTACGTATGTTATGTATTACGATTTCAAATAACTGAAAATTTAATTTCAATTCAGAAGTTAATAAATGTTAATATCTATCAAATTTATGATATTTGCAAACAATATTTATTCACACAGTTTTCTTTTTAACACATATATTCTTTTTTAATATATATACAAAAACACAATACAGTTTATAGTGAGGGTTATTAGTAACAGTGATTACAAATGATGGTTTATTTACAAGAGTTTTGCAAACTTATAAACAATAATGAGTCTTATAACTGGTATAGAACTGAATATTTTATTGACGATCTCGGTTCACGACGAGCAAATTAATTCTGAGTTGATATTGTAACACCTCCCTAAAGCAAGCTAGTATGATTGGCGTCAGGGCTGACTTTTATCCGAAAAAATATTCAATGTACTTGTAGAAATACTAACGTCCGAAGTTAATTCATTGAAGTTAAATTGTTTGTTCGAAATCTGTAAACATTCCAGGTCAAAATTCTATAGTTTTCCGAGTAATAGCCATTAGTCACAATTATAGCTTCAGAGGTCTAGGGTACTCTAACGGTAGCTGACCAAAAATAATTTTCTATTACTGTCTCTCGGCTAGCTGCTTTTGCACACATCATAAGAGTTTCTCGAAGGTTCAACAATGTTCAAAAACACGCTAACGTTTTCATAAACCACATGTTATTGATTGCTGCTTTCCAGAATCTTCTAAATACATAAACAAGAGAAGGAACTTACGCAATACACGTTCAGCAATGTACTTCAAATGCTTTAAACAACTATATTGAAACAAATTTACAACAGTAAATCTTAGGCAATTGAAAATTGATGTGAGAAAATGTTTAAATCTGATGCTATATAAATATACATGTAGATAAGTATACGTTAAATACAATTCATTTTCAAATAATTATACAATTTCAAAAATCATAACAATATATGACACAATTAATGCAAATAACCTAATGATAATAAAATTATCATTTAGTTAGGAATAAAATGTATGCAAGTCAAACCTCAGTCAAGACTAAAATTTAAGGTTTCCTTTTGAATATATGTGATTCACTCAGGATATATATTAAGTGATAAGGTAATTGGACGCCTCTGGTTTGTTTTTAATATGAACAGCCTTTTATGAATGTTATGTTTTAACTTTTAGTGATCGTAAGATCGTAACAAGTACAAGAGAAATTATCTGTGACTACAAAAAACGTGACACCAACTCGTTAATAAAACATATTTGTTGATAACCTATCTTTTAGGGCCACATGATTAGTTGCCAGTATGAGCCAGTCTTTTGTGAGAATAAATGTGTGACTTTCTAATTCTGCGAAGATTTGTTACTACTCACAAAATGAATGAATGCGCCAAAAGGCTGGTGGCGAGTCGATATTGCCAAAGTAAGTTTGGTTATGATACATTACAGGCTAGATTTTGAAAAAAAATTCCTCGTGGTCTAGAACATTTACTAAACTTGTAATTTTTTGTCTGTATTAATGTTATTAAAATAACATGGTGTTTTGTAGTTCTGCATTGTTTATGACGATCCATTTTTTGTACTCACAAATAAGTTTTTTATGGATAAATAACCCCATTAGCTGACGCGTCACGTTTTACATCACACAATTAATTTTCATTTACTGAATTTTGAACTTGTAAATTTATGATTTAAATTCTAAATTTTAAGAGAAATCTACTGTAAACGACAACTAATATAGATCTTATTGTTAAATTTCGAATTAAAGTACTTCATTAGTTAGCGGTTAATGATTGAATCACTAAAGAAGATAATGTTAATTTTGTTCTGTGAAAGAAACGGAGTAGTTTAAGAATTTGTTGCAGTAGGAATCGACTGCAGACAGTGACATCGCAGATATTATAGGTTAAACGAAAACTGCCTAAGTAAAATATCCTTCAAATGATGAGATACGGGAATATTTTACACTCAACTACTCTGCTGGAATATATTAAATTGAGAAAAAATTCTCAATATATCTGAAAAAGTTGCACTTTTAAAATTAAAAACCGTATGACATGAACATGTTTTTATACTTGTAAAAAAATTGTTTCACTGAATGGTAACAAATATTTTATTGTTTTAAATGATAAAATATTTGAAAATTGAGCTTTTTCTATAGTGTATGACTATGGTCACTGTCTGAGAAATATATTTTATTGTCATATCTAGCCGATAATATGTTTTTATTTTCAAAGAACAAGCTTAAATTAAAGCGAATTTTATATTAACAGACAAACACGTATCCATTTTATTTTCGAGGTATTTAATTAATAAATATATAGTAAAATGCTCATTATGAATTAATATAAAAATTGTGTTATCTCAACAAATAGAAGTTTCGGTTAAAAAGGCTTTTTATGTTTGACAACTATCTCCTTGTTTTTCGAATTACATATTAATCTCAACGAAACAATTGTATATCTGGCAACTGTTTTTACATGTCAATAATTTTTTATTCTATGTAGGATTGCTGTGTAACTGACAGTGTGTTTTTTACATCCCAATAAACTCCGATTCCAGGTAAAAGTAGTATTTGGTCGACAATATGTTTTTACATCTGAACACTCTCTGATTTTGTATGGATGTATTATATGGTATTATAAATAACGAGTAATAAAGCTGTTTGTTGACTAACTAATTAAACTTAGGAAGTAGAAAGATTGACTGTCGGAGGCCGAAAATATTGTTAACAACGATGGCATTGCCATCTAGTGACCTGGCATGAACAAGTAGTTAGGGTGCTCAAGTCGCAATCTCAGGGTTGCACGTTCGAATCCCCGTCACATCATATACGCTAGCCCTTTCGCGGTGGGTGGTGATGACTATCTATGTTCCCTCTTGTTTAACACTGAATTAAGGACGGCCGGCAGAGATAGCCCTCGTGTAGCTTTGCGCGAAATTCGAAAACAACAATAATACCCCATCCCCAGTGGCACAACGACATATCTGTAGACATGCAACACCAGAAACGGGTTTCTATATTCGTGGTAGGCATAGCACAAATAGTGCATTGTATAACTATATGCTTAACAACAAATAAGGCGATGGAACTCAATTGAAGAAAAACGACTTCTTATCTTTATTAGTAGTTACTTTACTGATGGTTTAGGTACCATGAAGAAACTATTTCTTACAAAGTTTTACAGTTATGGTTCAGTTGATCTTTAGTGTGTCTTCAAGTACACAACTAACTGTGACAGGAAGTTAATATTGTTTAGCTTTTTTTCCGAGAAACTAACTCACGGACAAGTAAATTTCTTTGTTGCTTAACGTGTTAAGGCACTTTATAACCGAACAGCTTTTCGTAATGGTGTGAATCTGCAATGAGTTTTGGAAATAATATTTATAATAATTAAACATTGTTAACGATACAAACAGTAGAAACTAAGATATGCTTGTGCTATTGTGATATTCATATACAGAACCACACAACCAAATGTCCCAGGTATCCAGTGCAATGTTCTAACCAAAGTGAATCATCGAAGGTCCCCAAAGAAGATATAGAAGTTCATCTTTTGCACTTTATTGTGTTTTCAGAGATATGGGTCGCAAGTTCAAGTGAGATTTATTGGAGCATTCTTTTGAAAGCTGTAAATGAACAAACTGAAGTATTAAACATGTATTGAAACAAATGAATTATTTCTATCTCAAGGAGAAACAAAATCCCAACTTTCAGATAATTTAAACATTTCTGAAAAGCAGTAAACGAAATCAAAATACATACATCTGGAGTAAAAGGCCTCGTTTTTTTATTTTATACACAGTAAATTATATTATTATTTCATGTATTTGAGTTTGAAATTAAATGAAGACTGAAAAGTATCAGTTTTAATAACGAGTAGGGACGACCGTATTTCTTAAAAGGTAATTGAGCCTTTATCTGTATTTGACCTTGATGTTACACAATTTTTGATGTACTGTTAGTTTGTTCGCATTTGTAGTTTATTTAAATTGTCTTTCTAAATTTAAAACTAAGAACCATCGTTTACCACATTTGTAAAACGTTTCAGTAATATTTAACAATATTAAAGTAGATTCTAATCAAATCGCAGCACTATGAAATAGTTATAATGTGACAGTCAATCCTACTATTCGTTGGTAAAAAGAGTTGCCCAAGAGCAGTTGGTGGGTGGTGATAAATAGCTGCTTTCCCTCTAGTCGTACACTGCTAAATTAGGAATGGCTAGCACAGATAGTTCTCATGTAGTTTTGTGCGAAATGAATGAAAAAACAAATCAAATACTATGAAATATTAACTTTTCGGTAATTTTTTTATAAACTCATTACAAAAAAGTAGAAAGTTTTAGTGTTTTATTTTAGTTTATAGGTGTGTGTGTTGATTTTTATTACTTCTGTATTACTTTTGTAACATCTGATCTTTTTTAATCCTCTGTATTGAACTCATATTACAGATTATCAACATAAAACTTTGGCGTTTAATATACTGTCACGAATAATTACATTTGTAATATGTTGTTATTATTATTGTTTCGCATACTTCTAGATTGTTCTCGAACCTTCAAGAAACGTACCGGCATGTCCAGGTGGATAGTGCGCTTCTGCTATTCTGAGAGTCGCGAGTTTAATCCTTATGACACCAAACATGCTTGGCCTTTCAGCCGTGAGGGTGATATGATGGCACGGTCAATCCCACAATGTGCTGGAAGATAGAGTTGTTCCAGAGTTGGTGGTGAGTAGTAATGACAAATTGCTTTTCCTCTTTTCTTACACTGCTAACTTCGGGACGGCTAACGGCGAGCTCTCGTGTAGCTTTAAACTAAATTCAAATACAAATTAACCCACGAGAAATCCACTACTAGCATATAAACTGTTGAAAGGCCTCACGACGTGTGATTTGTGGACAGTATGTTTTTGTGCATGAACTTTGACATTATTTTTTTCTTTTCAATATCATTTGCCCCCCAGTGGCTCAGCGGTTTGTCTGCGGACTTGCACGCTAAAATCCGGGTTTCGATACCCGTGGTGGGCAGAGCACAGATAGCCCATTGTATAGCTTTGTGCTTAATTCAAAACAACAACAACAACAAATTCAATATCATTTATTTGTCGCTACCGCAACGTCACGTTGTGCAAATGACCCAAACATATTTTGTTTTATTTTGTGGTAAATCTTATCTTAGTAAGTGTTTTATTTTCATTTCCGATTCGTAAAAAATCGTTGTGTGATATGAAAGAAAGAATATTATTTCCAAAATCTGCGAGGCCCGGCATGGCCAAGCGCGTAAGGCGTGCGACTCGTAATCCGAGGGTTGCAGTTTCGCGCCCGCGTCACACTAAACATGCTCGCCCACCCAGCCGTGGGGGCGTATAATGTGACGGTCAATCCCACTTTTCGTTGGTAAAAGAGGAGCCCAAGAGTTGACGGTGGGTGGTGATGACTAGCTGCCTTCCCTCTAGTCTTACAATGCTAAATTAGGGACGGCTAGCACAGATAGCCCTCGAATAGCTTTGTGCGAAATTACAAAAAAACAAAAAACAAACCAAAACCTGCGAAGCTGATTTATGGAAAATTCGTTTTTAAAACCAATAGAACTTTTATGAAGTTTAAATGTGCAAAATACCTGTTCTAAACAACATCAGAAATAATCCCACTTTCATTGGTAAACTTATATGAAAGGTGGATGGTTGCGAACTATAATGAATATGTGGTTATGACTGATAACGTAAGTACACATTGATTATATTAGGTAACGTTTTGTCACGCGGTATTGCAACAAGAGCGTCAGGAAGGTTATCAAACCCAACAAAGATTTTGTGAAACTGGATGTTTTGCTATTAAACTATGTTTCCGACAGGTATGCTCCTCTTCAAGTAGTTCTAACGTATGTTGATGTTTTTTCAAGAAACTCACCAAGTGTGTTTTTCATTTATAGCAAAGCCACATCAGGCTATTAAGTCATATATTTAGCGTTTTAAATCTCTAGGTTTACCGCTGCCCCAACGGGTGACTAACTAGTCTATGTTGAACTAGTATTGACAAAAGAATGAAATTGATGTGTTTTTTTCTCTCACGTTAGGGTTCACATTTTTCTCTGGAGCTACACATGGAGTGAAGACTACTTTACTTCGAAATGTTTTTCCGAACCTTACACTTAATACATCTGGGATTCTGCTATGGAGGGTTAGTAATTACTCCTAGAAGATTACAGAATCCAAATCCAGAAAGAGCTACGAGATAAGTAGTTCCCCGTTTTACACCAGCCAGTGTGGTAACAAACTGATAGTGACTCTTTTCCTGAACGGCAACGAAACAGGAGAAGGTAGTCACTTGTCTGTGTATATAAAGATTTTGCTAGGAGAGTATGATTCAATACTCTCTTGACCCTTTTGACACAATGTTTCTTTTACACTTCATGATCAGTTGCCGCCTCTCCAGAAAACGCCGATCACGTTGTCGAAAGTTTCAGATTGGACCATTCCTAGAAAAACTTTCAGCGGCCAAGTAAAGAACCAGACAGTTTGGGTTATGGTTTTTCGAGATTTGTTTCCTACGAAACTCTGAAGAAGTTCAATTATGTAAAAGACGACACACTTTTTATCAATGTATTAGATGTTTGAGCGTTACCACTGACAAACTCACTGTTAGTTCAAAATAATATAACGTGTAGATTATGATATTCTGCGACAATGATATTCTTTTCGTATTTTCAAATAAAAGAGAAAATGTGAGACAGTTTAATGAATACTTAAACCAGTGGTAATATTGTACAGTTCACCATACAATACGTAACAGGCAATGAATTACATGGCTAAGTTAGTTAACTACTCACGATATATTCTTTTCATAAACAGCTCTGTCACTTAAAACAATACCAGCTGCAGTTGAACGTTTTATTTCATTATTCCTCTTGTTGCTGAAATAGTGTACTATGCAGAATTTTGCCACCGTATTTAATAGAATAAACTTGATATTTATTTACAAGTCATTAAAATGTCAGTTATCAGTAAAAGATAACATAGAGAAACTCCAAACGATTTGAATGTCTAAAAATTCAAACGTATTTAAATTCGAGACGCTCACATAGGTTGTGTTAACGTCACCTGTTGAACAGAATAAAAAAAAGCATTGACATAGAATAAAAAACACTCAATCTATAAAAATAGTAACATTCCATCCGGTGACGGTGGTGCTGTTAAGTGTTTAAAAGATTCGAGACCCGAGGCTTTTAGGTTCGGGAATTTTCTGTGTTTCCGCATAATACCGATCGTGTTTTTTGTTTTAATTTCTCAAGACATGGACTGAGTATTCAGAGGACTTTCATATAGAATTGAGGCTTAGGCTCCGTGTGACAGTGTCTAGCGAAACAATTTTTGTTTTTAAGAATAATTGTGTTGTGAATGCTCATTTTTTGTTATGTGTACTTGCAACGTTAAATTATGCTATTCTTTTTTAAGCCCTATAAACCACTGAATACAAGTTTTACAGTCTAACTCTTTCACTGTTGAAAGAAAATAGTATTTATTTTCAGCTGCTTCTCATAGTTTGAATCTTAGATTATTAGATTTACAGCCCAACAGGTTAACCATTAGCTCATACTGTTCTATAACAGGGGAAGACATCAAAATATATTCAAACACTCCATTGAAGGTAGTTTGATAGGAATCTACTTGATATGGCAACGAGAAAAACAACAAATAAGCAAAAAATAATCACAATAATACACGAGAATATCTCCTCAGATCAGGATGATTTTAAAATTGTCTTTATTTCACAGAAAAATACCCTAATAGAATAATTGTCTTAAAATACCGATTGACTACTGGGAGAACAACCTCTGTGGTAAATAAAGAATTAGAAAAAGAACCTCCCCAGTAGCTCAGCGGTATGTCTGTGGACTTACACGCTAAAATCCAGGTTTCGAGATCAGTGGTGGGCAGAGCACAGGTAGCCCATTGTGTAGCTTTGTGCTTAATTCAAAACAACAAGAAAAAGAAATTATTTCAGTGACATATCATATTTGTTAATAAATAAGTATCTAACAAAAGATGACGCTGTTAGCACCCTTTTTCAAAGATTTCGCGGAGGAAAGTTTATTTGAAGCAAAAACGTTATTCGTCATGGAAAAAATATTTTCTGTGTTCGAATGATTTTTAAATCGGAATGCTATAAACTATATATACATGCTATATTTTCTGCTTACATTTCTAATACTGAACTAATAACATGAAGACTGCCAAAATACCAATATCATGCCTTCCATCTAATTTAAAGTATTAAGCGCCACAGCGTCGATCACCCTATTCACCTTATGACGTTTTTGAAAGATTTCCTCTTCCCAAAAAATTGTTTTTACATAAGTTTATAATGAACCCGTCTAGTTTCTTATGTGTTATTATTCTGTGTCTGTCCATGCATTATATAATCAAAGACAACATCCTACGACCTTCCAATATAATTCATGCTGACTCCCAAGGGTTCGGAAACCCCAGGTTATAGAACCCATCCTACGACCTTCCAATGTTATTACCCTCGCGGATTTCCAGGTGTTCGGTGATCTCAGGTTGGAAAACACTTCTACATTTTAACGCAATAAACAGGACTATAGTAAATGAAATCTTTTTACTTTAGCTTGCACGTACAATAATAAAATACTTTAATTATGAATTAAAAATTCATTATTTTTACCTTCATAGTTATAAGTGTAATACTTTGGTGAAGAGGGGTAGGAGTGACAAATATAAAAGCTTGTGGTAAAAAAGGTCACACGAGGAAAACATTTTTGTAATTTTGAAATGAGGAAACGCAATTTTAAATTTTAAGTTAGTTCAAACAATGAACTGAAGGACTAAGTAGATAAGACACTACATTAGTATAATACGACAGTTGTGAATTTTCAGATTTACAAAGCTGAATTTAGAGTTTGGATTCCCCTTAAAAATCAGCAGATAACCCTTCATGGCGTGGTTGTAAGAAAAATACACAAAGACAGCAACTTATATTTGCATATTTACAAGCACTCTAGCAAATATTAACCAAATAGACACCTGTTATATTTTCAGTTTTGTTTTTCTGGTAATTGGAAAATACATTTAAAAAAATGAAAACGGTTAAGCTTACCAAGAAATTAGCATTTAGGGACCAATGACCACTTATAATACAGACTGTGATAACTCTAAGCACAGCTTACTAACAAATTACCTTAACACTGCGGTAGAGTTTAATTTCCATAGTGTCAAATGCACAATAGATTACAGTGGTAATGGAAAGGGCCAAGTTACATTTAGTTTTCATGAACAGCTGCTTACAGTGATAATTCAAAGTGCCAACTAGCGGATGAATAAAATAGCATTTATAAACAAACGATGTAACAATTCATATGTTATGAACCAGCTTCCATTTTAAAAGAGAGAGGTACCACAGTTCAGTGTCATCACTAGCAATCTCCAAATTATGAAACTCGTAGCAACAGGAAGTTCACAGCTCAACCAAGGACGGCCCGTCTAACTGCTGCTGTTTAAACTGTAAGTGTCTCATCCACTACATTCATGAAAACATTTCTTCATACTTTCTGAAGAACTGTGTAGGTCTGAAATCTTGAGAAAAAACAGTGAATTACGGAAATGGGGTGAGGGAAATAATGGTTTTTTAATGACGTCATTGAATAGATCGACTGAATGTTATTAAATATTTTCGATATACGAAGAAGAAACAGCGAAACATAAAGGATTTGTTAAAATTAGAAGCCTTATCCCTGGGCCTTATATAATGACTGGGTTACCTCAGAAAGCTGCTTGCTTCTCTTTACATGATTATAACTGACTTTAAAAGTTGTGACAACTTTAAAATACTAATACCACTCAGAAAACCTATTTGCTTGTTTCTGTTTATATGATTATAGCTGATTTTAAGGGTTTTACAAACTTTAAACTAATTACTAGCGTTAGTCATTAAAGCTATTTGATTGTTTCTGTTTATTTTATTGTAACTTACTGTAAGCGTTGAGCCAAATTTAAACTACTGGCATTGGAAGTATTTAAAACTTGACTTTTACAACTCTCTATATTTACATGTAACAATTGTCGAAGGTTGTCATACATGAAGAAAAGAACACTCTGCCAATCAAATCTATTTGTACAATGAAATATTTTATTTGTTTTTTTTAACTTTCTTTCAACTTGATTATATGACTATAACTCATTTTAAGGATTGTGCCAAAGTTAAAGTACAAGCATTGGAAGTCTTTTAAACTTGACTTATTTCTATTTCTTTAATGAAATATTTTTTATTTCTGTTTTCACATCTTTCTACTTGTCACATATATCGTTATTTTTATTTTCCATGCTTTATTAATTATATTTGCAGTAGATTTAATGATCAGTTTGTCAATTAGGGTTCAGCTAAAGCTTAAAAGCTTATGACGCTATAATTCGAGGTTACACACATGCTACGAAAACAGTAAATGCAGAGTATTTTGCAGCTTTGTGCTGAAACAAATCAAATAGGTATACACCGATCAATCTGTCCTATTTACAATGTTACGTCAAGGAATGTAACTAGTTCTAATACAAAGTGAGTGTACTTAGTTTTCAATCATGTTAGGCTAAAATTATTATTCACCGCTGGGACGGTAAGATTTCGGAGCTACAAAGCTAAAATCAGAGGTTCAGTTCTCCTGGGTGGACGCAGCAGATAGCCTGTTGTTACTTTGCTATAAGAAAACACGTTCACTAAAATAATTCTCCGGTTGTTAAATCAAACAGTTTGATACTGCAATTCACTACCGTTTTCATGCTAATTGGCTATTTATGGGGCAGTGTTTTGACACTTGAAGACTAACGTCGCCTTTAAATTACTAGAGATATTAGTTCAGTTAGAAGCACGTAGCTACAGATGCGAGCTAAAACAAGGAACCGTTTTAGCGCCTGTGTATTTGGTTTATGACATATTTAGGTCCATATGATTGTGCAATATTTCAATAGGTAACTTTATCATTAAGAGCTTATACGACACATCTATACAGGGAAGCAGATTTGCATTTGGAGAATGTTAAATCATGTTGAGTCAAATAACAAATTTTTGAAAAAGATGGCCTTCAGTGTTTTTCATAAAAGTAGAAGATTTCTTAAAACAGAGCGTTTAGAACAATAGCATACAGGGATTCAAAACTACAATCTCATCCAAACATTCTCATTTGTAAAGTGTAGGCTGTGGATACAAAAGAGTAGCTTTTGTACCAAAACAAGTCATTACGATAACGCTGGGCACATCTCATGGTACATTTAACAAATGAATAAGCCAGGAATAGAAGCTTATAAACGTACAGTAATTCCATTTATATCTCTGTATCAGTCATTGTTTTCACGAGAAGGATGGCAGAGAAACGAGGATCACAACAAGTACCTGTGATATCTCCCGTGAAAATACATTTTGTGCATTTAGTCGGCTTAATTGTGGCTTTGTGGGTTGACGTTCATGAATCGTTTCTTCAAGCTGTGTGGTTTAAAAGTAACTTCGCATGACCATCGTTATCAGACATAGCAAAATCGACGATGGAATAAAAGTTCCAGGAGCTGCATGAAACGTAAAATGTCCTTTATGTAAAATGCGATTAAATTTTATCATTTAGTAACAAAATGTATACTTGCTAAGTCTTCCTGTTTCGACAGTTAACGTATTTTAGAGCAAAATTTCTCTCTTAAACTGAAATATAATATAATTGTAAAAGACAGATGACACAAAACAACCTTCATGACTGGCCTAATGTGAAAGATAATTTAAGTTCTATTTCCATTTCATTTATATTTTACCTATCACGTGATTTAGAGATCCGGCAAAGTATTCATCTAACTGCAAAGTCCGATACAACTATAAATTGATCTCTGGCCAATTGTAACTGTGATTTTCTTTTGCGTCATAACTTAGCTCTCAGGTTTTGTTCCAATCTCATAATATACATTATAAGAAATTATTATTATTCATTCTTTCTTTTTATATTTTCTGCTGTAATATTAATAACTAATGGATGTGACGCAATCAGTTTTGGATATCAGTGATTTGTGTGTACAACAAAAACAGGAGCAAACTTTCGGTAATGATGAGTGCTGTTATTACAAACTTTCCTTCTGGCTGCATCTAACTATAGTGGTTATTTTTAACCCATTCATCTATATTAGTGTAACTATTCGGTTCTCTGTGACTAGCGGACTTCCAACTTTATATCAGTGACATTGCTATATATTTCCCACATAAGATCAAACTTTAATTGTAAATCCATGTAATCTTATTATTTATTACCTCAATCTCTTCATCATGTCTTTCCTGCTCATTATTTCTGACTGCAAGACTCGTTTAGATACTATAATTCAAATCACTATTCATCACAATGAAACTTCAACACCTTGAAGTTCTTTTTTTCGTCTCTAAACTAGACTTCTCTTCGTGTCTCAAGCAACAACAGAAAACAAAGAAACAATTCGACACAAGAATACTACGCAGTTTTTTTTCTTGAGATGAGACTTTGTTTTTTGGTTAATTTTTCAGAACTTTCCATGTCAATATATATATATGGAGGGGGCCACCACTTCAGTTTAGTTCCAGCTGCCTGAGTGAGCACATAGACCTGTCAGCTTTTATGAGAGATGATATCAAGAGGCTGCAAGCATTCTCCAGACTTATTCTTTAATGTACGTGGCCAATTTATCAAGACAAGAGAGAAAACGTTCTCTGTGGCATCATCTTCTAAAATGTGTGAAACATCCAATGCATATTTTGGCATGCTTGTCGGGTACTAAGAGAAACCCTGGGCATCTCATTTTACTTACGAGCTCTATAAAAATCACTAGAAGGTAAAACGGACAATTTTGCTTGAATAGTAGGATGCAAATTTTAGACATTTTACAAAAGAAATATTTTTTTTAAATTTCCAATGGTATAGAAAAAATGGTATATATTTAACATAACTTCTTTTAAATAAATAAATTTATTCTTCATAATAACAATTGCATTTTGCTCTTTTGCAGGATGATACAGAGGAATAAAAAGAGCCATCACGTTTGTTATTTCAAGAATTTGCCGTGAAATCACTGACCACTCAAGCAGTTACAACTTTTGCATGGTGTACTTCCAAACTTCGAGCTGGGAAGAATGCATCTGCGATCATGTATACGGACCTTCCATCATACGTCGCCCCAGTGCCACACTGCTTCGAGATCTCTGAACTCACAACGGGAGAAAGCAGCCGTCCTCAGAAGAATAGATTGACTTTTAAGATCCAGATTGCAATTTCAAAGGTGTAGCTGGTAAGAGAAACCCACACTACCCCAACCAAAGAACTCTCAATGACTTGATCACAAATCTTGGGCTAGCAAAGACTAATGCCGAACTTTAGACATCTAGGCTTAAGGAATGGGATTTGTTTGATGAAAGTGTGAAAGTCGCAAGTCAGAATATGCGTCACTGAAATTTTTCAACCTTCTTCATTTGTCAAGATGGGCTCTTATTCTGCCACATTGTATCCGGTCTGAGCGAGGCAATTATTATTGCCTATAATCTGATCGAATGGCGCCTCTTCATTCATAGCTCATCCAGAAGCCTCAACGTTAATAACGGGAATAAGAACCGTCTTTTCTCCTGGCTCATTCGGTGCACCTTAAAGAGCAAGACGAGCGCCTCCGCCAAGTTATACTGAACTTTGAACGTCGCTACCAAGTAGCGTATAACGAAAATATAATGGAAGACTATATTTAAGGACTGATACGTGAGATAACATTACATTCGCAAATCTCAAAAAACTACTCACGTTTGAAAATGTTTGTTTATTTTTGTGTAACATTAGTATAAATACATATAAATCTTGATTCATATGTTTTGTGATTCAGACATTATGTAAATGAAAATGTGCAAATTCGCCCGTTATTATACAGAAAATAGGTTAATTTCTAAATTTCATTATCCAGGTCACGAACGCAAAGTTTGAAGGGGAATAATGGCCATTTTCTGTATTTTTACAACAGAAGTAATTAAAAAATAACACATTCTATCCAAGAATAAAATTTGTGTCACATAGTTCGGCCTAGCTTGTAGAGCACTTACTAAGTGCACGTAAGGTTCTAAGTTCAAACCGTTGTGATTGGCTGCATCTTTGCTAATTCCAATTTTCAACCGAAGGGCTGAAGTAGTTACATTAGTTTTTCAAAAGATCTCATCGAGAAATAAAGGACTTCAATGCTAGGTAATTCAACGTCACTAGGATTATATTCGCGTGTAGGTTTATCAGCAAATACGAAACAAATCAGCAACAAACCGAGACAGTGTAGTTGAAACAAGAATAACGGACAGCTGTTAGAGTGACAGAGATATGATGTAGTCGTATAAGCAACGTTGAAGTTTAAAAATCTATTTCCTACAATAAATCATTCTTTTTTTTGTAAATCCACATACATATTGTTGTGGCACAATTACAAGTTTCGTGAATTTTTATCAGTAATAAAACTGTAAGAAATTATGAAATAAAGTCAGAAACAGAGACGTTGCCCTATGTTTGTTTGGTTCGTTGTTTCTCAGTATATTCCTGTATGGAACATTCTACAGCTACTTTTTAATATGTCGGTGAATTGAGCTTCTGATGTTTTCAAGCACTTTGTAAGTTTTGACTGAAGTTGATAAATGATATTTGACTGTTTTGTTACCATGGTAACGATACCAAGAGTGTAGACACGGAGGATAAATTATACAAGTTAAATATTTTAACTTCATTTGAACTGTAGATAAAGAACCAAAAGTAATTGTTCTGTTGACAGCTTATAAGAAATGTTTAGTCAATCAGTTCATAAAATGTTTATGCTAAAACAACCCATCTTATAAAATCATTTTTTTATATTTCAAGCGAAATATTGTTGTTAAGCCTTAAGCCATTTCTGATTACAACACCTTTAGCATTTTTATGTCACAATGATATTGAATAAAACTAGCTATTATTCACTAGCTACTAAAGCACTTTCTATCAACTGACATCACAATAACATTTCATTATCGCAAACAAAGCCTATTTTCAGTCTTTATATCAGAATCGTAGGATAACCGTTAAGGAGTCAGAACTTTTCTGAGGTAATCCAGTTTTATAAGCCTATAACCCTAAAAATTTAATTTCGAGAACAACTGTTGACACTGGGTATATAGCTCATTGTGTAGATTTGTATTTACTTTGAACAAACAAAATTACTTTCTTTTATTTCTTTAATTTGATGAACACTCCGGAACTTTACGCATACCATGATTAATATACAGTAACAATTTCTCGTAACGTAGGATTTAAAAAGTCCAACTTCCTTATGTATAAAATTAGTACACGGCAGAGTTCTGTCACTTTCATTATTATGTTTGACCGCAGTATACGAAATATTGTAACATTTTGTGCCATCACTAATCGTAACAAATTGATTATCTGTCGTTTGTGGACCTTTTTTAATTTATTATCTCGGTGTTAATCTGATTAGCTTGTTTGTAATAAAGCACAAAGCTACACAGGGCAGCAAAACTCGGTTTATAGTGTTGAAAGTCCGCAGACATACCGCTGTGTTACTGGTGGTTTTCAAATTGGAGTCTCGACTCAAAAGGAGGGTCATGAGGACATAAGAATTACGATAGAGGACAATTTAAAACAAGTACTGTAATATACTATCAGTTTGTATGTGTATAGAGAGAGTTGAGTCGCAACCTAAAATATTTTCATAGTTGCGAAGTGAACATTGGAAACCCCTGTTTTACATTATCATTTCTTCATCAACCTACATCAAATATATTTCAGAAATTTTGTCTTTGTTCACAATAAGTTTTATTTTGAATAAAAATCGGAAACCTGTCGAGCTTTATGGGGAGAGGGGGTAAAGGTATAGCTGAGAAATTGCATTAAATGGTATAAATGGCCCATCTAAGCTCTTTTTTCGTCTAAATATGGAGTAAGTGAATGTTTTTAAAAAATCGTTATGATTCAGTTTTTCTGTCGGAGCGGTTCAACTGTTCCACATTACTGTTTGAAAACGTACTGCTGGTACTGTTATGTTAATATGGAAAAAAATTGGTGTAGGTGGTTTAAAGTTTTATCTTGTAATATATTCTTGTATTTGTTTATAGCTGCGGCATAGTAGCTCATAGAATTGCAATGATTTTTTTTCCTTTAAGTACACACTTTTAGATTACAAACTTCTATTTCATTAGCGCTTTTAGACGTAGTTATAGCCATGGCTGTTGAGGATTATTTTTTGTTTTGTTACGTATATTTATGCATATTACATGGTTTTAGAACACTATGCTAATGTTTAGTATTTTATGTAATTCACACATTCTTCATCTGGTAGTCATTGTTGGTAAAAAAAATAATACATGTTACTATTTCATGCTTGAGTGTTCTTCATCTTTCGTTTACTTTCCAATCGGCCCGGTATGGCCAAGTGAATTGAGGTGTGCGACTCGTAATCTGAGGGTCGCGGGTTCGCATCCCCATGACGTCAAACCTGTTTGCCCTTTTAGCCGTGAGGGCGTTATAATGTGATGGTCAATCCCACCATTCGTTGGTAAAAGAATAGCCCAAAATTTGGCGGTGGGTGGTGATGACTAGCTGCCTTCCCCTAGTCTTACACTACTAAATTAGGGACGGCTAGCACAGATAGCCCTCGAGTAGCTTTCTGAGAAATTCTAAAAACAAACAAATAAACGTACTTTCCAAACATGTAAACGATTCATATTATGCACTTATTAGTCGAGTGTTTGAAACACGATACACAGTTATAAAATGATGTGTTGCAACTATTACCAGTTCTATTGTATTGATGTTTGTTATTGTGATGAGTATACGGGATATCCGTCAATTGTTATCAAGTCCCAAATTCATAAGAAAGAAGTTTCTTAACGATTTCCGGACATCCTGTTATATATTAACAACTTTTCCAACTCGTGTTTTCTCTGATATTGTTTCTTTCATGAACCAGTTTGAAATGCTTAAGTAAAGAGATGTTGCTTTCATCGAATCGTTGCTTGTTTTGTTTTTTCTCACGCAGGGCCATTTGAATACGTGTTAATACGATGCCATCCCTTGCACCAATCAGTGTGCAGTTACGATTCCCAGGTTGCTGATGGAAGACCATCTGTTACATACGTGGTCTAATCGGAGGACCAGTTGTAAATTCTACAACAGGGAGAACAGTGGGGAGATATTGGAGGTAAGTTGCTCGTAGTTCGTTATGCTGACTTTTTTTATTTTTAAAGTTCGTCACTTGGTGGCAGCAGAAAGTATTCGGATTTGCACCACTAAAACCTGGGATTCGATCCCTTTTGGTGGACACATTAGATAGCTCGTTGAGACATTTTGAAGTCCTTGAACGTGTTAAATCACTGAGAATGCCTGATAAATTTTGACGTTTGTTTTTATAAATCTTAAAGCTTCAAAATGGGGAATCTGGTGTCTTGTCCACGCAAATATCGAACTACGTTCACGACGAAAAATTAGTTTTGAGTTGATATTGTGACACTTCCCTTAAGCAATCTAGTTTGAAGGGCCTCGCACCACTGTCTTTTATCCGAAAGAAACATTCAATGTACTTGTACAAATACTAACGTCCGAAGTTAATTCATTGATGTTAAACGGTTTCATCGAAATCTGTAAACACTCTGGGTCAAAATTCCAATTAATAATCGTTAATCACAATTATACTTTCAGAGGCCTAAAGCACACTGATTGTAACTGTAATTTTCTATTACTGTCTCTCGGCTAGCTGCTTTCACACAAATCATGAGGAGTTTCTCGAAGATTCAAGAATGTTCAAAACACGCTAACGTTTTTATGAACTACATATTACTGATTGTTGTTCTCCAGAATCTTCTGAAAATTTAAGAAGAAACAGAACTTTCGCAATACGCGTCCAGCCATATACTTTACATGCTTTAAATAACGATACTGAGACAAACAAATGTAATGAAACGAATATACAAGTGTAAATCTGTTACATCTCTCGCCTTAAACTATTACAAATTGGTGTTAGACAATTTTTTAGTCAGAAGTTACATAAATATACACATTGATAAGAATATTTTATATACAATACATTTTCAAAGAATTATTGAGTTTCAAAAATCACGACAATATATAACAGAATTAATACAAATGAGCTAATGATAATAAAATTCCACAGCACTTTTAAGTGATAAAACACAAATGCTAATTTTTATGGCTTAACAGAATCAGTAGTTGTATGACTAAACTATTCTTTAAAAGGTTGGATAGATCTCAAAGAAGTAAAAGAAATTTTCTTATCGGGTTTTCCATCCAATTGATATATATGACAGGTTTTACAAAGGTGAGAAACATCTTGCCTGATGTTTGGCCAAAAGAAATGTCTATAATTTTGTCATATATATCATATATATACCTCCAAGACTTCTCATGGGGAGTTTAAAGACAACTTTGATTTGCTTTGCATTCAACTATTTAGTGTAACCTAGTTCTCTAAAGCTGGCACGTCTGATTGCTCCATTTTGGAAAAAAATAATCGTTTTTAACTTTATTCAGTTCATTTTTTAGGACTGAATATTTAAAAAGTGAAAACATATTTGGATCCTCTTTCTGCTCGATGATTAGTTTACATCGACTAGGTATGACCAGGAGGTTAAGGCACTCGACTCGTTATCTGAAGATCGAGGGTTCGAATCTCCGTTGCATTAAACATGCTCGCTCTTTCAGCCATGGAGGCGTTATAATTTACCATCAATCCCACTATTCGTTGATAAACGAGTAAGAAACAGTTGCCGGTGAGTGGTGATGGCTAGTGTTGCCTTCCCTTTAGCTTTATCCGGATAAATTAGGGACTCAAAAACAAACAGTTTCCACATGTAGCAAACAGAACTTCACCAGACGAGCCATATTTCTCACGTTTATCATTTTCAAAAATTATCAGTTGGAACAGTTAGTTATTGATAAGATCCCCGTTGGATTCAAAATATGTCTGAGCTTAATCAATCATGTCTTCCTCCGAACACGTGTTTAACATATCTTTTTTAGCCTAAGTTTGAGTCGCAGCACACGAGGGAATCACTTCTGGATTCTTCTCACGAAATAGTGATCCGTCAAAACGTCTTTTCCCCAGTCAATTGTTTCCTTACAATAATGATAAGCCCTGAATTGGCAGGGTAGGTCTTACTCCAACGACAATTGGTTCTTCAATAGGTGTGATGTTAGATAAATGTTACAAAAGGAATATTAATAAAACCACCGTCAATATCCTGAGGAATAACAAATTCACCAGTGGCACAACTTAACAACAATTATTGAGTCGTCACAGTGTCACGTAGAATACGTGTTAGTATGGAAGTAACAGTCCCATGAATGTATTTTTATGCTTTAACGACGCCCAAGGAGCAAATCAAAATTCATGATATTGTGATCCTCTTCTCCAAATCTGTTAAATTTCTTTGTTTTCATATCAATTCGAAACTGACCTGGTTAATCCATATTAACATTGTTGCATCACGTATTAGCCACCGCATATCCTTCCTTCGAAGGATCAGCAGTATGAAAAAAGATTGTACCCCTCACACCATTATGTTCATATACAAAGAAGACATTAGCTCCTTGGTATAGAATGGCAGCATGCAATAACGTTACATGCCCGACTCTTCAAATGAGAAAATGCCCACATTACAACACACGGCTATCAGGATTGCCTCCCGTTGGCCATGCTACACTGCTCACTGTAACCTAGATAAAATATATGACATACTACCTGAATAAACAAGTTTACCTCACCAAGCCAATAAATGTTAAAAAAGCATTTAATCGTAACCCACTTACAGCTCTGTTCACCCATTTATCAGCAACTCCCCCCTCTTGGCAAATACACATTTTACCCTTTAATGGACTCGAACAAATTTACTAATGTCTTCCAACTCAATTTAATAATGTTAATTATGTCAAATTATCGTTTTAGTTTGCAGCTCAGATACTAACCAGATATATTATTCATCATGTGGTTAGAGAAAGTGATTTTTTCTCAGTGTACTCCCGTTTTCCTCCCACAGTAAAATTGCCGTGTGTTAGGGTTTACATATTCCTACTCTCTTCTTATTGTTTTTTTAGTCAATATTTGACATCTTGTTGACCAGCAACGAACCTTTGTCACTCGCCTACAGTACAATCTTGTAAACTTGTAATTCTTTCGGTTTAGCTCTTTATCACAAGCCCTGCATCAAATTTAACTTCGCGAGTAGAATGAAGAGAAGGACTCTTTTGATCGCCCTCGATTGCCTCGCATATCATCCTAAGGTGCAGAATGTTAAATCGCAATACCTGCCCCGATTTTTAGTTCTTTCATCGTTTTAACAATATTTCAAGAAACTTGTGATGGTGTGTATATCATCCAGATACGTAGAATTGAATGTGTAGTGGTTCGGAATGAAACTGTGATTGTGATTTTGATCCAATATTACGTCTCCATATATCTAGAGAATATGAGATTTCTAGACTTTATACTGAAGGTGTGTGTTTATGATTACAGTTAGATGTAAAGCGAATGTCTGGTGTTTTAAATGTGTGATAAAACATTTATTTAGTAAAGCGACAAAGTATTAAAGAAATTAAATTAGGTCGTTACTTTAAGTGCGGGAGAATGGACTTTGACCTTCAATAAATTAGACAGTAGTATAGCTGTGATATTCATTGCCTAATAGGCGTTTCACTAATACCAAAATCTACTCAGGTCGCCTGGAACGATTATAGTCATGACATTAGTCATTGTTTGTTAATCAACAGTTATTATAGTGTGAACTATATGAAATGAATTGTAATTATTATCTAAGATAATTATTACTTAAGGTAAGAATTACTCTAACAAGATTTATTTATTCGTGTTATTATTAACACCGATTATTTATTTTTCATTATTTTCATTTGATTTGAATTAACTTTGTTATAGAGAAGAACTTGCGAACAAGCAAGCTAGGACTAACTTATCGTTCAACCTGGCGTGGCCAAGCGCGTAAGGCGTGCGATTCGTAATCCGAGGGTTGCGGGTTCGTGCCCGCGTCGCGCTAAACATGCTCGCCCTCCCAGCCGTGGGGGCGTATAATGTGACGGTCAATCCCACTATTCGTTGGTAAAAGAGTAGCCCAAGAGTTGGCGGTGGATGGTGATGACTAGCTGCCTTCCCTCTAGTCTTACGCTGCTAAAGTAGGGACGGCTAGCACAGATAGCCCCCGAGTATCTTTGTACGAAATTCCAAAACAAACAAACAACCTGGCTCCCAGTAGCACAGCGATATGTCTCTGGGCTTTCAGTGCTAAAACAAAAACATATTATCCATATATATTTACTATACCAAAGGTTATTTGCATAACTGGGGTAAGTAAATGAGAACATAGAACTAAACTTTCAACTTATCTATCGAAAATATTTAATGTATTTAGCCTTTCTTTAGATTTTATCTTCTACCTTGAACTTTGTCATTCAGTGCACGCACACACACAGTCATGCTGAACTTAACAACACCACTCACTTCTAACAGAATAAATTTAATATAATTAGCAACATAAAACAACCATCTCTTGAACTGGAACATTGGTGAATAATGCAACAATGTTAAAAGTAGCTATTTTATCTGTTCATTCCAAGATTTTTCGAATTTAATTACCAAAGTAAATAATACTTTTTACTTTTATTTTTGTCTTGTTCATAAACTAAATAAAATTTTGAGAAGATTACGGTTTAAAATAAAATTGAAAATCGAAAATCATCCTCTTGAATATGTTCAGCTCAATAAGATCACACATTACCAGTTATTTATTGTTAACTAGTTAAATGTCAGAATTGGGCCTTTTTAACTATACATAGCTAAACTAGATCATAATTAAACAAACCCACACATGGTGAAGGTTTTCTTTAAATGCATTTCTCAAATGTTTTCCGTGTGGTTCGATTTTAAGTACTGGTCCGGCATGACCAGGTGGTTAAGGCACTCGACTCGTAATCTGAGTGTTCAGGTTGCACCAAGCAGGCTCGCCCTTTCAGACGTAGGAGCGTTATAATGCGACGGTCAATCTCACTTTTCCTTGTTGAAAGAGTAGCCCAAGAGACACCGGTGGGTGATGATGACTCGTTACTTTCCCTACAGTCTCACACTGATAAATTAAGGACGGCTAGAGCAGAGAGCCCTTGTGTAGTTTCGCGCGAAATTGAAAAGAAAACAAAAAATGTATTTCAAGTGAAAAAAGGAATATTTATCGTAATTATTAAAACTTATTTCTTATCATCTACATTTATATTCGGGTAAGTTTGTTTGTTGGCTCTAAATTAATAAATAACAGGATTGAAGAATAATTGCATTGACTGAATCACAATTCCCAACTTAATGTGATTTTGGCAAAGAAGAATTATCATAATCTAGTTTTTATGTTTTAAAGCTGATATAATTTCAAGTTTGTTTGTACTTTTAAACAATATATACTTCTTGTTTTGCCCTATTTTTGCAAAGTTACGTGAGAGTGTGTTCGTGTACCCATCTTTAATTTTGATATTATTTACAAAAAGAAAGAACGACAGACAACCAACACCACCTAATATCAACTCTTCGACAACTGTTCATTGTTAAACTTAGTCCAGGATCTATTTCACTTCTAACGTATATTCTATTTCCTTTCACCAGAATAAAATCGTTATTTACTGGACATAAAATAAGTCACACCCAGAAGGCTTGAAATATCAAGAGATCAACCAGCTATTTCAATGTTTTTGTTTTTATCAGAAACCCAACGCTCACCTTTACACCATCATCTGCCACTGAAAGAGCTGGGTTGACTGATAAAATATTTGGTACAGCTATTTGCTGTGATCTTTTCCAGCCAGTAATCAGGTCAACTTGAGCTCCATCAGTTTTAAGAACACTTTTCATAACTTCTGCCACTTGTTGCTGGTTATCCTGGACCCTCCTGTTCAATGGTTAGTGTTGATACTTTTGCTTCTCACAATTGAAAAAATCTTGTTGGGCATTTCCTACCCTCTTAAAGACTGCTTTATGGTATGGTCTTAAACTTTTGACCAGCTGGTATTTAAGATAATTTTATGGTGTTTACATTTTTCTTATTAAAAGCTCATAATGTTCTTTATTTTTATTTTCCCTTTTCATACTTTCATCTTTCGAAATTCTACTCAAATGAGTGGTTGAGTCTAACAACGCAAAATGCATATTTTGTTTCTATGTTTATTGGCCAGCAGTGTATGAGAAACACTTTATGTTTTGCTTACATGATGCCCAGAATTAGGCATTAGTTCATCTCTCAAACAAAGTTTCTTGTAGTTCAACCCCTTGGACCCATTCGTACCCCAAGCACACTTTCGTTCAATTTGATGTTTTTTGTTACATATTCGAGCAATCTTTTACTTCATTCAATTTTTTATTAACTTTATTTGTGAGATGTCAATTGGAGTAGAAATGGCTCTATATTATTTAAATATATGTCAATGATGACAATTCGTTGTCTACATATGAGAAAATTGATATAAATAAATTTCATATTTTGTATTAATAAACCACATATTGTATACTTATGGTACTCTGTCTTTCTTACAGTTTATCTGTACAGTGCTATGAGAAGCCAATATGCTAACTTTTCAACATCTAAATCATAGCTTCAAAGTTATGATCATTAAACGTAGGCGTAGTCAGTGAAAACCCCAGGAATACTGAAAGGAGCATATTTTAACGTGTTGTGATGAAGGTTACGTTACCACGCTATTTGTGATATTTTACATTGATTACATGGGTTTTTATTAATTATTCGAAAAAAAAACTAAAGAAATATTCAATTTATTTACAGAAATAAAACAAAATTGTTGTAGTGGAACAATTAAGGTTGATGTGAAAATGGCAGTGTGGTGATAGGTTTAAGAGCTTACAATGTTAAAAGTCGGTGTCTCTGTCTGTGTTGTGTAGAACACGTATAAATTCACTGTGTGATTTCGCGTTTAACTACACACGCACAAAAAAAGCCCAAAACTGCTGAGCTTCACGTTTATCGCATCCATTGTTCACCGGTAAACCTAAATTGACAAATATATTTACTTTATTTGCTTGAAGGAAGACACAAAGTTAAAGAATACATTATCAGAGCTCTGCCTTCCAGCGGTATCGAAATCTTGTTTAAAACGAATCAAGTTTGCAGATGTATCGCTGTGCCACTGGGTAGGGGGGCTATTACATCTAAAGACACTATACTTGTATGATAGTTTTGTATCTCTGTTTTCTTGTACAAGGAAAGAGGCGAACAAATGTCGTTTGTACTTATATTTACCAAACGGCAACATATGCAAAGCAACTGCGAAACTTTACGTTCAGAAATCATAATGTAGGGAAATAGGTAGTTATATAAGTAGCTATAATTTCTTCTGCACCACGTGTTAAATAACGAAAATGTAAATATTATATTGGAGCAACGCCAAGTGATACACAAACAATTTAGTTACAACGCTCAGTAGTTCTCGTTTAATTTTGGAATACGTTATTTCGTGTATTTTCGACATGTATGAAGAAAGCGTAACGTTTCCCCTTCCTTCTTGCCTAAATCATTTATATCCTGATCCAGTAAGTGAGTAACTGCAGTGTTGTTTTTCTTTGCATGAGTTTATTTTATTTTGATAATACCAAAGTCAAAGTGCCTTTTTTTTTTCATTAGGCTACTGTTGCTAAAGGGTTGTTTGTTATCTTACTGAAGAAGAAAGTCAGTTCTGTTTTAACTGGATTCCAGTTGACGTTCTTTTAATTCTTTTCCACGGAGCATTGCTACAAACAATGAAATAAGGAGAAGTCTGTATTTTATATTTTAATTTATATATTGGGTTGTAGTTTTACCACTGGAAAGTACAAAACTTGTAAAAAAAATAAAACAGAAATCTGATTTACAGTAGTGTTGTAACACCAAAGTAACAGTTCAAAATGTGACGAATCTAAATTAGTTTACAAAACTTCAATGATAGTGAGAAAACTACCAGCGGGAAAAGCCAGAGCTTGGTAAAGCAGCGAAACTGAACTCACAGTAAGAAAAAAAATGGTGACAATGAATTGACAGTAGGAGAGTAGGTAAACAGTACTTGTTGAAGAAAGTGAGAAAAAAAAACACTTTAAGTGATGAGAAATAAATGTGAAATATTAAAAAAATACTGTAAAAACACAGAAACGTTTGATTAGTTGTGTCACGGTTTCCTGGTATGTGTTTCACTTTAGTTTGTTGTACACAGGTAGGAATAATCAAGTTGAAATTACTAAAGTACATTATCAAGCAGTGATTTCAATTAAACTTAACTGCTAATTTGACCTCAGAATTGAGATATATTTTATCGTAATATTCAGTTTACGTAGTTGAGAATTTTTTCTAATTTTGCTTCCAATTCTAATTCTAGTTATTGCTTTCTTGTTTTTAAATCTAGCCCGCCATGACCAAGTGGTTAAGACACTGAACTCGTAATCTGAGGGTCGCAGGTTTGGATTCCCTTTGCATCAACATGCTTGCTATTTCAGACGTGGGGGCGTTATAATATAACGGTCAATGTCACAATTCGTTGCAAAAAAGAAGCTCAAGAGTTGGCAGTGGGTGGTGATGACTAGCTGCCTTCCTTCTTCTCTTTCGCTGCGAAAGTAGGTACCAGCGCAGATAGCCCTTGAGTAGTTTTGTCCGAAATTTAAAACAAACTTTTTAAGTTTGTACTAATTTGGTGACAAAGAAAGGCTGATTATGAATTTATAAACTAACGATTGAAATCAAACTAAGTTGACTATAGATACTATAAAGTAATTTATATGATACTAAAGAAGAATTGAAGGATAAGAATATATTGTATCATAAAGAAATAAACATTATTATTGGACGTAATAATGATAATAGTGATCTAACACGAAAGAAAAGTGACCGGAGTTAAGACAAGTGTTTCATGTCACTCCTCTGGTGGGCGTTTTGCTAGGATATCATGGAAGAAAGAGGTGACAGAAATCATAGTTTAATGTGGAAGGTAATTTTATGAAAACGAAAGCAGAACAAGTAAATTATGTGTTGTCGTTATATATGATTATACACCATGCTTAATATTGCAACAAAAAACAACCTGTTAAAATTCTTCACAGATAGTTTCTACATAACTTTATCTTAAAATACTGAGCTTGACATGTATAGATCAGTAATTTATAAACTAAAATATGTTTGTGAATAATCTCTTGGTGTTTGTTTTAAATTTTGTCAAAGTAACACGAGGGCTATTTGCGCTAGCCGTCCCTAATTTAGTGATGTAAGATAAGACTGTTTGGTTTGTTTTGAATATTGTGCAAAGCTACTCGAAGGCTATTTGCGCTAGCCGTATCTAATTTAGCATTGTAATGCCAGATTGAAGGTTTCTCTAAACAAACAAATAGTGGGATTGATCGTCACATTATAACGCCCCCATGGCTGAATGGTCGAGCATCCTTGGTGTGACGAAGATTCAAACCCGCGATCCTCGGATTACGATTCAAGTGCCCTAACTTCCTGGCAATGCTAGGCCTAAGAGAGAGAAAAAGTGTATTATTATTGGACAGCAGCAATCACTACGCTGTAGGCCAAAGAAGCGAAATTTGTTATTAACGTCTATTAATCGGAAAACTACACAATTTGTTTATCAACATTTATATATATTTCGAACATTATAAACCCTTGTACTTCAGTGAATAACTTAGGACGTTACTGTTTTTACGAGTGGATTAAATAGATTCGTTGTAAGGAGCCAGCTTGTACTTGGTGTGAGGCTAGCCGAGAAAAGACATTGTTACGGGAGGTGTAATGAAACCAACTCAGAATTAATTTGTTCGTCGCAGACCTTGAACATTGATAAAATATCTAGTTCTAGACTAAGATAGAAGGCTCGGTATAGTTTATAAGCTTCCAAAACTCTTGTACATAAAAAAAATCATTTGTAATAATTGTGTGTACCGTTATTATAAACTTTATTATTTGTATATTAAAACACATTTGTGTTTAAAAAGGAAATTGTGTGTACGAAGCTTGTTGGTAAATAACATAACTTTGATACTTATAAGCATTTAATTTACTGTTAAGCTCAAACTGAAATTTTCATAATTTAAAATTGCAACACATAACATTTCTTAACTCATCTGTATATTGGTACAATTCTCGTGATAAAACGTTTGTAGAAAGGTTAGTCAATACTTATGAAAGAAGAAGCTTTACGTCAATAGTTTTAAAACTTTTGTCTGACTGCATACCAACCAAATGTTTTATTTGGAACACTGTAGTACAAGAACTGATTTGTTCCATGTTTTTTGGATTACATACAATTACACTGTGTTTCCTCCTAACTTTGTTTTATTGAAAAGTTTTAAAAGTAAAATTATGATGTACACTCATAAACCCAAGATGGCAGGGACAAAGTTATATTTGGATGGAGGGAAAATATCGAAGGTTCGTCATTAATAATATAGTTGGTAAACATCCACAGTACGATTCTGTAAGTAGTTGGACAATATGATAATACTAAAAGATAAAAAAAATTAGAATGGACAATTAGGAGTGCAGTTCATGAAGTCACGAAAACACGTTATGATTTATTCCTTCAATTTCTTTTGAAATTTGGAAATATACTGTAAATAATTTTAAAAACTTGAACTACAGTATATTTTTGATAGTAAGTTCATTGACATATATTACTAATAAAACTATTTACTTTAAACTTTTAATAAAATGCTGCAAAATGTCTTGACATGCACAGTTTAATTCTGATGTAAACGTGAGGTTAATACTTGTTTATTGTGTTAGTGCACCATTTGGTTTATGTAAGATTTGTGAATGACTTTACATATTGTTCATATAGTTATGTAAGACTACACACGTATGTCACCTGTACACATTTTTATGTGCTCCAGTTAATTATAACAAACTGTTTCAAGAACATATACCACATAAAACATAGTAGTGCTTAATATGTTGGGAAGAACCAAAAAACAACATGGCAATTTCATTCAACCTATTACTCTGTGATGCTTAGAAATAAGTGTTAATGCTGAGTTATAGACTTGAGCCTCTAATTGCTATTATCCAGTGTTACACATGAATTTTAGAACAATACAGCTATACATTTTTATACGTACTTTCCTTATTGTAGGTTTCTCAACATTAAACTCCAAAAAATAAGATTACGCAGGTGATAAGAACTAATTTATTGTAGCCAATTTTATGGTATAATAGCCATATCTGAGGTCATTCTACAAGTACAATTAGGAAACTGAAAAAATAATAATATTAACAATATATACTATTATTGAAACATAAAAATAAAACAAATGTTCACTTATTAACATTTCAAAGAAATTGTTTCCCGAAGTGATTAAAAATTATTCAATGCTTCTTTATAATCCCCCCATTGATCAATTCCTCTCACCAGAATATGTGTTACTGTGTTTATGCACATCACAAAGAAATTATCAATGGGTTTGACGTTGTAACGTTCACAGTGTAATACCTACAAGTGATACAATCCTGACTCTGTGAAGAACCGAGTGTGATAAGTACATGACATTTAACGAGCTCATTTTTATTCTAAATGTTTTAATCAGTCACTTTCTTCATTAATATTTTAATTTAAATATTATCCAGAAGTTATGATCACTGAATAATCTCATTAATTTGAGAACCAAAGCAACAATCCGTTACATTCAAAAGTACGTGGAGTGAAATTTATTCTATTTATAATGATTTTTATTGCTTTTTGTAATACATGGTTTACTAGTGATTTCACTTAACTATCATATTAACTTATGTTCAAGTCTTTTATTTTTATTTTTTCTACCACACCAGAAAAGTTATAAATTCCTTTGCACATTAAGAACTTTATGAATATTTTATTGTGTTTTATTTGTGTAAGGAGCCATATAATTTCAAATTAAACAACGAAATATGAAGTATGCAAATCACATTTTGTGTTTACTATAATACACTTTGGAACACGCATAGTCCAAACGTTTAAACTTACACGGAAAGAATATCAATGATTTTCTTTCTTGTAGCCACCCTACCCCTTTGGTGACAGTTGTACAGATGTGAAATATTAAAATCCGAGGCTCGTTCTCTACACTTTCCAGAATGTGTTTCTTTTGCGTTGAAGCAACCTTTCAGTAAATATGCCTTTAGTGCTGCCATTTAGGGATATTATAACCAACCACACCAGAGAACGAAAAATTATCTCAAAAAAGAAGCAAAACAACCGACACACTTCATCTAACTTTTGCTACGCTAAGTTCTTCACTACACTTTAGGATGATTGTTAAGTACGTGTAATACAGAAGGATTTAGAAATGTTACGTAGAAACTAATATGGACACAATGGACATAATAAAATAATATGTATATAGGATTTTATCATAGTATTGGTCAGTAGAATCTTTGTGTTCAGTGTTAAGCTCTGTGGCTTTTGGAACTGGAGAAAAGCATATCTACGTTAGACCAAGACAGGAGCAATAGAGAGAGTTATATGATAGTTAAGTTATTCTGAACTCACAACCATTTATCCCCAATCCTTACATCATCTGCTTCATTGGTCATTCCTTCTTCACGTATTCAAGTGTAACAAGCTATATATAACTCATACTGAATGAAACATGTAATGGATTTAATATGATTTTGATATCTATGTTTGTTTCAGTTTATTATATATTTAGATGTGTATACAACTTGAATCGTTAAATGTTTATCATGCAAGTCCCACCTGTTCCCTAAATTTGCTAAAAATTCTCGATCGTAAGAATCAACAATAAATATTTTACAAAAGCACTAGCATATGCTCGAATACTTTTGCCAGCCGAACTTTCCACAACTTCACCTTAAAATCTTATAAATCGACAAGCCAAGAAACAGTTTAATAATGTTGAGTCGCTGTAGTCAGTATACAAAAAGCCCCGGAAGCTATATATGAGCAGAGTTATTTATAGATTTTGATGCTGTTGTTTTGAATTAAGCACAAAGCTACACAATGGGCTATCTGTGCTCTGCCCACCACGGGTATCGAAACCCGGATTTTAGCGTGTAAGTCCGCAGTCATACCGCTGAACCACTGGGGGGCACAGATTTCGAATATAACAGCTTCGGTGAATTAACTTTGAACGCAATGGTTTCTATGAGAACATTAAATATTGTCGTCGGGAAAAAACTCACGTGTCTAGAATAGAGCTAGCTGGCACTCCCGTCAAGTGACGTGTATCTTTTCATCAACATAAAATTAATTTGAGCCTCGTGAACTGTCGACAAAGTATTTAGTTCCAGACCAGACAGGAAACTCAGTATTATCTGTAAGTTTGTAAAGCTTTTATATATAAACTGTTTTTAACATAACCGTTATTATAAATCGTATTGGTGTTTGTATACTGAATGTTTGATAATGACCAAGCTTGTTAAGGCGTGCGACTCGTAATCCGACTGTCGCAGCTTCGAATTTTGGTGGCATCAAACAGGTTCACTTTTTTTAGCCGTGAGGGTGTTATAATGTGACGGTTAATCCCACTTTGCGTTGGTAAAAGAGTACCCCAAAAGTTGGCGGTGGGTGGTGATGACTAGCTGTCCTTCCTCGAGGATTACACTGCTAAATTAGGGACGGCTAGCGCAGGCAACCTTCGAGTAACTTTGCGCGACATTCGAAACAAACAAACACTTGGAAATAAAAGGGAGTCTACAAAAGGTTTAAAGAAAAAATAAATTAAGTTGCTGTCATTTACTTGATCCGTTTTACTGATTAGAGTCGCCAAATAATTTAAAAAAATCATGTTTACAAAAGAATAAAGTTACAACAATATTATATAGAGATGGGAATACTTTAAAGATAAAAACACTTTTATTGCCCGTGCTTTATAGGTTCAACATGTATGAGGGTAAAGTATTTAACATTTGTACAGCCAAGCCAACCAGACAAAGCCCAGATCTGTTCTGTAAATACTTTTATACGATTTTATAAAATTCAGTTACATGTTATTTGTTGACTCCTTACACATTTTCTATTTAGAATTATGTTATTTTGCAAAATACGATCTGGTATGTACATTCAACAATAATTTCACTTATTTTTCAGATCTTTATCACCTGTAAGTGCCAACGCTTATAATGAACTGTATCGGAGTTGGTTGTCTACTGATAGCAGCAACAGGAGAAGGGTTCTACGGCCTCGTCGTTCAACTCATTGACGGAATAAATATAGAGATCATTATTGGCTTTAACAATCTATACCGAATTTTTATTTTGTTACCAGTTGTACAACTCAGTAATTCACGAATGTTGTACGACGGAAAAACAATGTTAATTTTACTCCTTCGTGGTATTTTCGGTTCCTTAGCTTTGTCTCTGCTGACTTACTCGTACACTTTGCTGCCGATAGGAGATGCAGCTTCGTTGTATTTCTGTAGTCCTTTGTATACAATGCTCTTCAGTATTTGTTTCTTGAAGCATCGTTGTAAGCCTGCGAACGTCTTCGCTGTTTTGTTGTGTTTGTTTGGAGTCGTATTACTTTACAAACCAGACTTTTTGTTCACAGACGAAACAAACAATTCAGACGAGTTTTCAAAATCTAGACTTTTTGGCGCCATAATTGCAACATGTGGTGCTTTATCTGGTGCATTTATTTTTGTGTGTAGCAACTCTCTATCTAAAGTACATTACACTGTTATCTCTTTTTACACAGTTCTGTGCACAACAGTTCCCTGGGTATTGTCACTTGTGATAAGAGGTGTACCTACAAATTTCTGGAAATGTTCGAATAACAATTTATACTTGGTTTTACTGGCAGTTTTAGGTGTAGTAATTCTGCTCACTTTAAATCTAGGGTTAAAACTAATCAGTCCAGAACAAGCGAGTATAATTTTTTCATTAGCAATTCCGATAAGTTTCCTGATTCAAATTTTCATAAAAGGTAACCCAATAACCCTAATGTCTGTATTTGGTGCTGTGGCAATCTTTACATCAGTATCAATTTCCATTTCTTTTGGATGTACTTGTTTTTCTAAAACCTTGGAATCTTCTTACATTTAAACTAAATTTAAAAGGGACTTACCTTTAATTTTAAAACTTTAAAATCATTTATTTAATTTATTAGTTTTCAAATTCCACTTGATTGATGATGTTAAAAAGGTGTTTTACATTAACCCGAGTTGCAGTTAACAGTGTTGACCACAGCATGGAGAAAAAACAATTCTTTATTGTTTATATCTCACTGAAATTTCTAACAAAAAGTTAAAGTAATTTAGATTGTAGAACTTGAATACAATTACAATATTTCAGTTTTTTTAAATATTTACGCTTGATGACGCTCAGTTTTTGTCATTATGGTGGTAAAGAATACGATATGGTTAAGTCTCCAATTTAAAATTCATGAAATTACAGTTCAATATTACGAATTTGGTAATAACCTGATATAATGCTTCAGTTTCCAAATCATTTTTCTTGTTGTTCCTTGATGTATTAATAACCATGTTTCAGTTCTCCACTGAACATATATTGTAGAATTTACCTGGTAAGAAGTTTAAAGTGTGCACTAATTTGTAAAATAGTATATCAGTATACACTGGTTTGTCAACATAACAATTCAAGATAATTTATCTTCCTAACGAAGTACTTAACTTCATGTAATAATCTGTTAACATTAAACCAAATTATGATATTTAACATTGTATCAACAAGAAGTGAACCCAATTCTCATATGTCAAAAAAATCTGCAGTCTGAGATAAAATGTTATTTTCTATTGTTCAGAAGAATTTTTTTAACTGATCAAATTATCGAAACGAACCAAGCAGCAAAAAAACAACAAAATTTAGACATTGGCTATGGAATTCAACCAAACCCATAACATATTGGGTTCAAACTAAATAATATTTAATCCATGTGTTGGGTATCATGGATTTTTATTAAAAAGTTTTGTTACTCATATTCATCCTGGTTTATAGCTGGTATTTTGAATTTCTACTCACCATCGCATTATATCGAACTCTCTTTCTAGTTTTCTTATTTTTAATGTATTTATTTTTAGTCGAGCTTTTACAGCTTCTGGTAATTTCTTATCTTTTTCACTTTGGTTTCACTTTGGTAATAAATTAACTAATAAACGGATGAATAGACTTTATGTTTAGGTCGCTTAAGACAAGTGCAATCATAAGAGTTGTAGAATTCTTACTATCAATTGTACTATCTTACTATACCTTTAATAAAATGCTTAGAAATTTCATTCTTATGGTTTCCTTTTTGAGTTCACGTTTTGTACACAATGCTAAAATTCTAGTTTATATAGTGGTTACTTTAAACACGAACTACACATCCCTAGTGTTACAGATACACACCATCTACTAAGCATACGTTGTTGAGGTTTCGTCGGTTTTTCTTTAATTCCTGAACATTTAAGTGCATTTAACGAACTCATATGACTTTTGGAATTCGAGAGCCATAGAAAGAATAATTACAGGAGATGAAGACAATGACAAGTATAATGACATCCAGACTGTTGGCACCATACTCGACTACCTAAATACGATCCATGGAAACTAACACAAGGTGAAACAAACTTGTACAATTTTTTTGGTTTACTTTCATCTTCAGTTTTATCTGTACCCTATAGGGGTGATAGTTCAGGAACAAGGTCAAGTAGTTATTAGATTGTCACGATGTAAAGGTTAATTGTGAGACATTTATGTGATAACCTTGAACACAATGTGAAAACGATAAAGATCTGAGAAAGAAAATTTCAGGGCTTTAATCTTTCAAGAATAAAGGTTTTGAAAAGAAAACAGCTAAGTTTTAGAAATTGTTTAATTTTCAACTATAAATTGTTTCCTGGTTAAAAGAGTTAAACTATTTATAGTCAATTCATTTATAATTTAATATACAGGGTGTCTCAGAAGTCGCGCACCATATACATTTTTATGTTAATACATATGAATAACAATTTTATTGATAATAATCATAACAGATGCTCAAACTGTTCACCCTCTGCTTTGATACATTCATCAATTCTCTTTATAAAACTGTCTTTTACTTTGTTGAGGGTTGCAGTGCTAATCCTTTGACATTATTATATGTACGTATGGTGCGCGACTTCTGGGACACCCTGTATAATCTCAAAGGTACGAGAGCAGCTTGATAAGTGTTCTCATATTGTTGAGCTTCCTAACATTTCATTATTTTGTGTGAAATGCATTTATGCCAATTTCTATATATTTCTGGATTTTGATAAATATGTTTTAGTTAGTTTGACTATACCATGTAATAGGTTATGGCAATCAATTTTCGAGTGTGAAAATATAAAAATTAGTTGGAGGATCAGAATAAATATTTTTATTTGAAATAATTTTGAAGGATATCTAATATTTCTTCTTCTAAATGCAATTTTTTAGATTCTAGCTTTTTGAATTTTATCGCTTTTTGTATCCTAAACATACAGCATACTGTAAGAGTTACACCTCACACTGAATTTTGATATGATTTATCACATTTGCCAACAAGGTTGATAAACACAATTTTCTTTCTTGACAAAAATAAACAGACAGGTGTACAATTTATAATAACGGTTACTGAAAATAATGGTGTATATACAGGAGTTTTACAAGTGATACAGAGTCTTCTGTCAAGTCTGGAACTGAATCTTTTATCGACGTTCAGGCTATGGAGAGCGAATTAATTCTACGTTGATATACAGATACACTTCTCTTGACGGTAAAGCTAGTCTGGTCTCACGCAATTGCCTCCCAGTGGCTCAGCGGAATATCTGCAGACTTGCAATGCTACGCACCGGGTTTCGATACCCGTGGTGGGCACAGCACAGATAGCCCATTGTGCAGCTTTGTGCTTTCGTCAAAATAACAACAACTCACATAATTTTTTTCATAGATGAAGTTATACTGAATCATGTGTTTGCAAAGATTTAAGATACATCAACACAGACCCGTCATGGCCAGGAGGTTTAGACATTCTACTCGTAATATGAAGGTCGAAGTTTCGAATACCCGTAACGCCAAAGATTCTTGCTCTTTCAGCAATGGGGGTATTATAATAATGAGACGGTCATAAGATATTTCCAGACGCAAAAGACAGAGAAGTTAACGAAGAGAAGTCGCCTTATCCCTCACTCAAGGGTTGTGTTAGATTGGTATGTGCCTTCTTGAGTCACTATAACCTGCATAAACATGGTTTAGAACTTACTTTTACGGCACATAATTTAGTGGTTTATTTTTCCGCTTCCCATGTAGATTTTGAACAAAGCTTCTGGAAGCTTAAAACAACAAAACAAGTGTCAGAAGTTCACTAACGCTGATAACATTTGATGGTGACTGGCATAAAAATTGATTTTAAAACCAAGTTGGACATAAGAAAAGGTTGATTTTAGCGTTGTAAATCCGGAAACATCTCAGAAAAGCTATTTGCTTGCTTCTGTTTAGATGATAAAAACTGATTTTAAGGGTTGTTTCAACTTTAACCTGACTACTACATTACCCATTAAAGCTATTTGATTGTTTCTGTTTGTGTGATTGTAATTAACTAAAAGCGTTGTGCCAAATTTATACAACTAGCACCGAAAGTTTTTAAAGTTGACTTTTAGCAACTCTCTATGTTTACCTGTAATAAATGTCTAAAGCTGTTATACCTGAAGAAAAGTCATACTGTCAATCAAACTCTTTTCTATTTCTGTAATGAAATTTTTTTTCTCTTCTTTCTACTTGCTACATATAACGGTATTTTTATTTTCCATGCCTTTATTAATTATATTTGTGGTAGATTTATCTATCAGTTTGTCAATTGGCGTTAAGCTAAAGCTTAAAACCTAATGACGCTGTAATTCGAGGTTATACACATGCTACGGAGATAGTAAATGCAGAGTGTTTTGCAACTTTGCGATGAAACAAATCAAACACATACACACCGACCAGTCTGTCCTATTTACAATGTCACGTCATCAAATGTAACAAGTTTTAATGTAAAGTGAGAGCAGTTAGTTGTTAATCATGTTATGCTGGAATTATTAGGCTAAAATCAGAGGTTTAATTCTCTCCGGTAGACGCAATAGATAGCCTGTTGTTACTTTGCCGTAAGAAAACACGTTCACTAAAATAATTCTCCAGGAGTTAAATCAAACAGTTTGAGACTAAAGTTTACTATCGTTTTCATGTTAATTGGCTATTTATGCGGAGGGGTTTTGATACTTGAGGACTAACTTTGCCTCATAATTACTGGTGATATAAGCTCAATTAGTAGCACATATTTACAGATACGAGCTAAAACAAGGGACCGTTTTCATCACATATTCCAGTCTATACGATAGTGCAATGCTTTAATAGGTCATTCTATCATTGAGTGTTTATATGACACGTCTCTACAGGAAGAAGGTGTGCATCAAGAGAATGTTAAACCATGAAGAGCCAAATGATAGCCTTGAGTGTTTTCTATGAGAGTAGAAGATTTCTTACAACAGAGCGTTTAGAACAATAGCGCACAGGGCTTCAAAACTACAATCTGATCCAAACATCCTCATCTGTAAAGTGTAGGCTGTGAATACAAAAGAGAAGCTTTTGAGCCAAAACAAGTCATTACGATAACGCTGGACACATCTCGTGGTACATTTAACAAGTGAGTAAGCCAGAATTTGAAGCTAATAAACGTACAACAGTTCCAGCTACATCTCTGTATCAGTCATTGTTTTCACGAGAAGGATGGCAGAGAAACTAGGGTCACAACAAGTATTTGTGAACCTCCCCATGTAAATGCATATTGTGCATTTAGTCGGCTTAATCGAGGCTTTGTGGGTTGACGTCCATTGATCGTTCTTTCAAGCTGTATGATTTAAAAGAAGCTTTGCATGACCATCGTTATCAGACTAAGTAAAATCGGTGATGTAATAAAAGTTCCAGGAGCAGCATGAAACATAAAATGTCCTTTTTGTAAAATACAATTAACCCTCAACAAAACGGTTTTCTTGTTATACACGGTGTTGAAGCTAATTTTTATCAATTTGTAACAAAATTATTTTTGTATACTTTTTAAGTCTTCCTTTGGCGACAGCTGAAGTATCTTGGAGGGAAACTTTATTCTTTACCTGAAATATAATATGAATGTAAAAGACAGATGACACAAAACAAACTTTATGACTGGTCAAATGTAAAAGATAATTTAATTTCTATTTTATCAATCACGTGACTTAAAGATCCGGCAAAGTATTCATCATACTGAAAATTCTGATAAAACAATTAATTGATCTCTGGTTTCTGTTTACATCATCACTCAGCTCTCAGGTTTTGTTCATATCTTCAAGAGCTTTCTTGAATGTCCTGGAATTACGAGAATTTTCAAGAACCTTTTCGAATTTTCTAGAACTTTCCATAGTAATATATATAGACAAGGGCCCACCACTTCAGTTTAGTTCTAGCTGCCTAAGTAAACACAAAGACCTTTCTGATTTTATGAGAGATGACATCAAGAAGCTGCAAGCATTCTCAAGACTCATTCTGTTATGTATGTGGCCAATTTATGAAGACAAGAGCGAAAACGTTTTCTGTGGCAGAATCTTTTAAAATTTGTGAAACCTCCAAGGCATATTTTTGCATGCCTGTCGGGGATCAAGACAAACCCTGGACACCACATTTTACCTTGGAACTCTGCTAAAAACCTATAGAAGGTAAAACGGACAATTTTGGCTTGCCTAAATGGTAAGATTTTGTATTACACAAATTCTAGACCTTCTAAAATTTAAATATACTTTAATTTATGTTTAAAAATTTGTAATGGAATAGAAAAATATCTCATGTAACTTATTTTGTTTCACATTAATTGTGGATAAAATATTTATTTTTCATAATAACAATTGTATTTTGTTCTTTTGCAGGATGGTACAGAGGGGAAAAGAGAACCATGAAGGTCGCTATTCCATGAATTTTACGTGAGCCCACTAACTATTCAAGCAATTGCTACTTCAGCGTGGTGAACCCTTACAAACGTCGATTTGGCAAGAGTGCATCTGCTATCATTTTTTTTTACCTTCCATCATTCATCGCCGTAGTGCCACACTGTCCTGAGCACCCAGTATCCACTCCGCCAGAGAGAAAGCAGTATCTTTAGAAGAGAACAGCAAATTAGAAGAGTTGTTAGACGTTGAAGATCCTGATTGCAATTTCAAAGGTGCAGGTGGGGAGAAAAACCCATACTATCCCAACAAAAGAGACCCAATGACTTAATCACAAATTTTGGTGAAACAAAGTCGAATGCCAAGCTTTTGACACCGAGGCTTAAGGAGTGGCTGTTTTAGATGAAAGTGTGCAACTCACAAGTCACCGACATTTTTCAAGCTTCTTCCCTCGCGAAGATAGGCTCTGATTCTGCCAAAATGTATACGACTTGTGCAAGGCAATTGGAATTGCCTATAACCCGAACGAATGACGCATCTGCATCAATAGGTAATCCAGAAGCTTGTAAACTGTGCTTCTCTATAACAGAAATAACTATTCACCTCTTCCCCTGGCTCATTCGGTGCACCTAAAACAGGAAGACGAGCGCTTTCACTAAGATATACTGGACTTTGAACGCCACTACCAAGGAGCTTATACCGAACATATGATTAGAGACTATATTTGAGAGCTAACACGTGAAAGTGATTTACTTTATAGTCGTAAATCTCGAAAATCTACTGACTTCTTAATGTTTTTGAACATTTTTGTAATACTTTAGTATAAATTCATGTAAATATTGATTTATATGTTGCTTTATTCAGACCTTATGTAAATGAAAATGTGCAAATTTGTCCGTTTTTACATAGAAAATAGGTTAATTTCTAAATTTCATTATCCAGGTCAGAAAAGCAAAGTTTGAAGGGAGTTATTGCCATTTTCTGTACTTTTACAACGTAAGCAATTAAGAAATAACACATAGTAATCCAGGAACAAATTTTGTGTTACATAGTCGGACCTAGCTCGTAGAGCACTTACGAAGTGCACGTAAGGTTCTGAGTTGAAACCGTTTTGATTGGTTGCATCTATGCCAAGTCCGTTTTTGCATTTTCCACGAGCAGGGTTGAAGAAGGTACATTAGTTTCTCAAAACATTTCATCCAGAAATAAAGGACTTCAATGCAACGTAAGTCTTGACGTTTCAACATCGCTTAGTGAGTCAAAGATATGATGTAGTCGCATAAGCAACGCAGGAGCTTTAAAATATCTTACGAGTTACAATATATCCTTTTTTAAAAATCTATATACATATTATTGTGACAGAAATAAGTGTAAGAAATAATGAAATAGAGTCAGAAACAGTATATTCACATTCTTCGGCGAGTTCTTATTTGAACTTATTAAATTGAACTTATATTGTTTTTAAGCACTTTGTAAATTTTGATTGAAGTAGATACCTGATATTAGACTGTCTTTCACCACGGTAACAATATCGAGAGTGTAGACACGGAGAATTAATTATACAATTTGAATATTATTCCTTTATTTGAACTGTAGATAAAAAATCATGAGTAAGTTGTTCTGTTGACAGTTTAGAAGAAGTGTTTATGCAAAAACAACCCGTCTTACAAAATCATTTTTTTTATGTTTCGTGCAAAGTATCGTTGTTAAGCTTCAAGCCATTTTTGATTACAACAGCTTAAGTATTTTTAACTCACAAAGATATCTTCATAAATCAACTTTATGATTCAAAAGATCGATTGTACCACACAGTTTCAGTATAAGTCAGGCCCGACATGATTAGGTGGGTTAAGGCGTTCGACTCGTGATCCGCGGGTTGCGGGTTCGATTCTGCGTTGCTCGAAATATGAGGTAAGGAGGCAAATCCTTTTCTGACGTAATCTAGTTTTGTAAGCCTCTAACGCTAAAAATGTAATTTTAAAAAAAGCGGTGGACACTGATTATATCGCTCATTGTGTAAACAGGTATTTTTTTGAACAAACTTACTTTCTTTTATTTTTTGACACAAGTAGATAGTTTGTTTTATATCCACTAATTATTTCAGTTGGCTTAGTAGTGTTACATGCTCTGAATTTTCAAGTACACAATATTGTTGAAGAAAGAGATAAGAATTAGCAAAACGCTAAATGTTATTTTTTTACCAGATACCTAAACTTACGGTGCTTAAGATTCCACTGGTGTGTATAACCATTGTCCTCCAGTGGCTAAGCGGTATGTCTGCGGACTTGTACGCTGAAATCGGGGTTTCAATACCCGTGGGGAGCAGAACACAGATAGTCCATTATGCAGCTTTGTGCTTAATTCAAAACAACAAAAAGTATAACCATTTGTGTTACGGACAAGTCACAGATTTCAAATAACCGGAAATTAATTTTAATAGAGAAATTAATAAATGTTAATGTGTCAAACTTATGATATTTGACAATGATAATAAAATTCCATCGTGATTAAAGTCATTTGAAAGTGATTAGACATAAATGTTATTTTTCTGGCTTAACACAATCAGTAGTTGTATGAATGAGGTGTTCTTTAAACATTGATATAGACTTAAAAGGAGAAACAGAAATTTCCTTGTCGGGTTTTTCATCCAATTGATATATATGACAGGTTTCACAAAGGTGAGAAACATCTTGCCTGATTTTTGGCCAAATGAAACGTCTATAATTTTTTCACACATATTGTTAATACCTTTATGACCTATCATAGAAAGTTAATCGACAACTTTGATTTGCTTTTCAAACAACTATTTAATAAACTAAAGCCTAGTTCTCTGAATCTGGCACATCAGACGGTTTCCATATCCTCACAAGAGCACCTTTTTGGAAAAAATAATCTTTGTAACTTTATCCAGTTCATTTTTTAGGACTGAATATTCAAATAGTGAAAACATATTTGGATCCTCTTCCTGCTCGATGATTGGTTTATATCAACTCGGCATGACCAGGAGGTTAAAGCACTCGACTCGTAATCTGAGGGTCGAGGGTTCGAACTTCCGTTGCATTGAATATGCTCGCCCTTTCAGCCATGGAGGCGTTATAATTTACGATCAGTCTAACTATTCGTTGGTAAACGAGTAAGAAACAGTTGCCGGTGAGTGGTGATGGCTAGTTGCCTTCCCTTTAGTGTTACCCTGAAAAATTAGAGACGCCTAGCAAAGATAGATCTCGTGTATTTTTAGATGAAACTAAAAAACAAACAGTTTACATATCTAGCAAACAGAACTTTACCAGATGAACCATATTCCTCACGTTTATCATTTTCACTCACCGAAAAACTATCAGTAGGAACAGTTAGTTATTTATCCGATTTTCGTCGGATCCCACAAATGTCTGAGATAAATCTATCATGTCTTCCTCAGAACACGTGTCTAACATATCATTTTGACTTAATTTTTTACCCTATGTTTGAGTCACAACACACTAGGGAAACACTTCTGGATTTTTTTGAACAACATAATCCTCAAATGAAACAGTGCTCAGCTTCATAACCATATCTGGTTCATCAAAACGACTTTCCCTCAGTCAATTGTTTCCCTACAATAATGATAAATCCTGAATTGGCCCTTCAATAGGTGTGATGTTAAATAAATGTTACAAGAGGAATGTTGATAAAACCATCCTCAATACCTTAAGGAATAATTAACTCACCAATGGCAGAACTTGAATATAACAACAATTATTGAGTCGTCACAGTATCACGTAGAATACGTATGGTTATGGAATTAGCAGTCCCATTTGTTGTTGTTGTTGTTTTCGATTAAGCACAAAGCTACACAATGGGCTATCTGTGCTCTGCCCACCACGGGTATCGAAACCCGGATTTTAGCGTGTAAGTCCGCAGACATACCGCTGAGCCACTGGGTGGGCGTCCCATTTGTAAAAAAAAACAACACAGAACCAACAGACACAAAAGGCCTAAATACCTTTCTGAATACATTAGCCTTTTTCTCAGGGGCTAAATAAACAACATTGTTCATATGTTGACACAAACAAAGTGTGTGCTGCCTTCTTTCTTTTCACCTTCTAATTATCGGACACAACATAACAAGCATTGTTAAAAATGGCCGACAGGTCTTGATGATTTTGAGAAGCTGGAATTTTTAGTAAAATCTTCAATTTTAGTGGTTCTTATGCTCATGTACTCCTGTCATGTCGACTGCAAATAACTGAAAATCCTCCGATAATACATGGAAGATCATTTGAAGGAACACTAGCGATCCGTAATGTTTAGTGCGTTTTCACTTTTAGAAATATGCGTTGCAAACTCATTGTCATTTTAATTCTGACATTCTTTAGTCTGATGTATTCAAGCCAAACCTAATTTAATTTGGACTAAAAGTTAAAGTTTCCTCTTAAATGTATGTGATTCAATCAGAATATACTATAACGTATGCATAAAACTTATAAGCCAAGAAGTTCTATAACACCGAAATGTGACACCAGTAAATTTTAAGTAATTCTTCATAACAACGTCTAGTAACTGATGAAAACTTATTTGACGGAGCTACAAATCTTTTAAGCACTTAGTGACGCCTCTGGTGCCTGGTAACAGAACGGTATACATAATACAGCAACAGTAAATGAAAAATAACAAATTAATAAGTAAACCGTATTGCAAATGGAAATACTAGTGTAATCCAAAATAAACAGGCATAATATATTTTCAAATTGTTTGTTTATTCGTTTTGGAATTTTGCACAAACCTGCTCGAGGGCTGTCTGTGCTAGCCGTTCCTAAATTAGCAGTGTAAGACCAGAGGGAAGGCAGCTAGTCATCACCACCCACTGCCAACTCTTGGGCTACTTTTTTAACAACGAATAGTAGGATTGACCGTCACATTATAACTATTTCATAGTGCTGCGATTTAATAAGAATCTACTTTAGCATTGTTGAATATCACTGAAACGTTTCTGCAAATGTTGTAAACGATGGTTTTTAGTTTTAAATTTAGAAAGACAATTTAAATAAACTACAAAAGCGAACAAATTAACAGTACATCAAAAAGTGTGTAATATCAAGATCAAATACAGATAAAGGCTTAATTACCATTTTAGAAATACGGTCGTCCCTACTCGTTATTAAAACTAATACTTTCAGTCTTTATCTAATTTCAAACTCAAATATATAAAATAATAATATAATTTACTTCGTACCAAATCAAAAACAGAGGTCTGTAACTCCAGATGTACATATTTTGATTTTGTTTACTGCTCTTCAGAAACGTCAAAATTATCTGAAAGTTGGGCAGTTGTTTCTCCTGGAAACAGAAATAATTCATTTGTTTCAATACATGTTTAATACTTCAGTTAGTTCATTTACGACTTTCAAAAAATGTCCCAATAAACCTCACCTTGAACTTGCAACCCATATCTCTGAAAACACAATAACGTGCTTTAGATGGACAGTGGTCATTCGGATGTATTTGCATATCTTCTCTGGGGAACTTCGATGATTCAAACTGGTTGGAACATGGTACTGGATATCTTGGACATTTGATTGTGTGGTTCTGTAAGTATAAATATTAGAATGCCACAAATATATCTCAGTATCGACCGTTTGTATCGTTCCTAATGGTGTAATTGTTATAAATATTCTCGTGGGTTTTTTAAACCATTAGTATAGTTAATAAACTACCAATAAATATTAAAATTCGTTATTTTTCAATTGAGTTTCCTCGCTTTATTTGTAATTTAGCTCTGCCCATCACGGATATAAAACACCGGTTTCTGGCTTTGTAAGTCTGCAAACATATGGTTGTGCCACTGGGAATGAGATGTTATTGTTATTTATGAATTTCGCGTTGAACTACACGAGGGCTATCTCTGCCAGCCGTCCTTAATTTAGCAGTGTAAATTAGGAATAACTAGTTTTGTAGCGAAATGAATAAAAACAACAAAGCAAATGCTATGAAATATTAACTATGTGGTAATTTATTTTCATAAACTCATAATAAAAAAGTAGAAATTTTTAGTGTTGTATTTTAGTTCGTATGTGTGTGTGTTGATTTTTATTACTTATTGTTACAATATTTTTTGTAACATCTGATCTTTTTTTAAATCCGCTGTATTGAACTTATACGAGGGCTGTTCAAAAAATACGCGGACTGACGTCATAAAACAAAATGTACTTTATTTAGAAGTTACAGGTCTAGGACCCCTTCAAAGTACTCTCCTCCCCAATGAACACAGTTATCCCACCGGTGTTTCCACTTGTTGAAACAGTCCTGGTACGCCTCTTTTGTTATGTCCTCCAGCTCCTTCGTCGCATTTGCCTTAATCTAGAGAATCGTCTCAAATCTTCTTCCTTTCAAGGGTCTTTCGAGTTTAGGAAACAAGAAAAAATCGCAAGGAGCAAGATCAGCTGAGTTGGTGGGTGGGGAAGAACAGTGATCGAGTGTTTGGCCAAAAACTCACGAGTTCTGAGGCACAAATTTCGCAGCAACGCGGTGCATCTTCAATTTTTCGGTCAAAATCTCGTACCAAGATCCAACTGATATCCCACACTGTTCGGCAAGCTCCCTGACAGTCAGACGTCGATTTGCCCGCACCATGGCGTTGATTTTGTCGACGTGTGGGTCGTCAGTTGACGTGGAAGGACATCCAGGACGCTCATCATCTTCAATGGATTGTCGACCATCCTTAAAACGTTTATGCCACTTGAAACATGCCGTACGCTTCATAGCAACATCACCGTAAGCCGTGTTAAGCATAGCAAAAGTTTTAGTCGCAGATTTTCAAGTTTAACGCAAAATTTCACAGCAAGTCGTTGCTCCTTCAGGTCGTTCATTCTGAAATCTGTCAAATGAAAAAATTGCACTTCACTTAAAACCGTGTAGCTAATACACAAATGAAGATATCTGCAATTGGGAAATGGAAATGGCGTCGTAATCAGCTGATCTGTGTGAACCTAGCGACACCAAGCGGATTCCCCTGGAACCAACTGGAGCCGCGCAATTCAAACAGTCCGCGTATTTTTTGAACAGACCTCCTATTACAAATAATCAACATAAATTTTGGCGTTTAATATACTATCACGAATAATTAAATTTGTAAGATGTTATTATTATTATTGTTTTGCATACTTCTAGAATGTTCTAGAACCCTCAAGAAACATACCGGCCTGTCCAGGTAGTTTGTTTGCTACTTCTAGTCTGAGGGTCGCGAGTTTAAATTTTATCACTCCAAACATGCTCGGTCTTTCAGTCGTGAAGGTGATATAATGGCACGGACAATCCCAATATTTGTTGGTAGATAGAGTTGTACCAGAGTTGGTGGTGAGTGGTAATGACTAACTCCTTTTTTTCTTTTCTCACACTGCTAACTTAGGGACCGCCAACGACGAGCTCTCGGTAGCTTTGAGCTAAATTCAAAAACAAATAAACCCACGAGAAACACACCACTTGTATATGAAATCTGTTAAATGACCTCACGGCGTGTGATTTGTGGATAGTATGTTTTTGTGCATGGACTTTGACATCTTTTTTTTTTCTTTTCAATATTATTTATTTGTCGCTACCGCAACGTCACGTTGTGCAAATGACCCAAATATATTTTGTAGTAAATTTTATCTCAGTAAGTATTTTATTTTCCTTTTTGATTCATAAAATATCCTTATGTGATATAAAAGAAAGAATATTATTTCCAAAATCTGCGAAGCTGATTTATGGAAAATTCTTTATGAAAACCAAAATAACTTTTATGAAGTTTAAATGTGCAAAGTACCTGTTCTAAACAACATCAGAAATAATACCACTTTCCTTAATAAACTGATATAAAAGATGGATAATTGCGAACAATAACGAATATGTGGTTATGAATGATAACGTAAGTATACGTTAATTATATTAGGTAACGTTTTGCCCCCAGTGGCTCAGCCGTATGTCTGCGGACTTACACGCTAACATTCGGGTTTCGATACCCGTGGTGGGCAGAGCACAGATAGCCCATTGTGTAGCTTTGTGCTTAATTCAAAACAACAACATTGTCACTCGGTATTGCAACAAGAACGTACGGATAGGTTTTCAAAACCAACAAAGATTTTGTGAAACTGGATGTTTTGTTATTAAACTATGTTACTGACAAATATGCTCTTCTTCAAGCAGTTCTGACGAATGTTGGTGTTTTTTTTCAAGTACCGTATTTTCCGCCTACTAAGCCGAATTTCTGGCCCTAAATTTTGGATCTGATTTTTTGGGGCCGGCTTATTGGCCGATCACCAGCTTTGGACCAAAAAATACCGTAAAACTTTGATTGCCGGAAACCATCCACTCATTCCAGCATTGACGGAGCCTGTCTTTAAAAGGTTTATTTAAACACACATCTGAGGGCTGTATCACAGATGTCAGCCCACCGAGAATAACTGCAATATCGTTATTGCATCTTTTGATCGCGGCTTTAACGTTTTCACACAGGTGGGACTTAAACATAACCCAAACGAGCAGAGATCTAGATTTCATCAGTCCGCCAGGACGGCGCGCCCACACTTCATTAATCCACTTGATGCATCCTTCGTCATCCATCCATCCATTTTCTTGTACATGGACGATCACTCCTTTCGGAAATTTCTTCTTCTATGGAAATGTTTTTCTTTTGAAAATTACCATAGGCGGTAATTTTGTCCCATCAGCAAAGCACGTTAAGACTACAGTGAAACGTTTCTCGTGGCCCGTTGTCTTAACCCAAACGGTTTTCTCGCCAGCTTTGTTTCCAACCATATCGAAAAAAATCGGAGTCTCGTCCATATTCCCAATCATTTGTAGAGGGTAGTTGTGTTTTTAGCGATGATGAATTATAAATTTCTGGAACGAGGTGATTTTATCATTCAAGCCACTTGGCAGTTTCTGCGCGATCTTCGTTTTCTCTCGAAGTACAAGGCTGTGTCGCTTCACAAAGCGGGTACACCAGCTGTTGGTTGCCTTAAAGTCTCTTGAATTTTCTTTATTTCGACCAGCCCACTTTTGTGCAAAAATACGCATCTGGGCACGCGTGACAGTCAGGCCACTCTGCCGGTTTTCATTCACCCATGTCACTACATCTTCTTCCAGTTTTGGCCACTTCGGTTGATTTTTCTGCTTACATTTACTTGTTTTCGACATTTCTTTCAGCACACATTCTGCTTTCTTCCATTCACGGATCTGTTTTTCATTCACACAGTAATGGCGAGCAGCGTTCATATTTGAGGTTTTTAAGGCTAGCTCTACTACTTTCAGTTTAAAAGCAGCATCATAACGCATTCTTTTTTTTGCAGGTGTAGACATCTTTGGCTTTTGACGGTACAGTGATAAACTCCCACTACATACCCCTGGTATTTATACCCTGGGTTAGTGATTTTAATTACTGAGTAAAAAATTCTAGAATTTCATTGGTTACCTAATTACAGTGAGTAGAGCCAATAACGAATGACATATTGATTCCATCTCTGTCAATACGACACGTTCTGCTTTACTACAGAATGCAATGATCACACACAACATGCATGCTTACGCTGAAACGAGACTAAGAAATCATTTTGAAGAAGCTTGTCACTTCTTAAAAATGGCCTCGGCTTTTTGGGTGGTAATAAGCAAAACCCTCATTTTCAGAGCTGAAAATTGGCCTTAGCTTATTCGTCGATTCGGCTTATTAACCGGAAAATACGGTAACTCATCAAGTGTGTTTTTTTTTATAGCAAAGCCACATCAGGCTATTTGCTGTGCCCCGAATTTAGCGTTTTAAATCCACAGGCTTACATCTGCCTCAGCGTGTGACGAACTGGTCTATGTTGAACTAGTATAACCAAAAGAATAAAAGTGACGTGTTTTCTTTTCTCTTTCTTTCTTTTACAATTCATGATAATTTCCACCTCTCCAGAAAAAGCCTATCACATTGTCGAAAGTTTCAGACTGGACCATTCCTAGAGAAACTTTCAGCGACCAAGTAAAGAACGAGACAGTACAGGCTTTGGTTTTTTCCGAGATTTGTTTCCCACGAAAATCTGAAGAAGTTAAATTGTGTAAAAAACGATACACTTTTTATCAATTTAAAGCAAACTCTAGTAAAATCGCAGAAGTATGAAAATATTACATATTCTTATTTGAAAGTCATGTTGAGCCTAATTTATTAAATTTTTGAGTGTTACCACTGACAAATGCATTGTTACTTTAAAATAGTATAACGTGTAGATTCGTTTATTGTTGTTGTTTTGTGATGCTTACAGAAGCTAAATGAACATTTTTTTCCTCGAAACAGAAAACAAGAGCTAAGACATAAAATTAAGTTCAGTTTGTCTTTTTGTGTGATGTCAACCGAATAAAAATATCTAATCATGCTCCAGAAAGTAGGTTTTTTTCGTCACACTAATATATTTTATTATAGGAAATTATTTTCAATTTGTACCGTAAACATTATGGAACTTCTTTGGTACCATGAAGTCTTCTTAGAATGTGAGTGACAACGACGGCAGTATTATCGGTATTATAAATTAGTATTTGATAGTAGTTGGTTTCTAAGTAAGTATTTTTTCCTGTACGTCAAAAAGAAAAAACGATGGTTATAATAGAATTATATAAAATGTCTGTTTGTTTTGGAATTTCGCACAAAGCTACTCAAGGGTTTTCTGTGCTAGCCGTCCCAAATTCAGCAGTGTAAGACTAGAGGGAAGGCAGCTAGTCATCATCACCCACCGCCAACTCTTGGGCTACTCTTTAACCAACGAATAATTGCATTGACCGTTACATTATAACGCCCCCACGGCTCTGAGGGCGAGCATGTTTGGCGTGACGGGGATGCGGACCTGCGACCCTCTGATTACGAGTCGCACGCCCTGACGCGCTTGGCCATGCCAAGCCTGTATAAAATGTAATGACATAGATATTTTCTGTTGTTAAATATTTTACTCCTAAAGGTTCGACAATTCTGTGTTTATCTAACCAAAAGATGCATAACTGGTATAATGTAAACAGTTTCGTCAAGAAGGAAGTTTTTTTTCACATTTGAAAATAAATAAAGTTACATGTTGTATTTTATCACTGTTGGTTTTGTGCATTTATATTTTAAAATGCTAAATAGTTCTTTTCTTTGTATGCTTGTGATAATTATATGAGCTATCATATAAAATTACAAGGAACTTTACCATGTAAAAAACGTCATATCTTTAGAATCCTCTCTTCTTTAGTTTTGCACCCTTTGATAAGATGACATTTCAGTAGCTCTCCACAATTCCATGTTCCTGATAAGACTTAATTTATATTTATCCCTTGAAAGTATTAGGAAGAACCCTCATTGACCCTTCTGGTGACAACATATATCGTTGATGATATGGTTTAAATATCGCTCAAACCAAAGAATGAAAGACTAGAAGGAAGCCACCAAGTCATAACGATAGTTAGTGGGACGCGGATTCGAAACTCCGATCCGAATCGTGGGACTCGAGTGTTATAAACATAGAGCCATTTTAGACTGCTGATCATATTGTTTCATGCAGTTATTGTTAAATCAAATTTTGAACTAATTAGTAGCTAACCAGTGATATAATTAAACAAACGATACATTTTTATACGTGAGATTACCAGTATAGTGTAAGATTCTTACATCGTATTTATGAAGTAATTTTGTGGTATATGTAAAAATTAAATGCATTTTTATGCTTTAACGACGCCCAAGGTGCAAATCAAAATTCATGATTTTGTAATTCTCTTCTCCAAATCTGTTAAATTTCTCGGTATTCATTTTGATTCTAAACTAATGTGATCAACACGTAATAACATATTTGCATCCCATATCAGTCATCGCATTTCCTTCCTTCGAAGGATCAGCAGTATAAACAAAAGTTGTACCCCTCACACCATTATTTTCTTATACAATTATACATTAACTCCCTGGTCGGTTGTGGCAGCATGCTATTCCGTAACATGCTCGACTCTTTAAATGAGAAAATACACACATTACAATAAAGGGCAATCAGGATTGCCTTCCGTTTGCCATGCTATACTTCTTACTATTACCCAGAAAAATATATAACATACCACCTGCAAAACCAAGTTAACTTCAACTCGCCAATAAATTTTATAAAAAAAGCAGTAAACCGTAATCCACTTACAGCCCAGTGATCCAATTTATCGGCTTTTAACCATTTTACTCTTTAATTGACTCAAACCAATTTACTTAAGTCTTCCAACTCAATTTAATAATGTTTATTATGTCTTATTATCTTTTTTGTTTACAGCTCAGGTACTAACCAGATATATTATTCGGTATCTGGATAGTTGAAGTGCGTTTTTTTCAGGGTACTCCAGTTTTCCTCTCACAGATAAATTGTCGGATATAAGGAATTACATATCTCAACCCTCTTGTTATTGTTTTTCTTCAGTCAGTAATTGACCTCTCGTAGAACACCAACAGACCTTTGTCATTGGCCTACAGCACGATTTTGTAAAGTTAAAATTCTTTCGGTTTAGCTCTTCATCCCTAGTCCTGCATCAAATTTAACTTCGTCAGTAGGACGAAGAAAAGGATTCTTCTGAGCACCCTCGACTGCTTAGCATCTCCGCGAGGTGCAAAGTCTTAAATTAGAATGTCTGCACAATTTTTAGTGTTTTTTCTTTGTTTTAACAAGATGTCAGAAAACTTGTGATCGTGTGTATATCATCCAGATTCGTAGAATTAAGTGTGTAGTGGTTCGGAATGAAACTGTGATTGTGATTTTGATCCAATATTACATCTCTACATATCTAGAGAATATGAGACTCTGACAATTTATACTGAAGGTGTGTGTTGATGATCAAAGTCAGATGTAAAGCGAATATCTTGCGTTTTATATATGTGATAAAAAATTCGTTTAGCAAAGCGACAAAGTATTAAAGGATTAAAATTAGGTCGTTATTTTAAGTGCGGGCAAATGGACTTTGAACTTGAGTAAATTAGACAGCACTAGAGCTATAATATTTTCCTACAATTTGGTGTTTTTTCTCACATATTCAAGCAGTCTGTTTTTACATTCAATATTTCATTGAAATGTTTGTCTAAATATGAGAAAATTGACAGAAATAAATTTCATATTTTGTATTAATAAATCACATATTGTATACTTACGATAGTCAGTCTTTCTTACAGTTTATCTGTACAGTGCTATTAAGAAGCCAGTGTGCAAATTTTTTAACATGTAAATCATACCTTCAAAGTTATGATCATTAATTATATGGGGGATCAGTGTAGACCCAAAGTGTACTGCAAAGTACAAATATTTTAAGGTGTTTTGATGAAGGCTAAGAAATTCTTTCTCATAACGTTACGTAACTACGCCAGCTGTGATAATTTATATTGATTATATGGGTTTGTGTTAATTATTCGATAAAAAAGGACTAAAGAAATATTCAATTTATTTACAGAAATAAAACAAAATAGTCGTAGTGGAACAATTAAGTATGATGTAGAAATGGCAGCGTGGTGATAGGTTTTAGGGCTTCCAAAATTAAAAGTCGGTGTCTGTGTCTGTGTTGTGTAGAACACATATAAATTCACTGTGTAATTTTGCGTTTGACCAAAAAAAGCCCAAAACTGCTGAGCTTCATGTTTATCGCATCCATTGTTCACCGGTAAACCTAAATTGACAAATATATCTACTATATTTGCTTGAAGGAAGACACAAAGTTAAAGAATACACTATCAGTGCTCTGCCAACCAGCGGTATCGAAACCTGGTTTCTAGCGAGTCATGTCCGCAGATATATCGCTGTGCCACTGGGGAGAGGGGCTATTACATCTACAGACATTATGTTTTAATAATAGTTTTGTATCTCTGTTTTCTTGTGCAAGGAAAGAGGCGAACAAACATCGTTTGTACTTATATTTACCAAACAACAACGTATGTAAAGCAACTACGAAGCTTTACGTTCAGAAAGCATGACGTAGGAAAATTGTTACTTGTATAAGTAGCTATAATTTCTTCTGCGCCACGTATTCAGTAACGTTAGATGTAAATATTTTGGAGCAATGCCAAGTGACACACAAACAATTTAGTTACAACGTTCAGTAGTTATCGTTTAATTTTGGAATACGTTATTTCATGTACTTTCGACGTGGGTAAAGAAGGCGTAACATTTTCTCTTCTTTCCTGTCTAAATCACTTAAATTCTGATCCGGTAAGTGGGAAACTGCAGTGTTGATTTTCTTCGCATAAGGGAATTTTATTTTGATAATACCACAGTCGACATCTTAATCACCATCCTTCGTTTCTTTGTTTTCAGGTAACACATTTACTTTTTTTGGGACAAATCATAGATAAGATCTTTATTTGATTACAAGTGAAGAATCAACAGTTGCTCAGTTTCAACCAGTTCACTATTAAAAGTTTACTCCATCGATGCTTATATTTTCAAGTAAAGTCAACCACGTCAGTAATAAATAAAACACAGTGGCATTCCAAGCATTATCATCAAGATATGTGCAGTTGTAACTCCATAGACTTCACAATTTATGTTTTTGTAGTTTCAGGGTTTTGTAATATATAAATTTTCACAGTTTTCCAAATAACCGTTTCAAGTGAATCCCCTTCATGGTACTTCATAATAAAGAAATCATTAACCAATTTGATATTAACTAAACCGCTGGGTACAAATTAATCAGTTCTTCTTTATAATCACCCCATTGTTCAATGTGTGTGTTGGTGTGTTTATACACAGCACAAAGATATTATCAATGGGTTTGACGCTATAACATTTACAGTGTAATACCTTCAAGTGATACAATCCTGACTGTGTGAAGAACTGAGTGTTATAAATACATAACATTTAGCGTTTATTTGTTTGTTTTGAATTTCGCACAAAGCTACTCGAGGGCTATCTGTGCTCACCGTCCCTAATTTAGCAGTGTGAAACTAGAGAGAAGGCAGCTAGTCATCACCACCCACCTCCAACTCTAAGACTACTCTTTTACCAACGAATAGTGGGATTGACTGTCACATTATAACGCTCCCACGGCTGAAAGGGCGAGCATGTTTGTACACTTAGAGAGCTCACTTTTATTCTAAATGTTTTATTCAGTCACTTTATTCATTAATATTTTAATCTAAATATTATCCAGAAGTTATGATCACTGAATAATCTCATTGATTCCAGAACTAAAGCAATAATCCTTTCCATTCAAAAGTAGAGTGAAAATTGTTCTATTTAAAATGACTTTTTATAGCTTTTCGTAATAGGTGGTTTACTTGTGATTTCCCTTAACTATGATATTAACTTAAGCTCAAGTTACTTATTTTTTATTTTTTTAGTCATGGCTCAGCACTGAACTTGAAGGTTTTTTTCACGAAGAACAAAGGTGTGACACACACAATGGGCACAGCGTAGGTAGTCCAAACAAAGAACAGCCATGATTTTCTTTCTTGTAGCCTCCCTCCCCTCCTCTAGTGGGTCAGTGGCAGGTGTATGGATTTGCAACATTACAATCTGAGGCTCATTTCTATACATTTAACAGAATGTATGGGTTTGTGTTAAAACAACTTTTCAGTAAATATACCTTCAGTTCTGCCATCTAGGGTAATTGTAGCCAACCACACCAAATAACGAAAAATATCTAAAAAATAACCAAAACAATTTTTTCACTAAGTTCTTCCATACAATTTAGGATGAGTATTAAGTTACTGCAATACAGAAGAATTTAGAAATGTTATGTAGAAAATAAAATGGACACAATTGTAAAGAATCTACAAACAAACGAGTACAAAATAATATGAATATAGGATCTAATCTTAGTATTGTTCAGTAGCATCTTTGAGTTCAGTGTTAAGATCTGTGACTTTTGGAACTGAAGAAAAGCATATCTGCGTAAGACAAAGTCAAGAGCAGGAGAGAGTAATATGATAGTTAAGTTAGGCTATACTTATAATGATTTATCCACAATCCTTATATTATATGCTTCATTAGTCGTTCCTTCTACACGTATTCTAGAACAACGAGAAATATATAACCCGCACTGAATAAAACAGGTATTGTATTTAATATTATTTAAACATCTACAGTTGTTTCAGTTTAATATATCTTTAGATATGTATTCAACTTGTGTCGTTAAATGTGTATTGCCACCTGTTCTCTGAATTTGTGAATGATTCTCGACCCTAAGAATCAATAATATATATTTTACGACAGCATTAACGAACCTTCGAATACTTTTGCCAATCGAACTTTCCACAACTTCACCTTAAAATCTTACAAGACCGACGATCCAAGAGACAGTTTAAAAATGTTGGTTCGCTATAGTCAGTATACTATAAGTCCCGGAAGCTATACTTATGGAAGATGCTTCTTAATATAAAAACTACATATATTTGAACAAAATCATTTATAGACTTCGAACACAACAGTTTCAGTGAATTAACGCAGCTATTTTTATGAGAACATTAGATGTGTTCGTCGGGAAAAAAACTTACGTGTGAAGAATAAAGCAAGCTAGCATTTTCGTCAAGTGCGGTGTGTCCGTGTATCAATATAAAATTAATTTGGGCCTCGTTAACTCTCGAACAATTACTCAGTTCCAGATCAGATAGGACACTCAGTATTATCTGTAAGTTTGTGAAACTTTTATATATAAACTATTATCTGAAATAACCGTTATTATAAATAGTATTGTTGTTTGTATACTAAAATATACTTATGTTGAGAAACAAAAGCTGTGGGTATCTATCTTGTTGGCAAATGTCATAAATCTAATACATATTGACATTCAATTAATATCTAAATTCAAATTTCAGTTACCTTCTCTTTAAAATTGTAATATATCAACATACATGGAATTATTATTCGGAGACCCATCCGAGAGATATCATAACTCGTAACGAACAGTATTTTTTTACGTATTCCTAGTGACACAGAAACAGGTTCAACCAGAATAAGCCTTACTAAACAGTAATTGTGGTATGTAACCTTCGCTTATGCTAAAAGGCCACTGAGATTTTAGAACATTTCTACATCTGCTTCAGCTACATGAAAAATGTTTCAATATATCAAAACAACTATAAATTATTTATAGTTCTAAGATATGAAATAACAGTTACTTCCGCTGCGACAATGATATTCCTATCGTATTTTTAAATAAAAGAGAAAAAATGTGAGACAGTTTAATGAATAATTAAACCAGTGGAAATATTGTACAGTTTACTATGCAATACGAAACAGGCAATGAATTACATGGTTAAGTTAGTTAACGATTCAAGATACATTCTATTCACAAATAGCTCTGTCACTTAAAACAATACCTTCTGTCTTTGAACTTTTTATCTCATTACTCCACTTCCTGAAATAATGTACTATGTAGCATTTTGCCACCGTATTTAATAGAGTAGACTTTTGGAATAAAAATCAGATTATGAAAGTTTTAAAGATTGATATTTATCCACAAGTACAACTTACAATGTCAGTAAAAGGGTGAAAGATAACATAGAGAAACTCCAAACGATTTGGATGTCCAAACATTCAAACGTATTGAAGTTTCAAGACGCATATTTAGCCTGTGTTAACGTAACCTGATGAACAGAATAATAGAGCATTGACAAAGAATAAAAAACACTCAACCCACAAAAATAATAAAATTCCATTTCGTGACAGTGGTGTCGTTAAGTGTTTAAAAGATTTGAGGCCTCTAGGTTCGGGAATTTTCGGTGTTTCGGCATGATACCAATCGTGGTTTCTGTTTTAATTTCTCAAGACATGGACTGAGTATTCAAAGCACTTTCATATAGAATTGAAGCTTAGGCTCCGTGTGACAGTGTCTAGCGAAACAATTTTTGTTTTTGAGAATAATTATGTAGTGAATGCTCATTTGTTTGTTTGTTATGTGTGCTCGCAACGTTAAATTATGCTATTCTTTTTTAAGCCTGTGTCAAACACTGGATACAGGTTTCACAGTCCAGTTCTTCCATTGTTGAAAGAGATGAGTATTTATTTTCAGCTGTTCATCAAAGTTCGAATCTTAGATCAATAGGCTTTCAGCCCTCAGGTTAACTATTAGCTCATACTGTTTTCTAACATGGGAAGACATCAGAATATATTCAAATAATACATTGAAGGTGGTTTAATATGAATCTACTTTAAATGGCAATGCGAAAAACAACAAATAAGCAAAAAATAATAGCAATAATACACGAGAACATCTCCTCAGATTAGGATAACTATTAAAATAGTCTTTATTTCACGGGAAAATACCCTAATAGAATAATTGTCTTACAACACCGATTGACTATTGAGAGAACAACTTCTGTGGTAAATAAAAAAAAAAATTAGAAAAAAAAATTATTTCAGTGATAAATCATATTTGTTAATAAATAAGTACTCTAACAACAGATGACGCTGTTAACATTCTTTTTCCAAGATTTCAGGGACGAAGTTTTATTTGAAGTAAAAACGTTATTCGTCTGGAAGCAATATTTGCTATGTTCGAATGATTTTAAAACCGGTATGCTATCTATAAACAATGTATTCATGCTACATTTTTTGCTTACATTTCTAACACTGAACTAATAACATGAAGACTGGCAAGATACCAATATCGTGCTTTCCATCTAATTTAAAGTATTAAGCGCCATAAGCGTCGATCGCCCTATTCACCAAATGACATTTGTGAAACATTCCCTCTTCCCAACAAATTGTTTTAATGTAAGTTTATTATAAATCCGTATGGTTTCTTATGTGTTGTTATTCTGTGTCTGTCCATGTATTATATAATTAAAGACAACATCCTGCGACCTTCCCATATTATCCTCGCGGACTCCCAGGGGTTCGGGGACCCCACGTTGGAAACCACTTCTGCATTCTAACGTAATAAAGAGGACTACAGTATGTGAAATCTTTTTACTTTGGCTTGCACGTACAATACTAAAATACTTTAATTATGAATTAAAAGTTAATTATTTTTACCTTTATATTTATAAGTGTAATACTTGGGAGAAGAGGAGTAGGATTGATAAATATAAGAGCTTGGGGTAAAAAATGTCACATGAGAAAAACATACAGAAACGCAATTTTGTATTTAAAATTGGTTTAAACAATGAATTAAAGGACTAAATAAATAAGACACTACACTGGTATAATACGACAGCTGTAAATTTCCAGCTTTACAACGCTAAGATTAGAGTTTGGATTCCCCTCGAAAAAAACAGCAGATAGCCCTTTATGGCGTTGTTGTTAGAAAAACACACAAAGACAGCAACTTATATTTACATATTTAGAAAATACTAACCAAATAGACATCTGTTATATTTTCGGTTTTGTTTTTCTGTTAACTGGAAAATACGTTTAAAAAAATAATATCGGTTAATCTTGTCAAAAAGTGAGCAATTAGGAACCATTGACTACTTATAATGGAGTCTGTGATAACTTTAAACACAGCTTTCTTACAAATTAACAGAGCACTGCTGTAGAATTACATTTAATTTCCATAGTGTCAAATGTACAGCTGATAACGGTGGTAGTGGAAAGTGCCAAGTTACATTTAGTTTTCATAGTGTCCAAGGTACAGTTACTTACAGGGATAATGCAGTCTCAACTAGCGGAAGAATAAAATAACATTTATGAACAAACGATGTAGCGATTCATACGTTATGAACCAGCTTCCGTTTTGAGAGAGAGGAACCACAGTTCAGTGTCATCACTAGCAATCTCTAAATTATGAAACTCGTAGCAACAGGAGGTTCACAGCTCAACCAAGGACGGCCCGTCTAACTGCTGTTGTTTAAACTGTAAGTGTCTCATCCACTACATTCATGGAAACATTTCTTCATACTTTCTGAAGAACTGTGCAAGTCTGAAATCTTGAGAAAAAACAGTGAATCACCGAAATGGATTGAGGGAAAGAAAATAATGGTTCTTTGATGACGTCATCGATTAGATCGACTGAATGTTATTAAATATTTTTAATATACGAAGAAGAAGCAGCGAAACATAGGATCTTATCTTAGTATTGGTCAGTAGAATCTTTGTGTTCAGTGTTAAGTTCTGTGGCTTTTGGAAATGGAGAAAAGCATATTTACATAAGACAAAGACAGAAGCATCAGAGATATTAATATAATAGTTAAATTCGACTAAACTCACAACCATTTATCCACAATCCTTATATTATCTGCTTCATTAGTCATTCCTTCTACACGTATTCAAGGGTAACGAGCTGTATATAACTCATACTGAATGAAACATGTAATGGATTTGAAATTATTTTAAAATCTACAGTTGTTTCAGTTTAATATATATTTAGATATATATTCAACTTGTGTCGTTAAATGTGTATTGCGCAAGTCCCACCTGTTCTCTAAATTTGTGAATGATTCTCGACTATAAGAATCAACAATATATATTTTACGACAGCGTTAACGTATCTTTAAGAACTTTTGCCCGTCGAACTTTCCACAACTTCACATTAAAATCTTATAAATCGACAAGCCAAGGGACAGTTTAATAATGTTGGGTCGCTGTAGTCAGTATGCGAGGTCTGAAAAAAAAAATATGCAGACTGTTTGAATTGCGCGGCTCCAGTTGGTTTCAGAGGAATCCGCACATATCCTAGAACAAGATTACGACGCCATTTCCCGATTGCAGATATCTTCATTGTGTTTTTGCTACGCGGTTTAAAGTGAAGTGCGATTTTTTCGTTTGGAGGATTTCAGAATGAACGTCCTGAAGAAGCAACGACTTGCTGTGAAATTTTGTATTAACCTTAGTAAATCTGCGACTAAAACTTTTGATATGCTTAACACGGCTTTCGGTGATGTTGCTACGAAGCGTACGGCATGTTTCAAGTGGCATGAACGTTTTAAGAATGATCGACAGTCCATTGAAGATGATGAGCGTCCTGGACGTCCTTCCACGTCAACTGACAACCCATACGCACCTCAGTCTACCCTTCTAATGGGGGAGCCTGAAATGTTTGAAGAAACTGTCCAGATCCTTTTTTGTTGTTTCTTTAAACACTAACTACACATTCCTAGTGGTACATGTATACACTATCTACTACATACACGTTGCTGAGGTTTCATCGGTTTTTCTTTTATTCCCAGACATCTACATGCATTTAACGAACTTATATGACTGTTGGAATTCGAGAACGAGAGAGAGAATAATTACAAAAGATGAAGACTATAGCGAGTATAATGACATCCACACTGTTGGCAGAATACTTGACTACCTAAATACGATCCAGGGAAACAAATACAAGTTGACACTAACTGAAACAATTTTCTTTGTTAACCTTCATCTTCTGTATCATCTGTACCTTGTAAAACACTCACTGGTTAAAACAGTTAAACTATTTATTGTCAATCCATTTATAATTTAATATATTACCTCAAAGGTACGAGAGCAGCTTGATAAACTTTGTCATATTATTGAACTTCCTAACATTTCATTATTTTGAGTGAAATGCATTTCTGTCAATTTCTATTTTTTCTGGATATATTTCTGTTTTAGTTAGTTTGACAATACCATGCAATAGGTTATTGCAATCCATTTTAGTGGGTAAAATACAAAAATTAATTGGACAATCAAAATAAATATTTTTACTTGAAATAATATTAAAGGATATCTAATACTTTCTTCTGCTAAATGCAGTTTTTTATATTCTAGCTTGTGAAGTTTATATAGCTTCTTGTACACTAAAGATTAAGGATACTGTTGTAGTTACCCCTCACACTGGACTCACATGTTGATTAGTTACCTTGGGGAAGAGTAGATGTGTTGATGTCATATTTACGTAAAGTGTCGTAGAAGATGCTTCATTCAAGTGATGATATCTTCAGAGACGATGATGTTTATAAGTGACACTAGATGGCACAGGCGGATATGGCGTCTACGAAATGGAATCTCAAACATAAAAGGTTCACCATAGATGTCTCAACGTGTTTCAACACGAGATCAATGGCTGGGTTTAATATTGTTTTAAAACTATTACTAATAAAACTTTTCATGAATTCATCAACTCTTACATTTCCCGAAAAGAACACGTATCTAAATTTAACATGCAACTTGTGGGAGTGTTATTGTTTCACAAATTTCTCTTTATTCTGGTCATTTAACTATGACGGAAAATTTCATTAGAATATACTTTTTGTTTGCTTTCTATTTAATAAGAAACAGTAAATTGAGTATTCACGTTTTCAACTGAAATATTATCACTAATTGTGAAACAATTAGGTTATAAAATGCATGACTGTCTTTCACACACGGTCTCACAAAACATGCCCCTCATTTCAGCCGTGGGGGCGTTATACTGTGAATATACGTTGGTAAAAAGAGTAGCTCAAAGGTGTAAGGTGACTAGCCGCCTTCTCTTTAGTCTTACACTGCTAATTTAGGGATGGCTAGCGCAGATAGCCATCGTGTAGCTTAGGGCAAAAATAAAAAACAAACAAGCAATCCTCACATAGATTTTGAAACTGTTAGAGTAATAAAACTCACCTTTTTTACTCAGAAATTACACAAAGCAGTGTTCTGTAAGTTTTTATATCAACCTCACTTTAATTACAGCCTAATATACTTTATATTGGAATATATTTAATGAAAAATCTTAGTATTGAGTATAACACATTGTTACGCATAAAAACTTAACTCAGACGAGACCCCGATTCATAATGTTATTTTAATTTAAAAGTTAACTGAATTTTGATATGATTTATTACATTTGCCAACAAGCTTGATAAACACAATTTTCTTTCTTGACAAAAATAAACAAACAAGTGTACAATTTATAATAATTCTTACTGAAGATGATGATGAATATACGGGAGTTTTACAAACAATAAAGTCTTCCATCAGGTCTGGAACTGAATTTTTAACCGACGTTCATGCCATGGAAAGCAAATTGATTCTACGTTGATATACAGATACACTTCTCTTGACGGTAAAGCTAGTCTGGTCTCACGTAAATTTTTTCATAGCTGAAGCTATACTGAATCATGTGTTGGCAAAAATTTCAAATAAACTAATACCGATCCGTCATGGCCAGGGGGTTTAGACATTCTACTCGTAATCTGAAGGTCGAAGGTTCGAATACTCGTGACACTAAAAATTCTTGCTTTTTGAGCCGTGGGGGCATTATAATAATGAGATATTCAATCTCACTATACGTTGGTAAAAGAGTAGCTCAAGATTTGGCGGTGGGTGGTGATGACTAGCTACCTTCTCTTTAGTCTTACACTGCTAAATTAGGGACGGCTAGCGCAAATAGCCCTTGTATAGCTTTGCGAGAAACTCGAAACAAACAACAAATATAAAGAGAATAGTTAATGAATTTATCATTTGTCTTGAAACACCTAATGCCATATCTACGAATGGTGCTATGCACATGTTTTAAACTTGGTGTTACGGGGACAATAGGTGCATTAATATTCAGTTGGTCAATTCATTTTACAGCCTGAATGGCTGTGACAACTTGTTTCAGGAGAGAAATTTAAGAATGGAAAGGTAATATTTAAAAATTGTCTTCAACTAATGAAGAGAGCTTGTTGTATGACATCCTTGTATTGTAAAACTATTTCAACTACTAAACCTTCTTATGACTACTTATAACCCTTATCGTTTATCCAAATACCTTTAAACTATTGGTATGCTCAGAAAAGGGCGGAGACGATTAGAGCAGTATTTAGAAATTTGAGTCGTGAGTCGTGATTTTGTTGTTTCATAATACTTTTTCCAAATGTGGCAATGACAGATTCAACGCGCATGGTATATCATACAAAAAGTTTGGGTTTGCCCAAAGAGGTGAATGCGTGGAGTACTTGTTGCTGACGGTATCTCAGAAGTTTAACTCTAGAGATACAGGGTTGAGGTGTTCGACTCCATCATGGACTCCCATGGAAAATTAATTTACCTGTTTTCAATACTACGAAAATTATCTTCTCAGATATATCTATAATATCACAAACATTCTTCCTGAATACGCAAAACTTGCGGATTGACAAATAACTACTACTTCCCAATCTTCTCATTAAACTTAGGAATATGACCCGCCAATTCTTAAATTCACATCAACCAGACAACATTTTAATGTGATTTGCGACAACAAATAGGAGATCTCGTTTTTCCTTCTGCAAAATTGAAAAGAAAGCTTACTAAATATTATAATTTGTTTTTAAGAATAGAAAAAAATTAGGAAGATGAGACATTTTCAGAAGTAAAAAGCAGTTAAAGAAGACAACTAGTCTTACCTCTCACTCAAGCATTGTGTTTGATGGGTATGTGCCTTCTTGAGTCACAATAACCTGCATAAATATTCTTTAGAACTCACTTTTATGACACATAATTTAATGGTTTATTTTTCCGCTACCTATGTATATTTTGAACAAAGCTTCTGGAAGCTTAAAACACCAATACAAGTGTAAGAAGTTCACTAATGTTGATAACATTTGATGGTTATTAACACAAAAATTAATTTTAAAAGCAAGTTGGATGACAGTAGAAGTACTGACAATGTCGCCAACAAAAGCACTGAACTTGGGAAGCTGATTTTGCTTTCATTACCATGAGTAAAATGTCTGAGTTCAGAGTGCTTTGTGAATCAGTTCATTTTGCTTTATGTTTGTGTCTATTTCATTCCTAGTGGTTAGGGTGTGTCACTCGTAATTTGCGGGTTTGAATCCACATATCAATTTATTTCCTCGCTATTTCAGCCGTGGGGGCGTTATAAAGTTTCAATTCATTCCACTGTGTTTTGTTGTTGGATCGCATTGACTCGCTGCCTTCTCTCTCTTCCATCGTTCCTGAATTAGGAACGGCAAGTGCAGATAATCTTCGTGTGGTTCTGCGCTAAATTCTGAAACAAACCAAATAATTTTTGTTTTCGAGAACAATTATGTAGTGAATGCTCACTTTTTTCTTGGTTATGTGAACTCGCAACGTTAAATTATGCTATTTCTTTTTAAGTCCCTCTAGACCATTGGATACAGATTTCACAGTCTAACTCTTCCATTGTTGAAAGAGAAAAGTGTTTATTTTCAGCTATTCATCATAGTTCGAATACTAGATAATCAGATTTACAGCCCAACAGGTTCACCATTACCTCATATTGTTCTCTAACATAGGAAGACATCAGAATATACTTAAATAATTTATTGAAGGTTGTTTGATATGAATCTACTTGATATGGCAATGTGAAAAACAACAAATAAGCAAAAAATAATAGCAATAATACACAAGAACATCTACTCAGATAAGGATAACTATTAAAGTAGTCTTTATTTCACGGGAAAATACCCTAAAAGAACAATTGTCTTACGACACCGATTGACTATTGGGAGTACAACCTTTGTGGTAAATAAAGAATTCGAAAAAAAATTGTTTCACTGATAAATTACATTTGTTAATAAATAAGTACTCAAACAACGGATGACGCTGTTAATGTTCTTTTTTCAAGATCTCAGAGACAAAGTTTTCTTTGTCTTTGTTATCCATCTGGAAGCAATACTTGCTATGTTCAAATGATTTTTAAACCGGTATGCTATATTTTCTGCCTAAATTTCTAATACTGAACAATTAACATGAAGACTGCCAAGATACCAATATTGTGCCATCCATCCAATATAAAGTATTGAGCGCCTCTGCGTCGAACGCCCTATTCACCTAATGACGTTTTTGAAAGATTCCTTCTTCTCAACAAATTGTTTTTATATAAGTTTATAATAAACCGTATGGTTTCTTATGTGGTGTTATTCTATGTCTATCCATGCATTATATAATTATAGACAACATCCTATGATCTTCCAATATTACTCACGCGGACTTCCAGAGGTACGGAGACCCCAGGTTGGAAACCACTTCTACATTCTAATGCAATAAACAGGAAGGACTGTTATATGTGAAATATTTCTACTTTGGCTTGCACGTACAATACAATTAAAAGACTTTAGTTATGAATTAAAAATTATTTGTTTTAGCCTTTATAGCTATAAGTGTAATACGTGGGAGAAGAGGGGTAAGAGTGATAAATATAAGAGCTTGTGGTAAAAAGATTATATGAGGAAAATATGCAGAAATGTAATTTTGTACTTAATAGATTCCAGTTTCAACAGAAATAGTCATTTCTTCTGATGTCTGTTAGGTTATAAAGATGCTTCTCGTACAAAATATATAAATATACATTGTGATAACAACATACATTCAGGGTTATTACCTTTGAAATGAAAATGAAAAGAAAAAAGAAACAAAACCTTCATTCCTCCCATCCCTGAATAGGGACACTATGAAATTTCTTTCGACGGTTCAAACAGTGAATTAAAGGTCTAAATAAATAAGACACTACACTGGTGTAATACGACAGCTGTAAATTTCCAGATTTATAAAGTTAAGATTAGAGTTTGGATTTCCCTCGAAAAAACAGCAGATAGCCCTACATGGTGTTGTTGTAAGAACAAACACAGCAACTTATACAAGCATATTTTCAACCACTCTAGCAAATATTAACCAAATAGACACCTGTTATATTTTGAGTTTTGTTTTTCTGGTAACTGGAAAATACATTTAAAAAAATAATATCGGTTAAGCTTGTCAAAAAATGAACGGTTAGGAACCATTGATTACTTGTAATACAAACTGTTAGAACCATAAGCGCAGCTTATTTACAAATTACCATAGCACTGCAGTTGAGTTACATTTATTTTCATTAGTGTCAAAAGCACAGTTGATTACAGTGGTAATGGAAAGTGCCAAGTTACATTTAGTTTTCATGATGTTCAATGTACAGCTGCTTACAGTGGTCATGCAAAATGCCACCTAGCGAAAAAATAAAATAGGATTATGAACAAACGATGTAGCGATTTATATGTTATGGAAGAAAGGTATTACAGTTCAGTGTCATCATCAGCAATCTCTAAATTATGAAACTCGAAGGAACAGGAAGTTAACAGCTCAACCAAGAAGAATCCGGCAAACTGCTTTTGTTTAAACTGTAAGCGTATCATCCACTACATTCATGGAAACATTTTTTCCTACTCTTGTTAATGTTTAACGCTATTCAACTTTTGTCTACCGTCGTTTGTACTTACCAGCTATTTCAGGTGGTTGCTACGCTTCCTATCCACTCTAAATAAAAGTTCGTCATTTTGATTAGCAAAAGCATAGTCACCTATATTTTTTGCTTCAGAGATATCGTGGTCGCTGATAAATGTTTCAATCATCAAGACTACGATCATTGTGCAGTCATGAATAGGAACTTGACTATTATGTAGTAACGATTATCTATTACTCGTCAGTTTGACTGACTCTTAATCAATTTAAGCAATTTGTGAGTTTGACAACTTCCCAGTCAGAATGATTATGTCCCAGTCTGTTTGACCACTTTCCAGTCACATTGACTACTTCATAGCAGCACTGCTATGCTAGTGTTAAGGACAACTTTATGGTCAAGAAGACCAACACAATAGTCAACATTAACTCATAAATTGACACTTTTGACATTTCTTATATCATTATGGTGCAAGTCAAGAAGCCCCCTAGTGGCTCAGCGGTATGTCTGCGGACTTACACGCTAAAATCCGGGTTTCGATACCCGTGGTGGGCAGAGCACAGATAGTCCATTGTGTAGCTTTGTGCTTAATTCAAAACAACAACAACAACAAGCAAGTCAAGTAATTGACTGTATACATGCATTTTGTTCTATAAATGCAATAATTGACCAGGGCTAAACTTTGCAAGAATTTATTCATTTACTTTTATTTTTCGGGGAGGAAATAAGTTTCTTTCACACAAAATAAATCCGACCTAAATAAATCTTATCTATCGACCACTACTATTTCTTCACTGTTTTATTTGACAATTATGTTTTTATATTGTTGTGTGCGCGTGTTGAAATATGAAATTCAACAATCAATACATTTATTATCACAATCCACAACTATCTAAATATGACCGTAATAAGCTTTCCCATTGTGGTTAACACTTGCGCTGACACTACACGTCCAGGAAATGCATCCGATTCGTCTTGTGGTCCGCAGCGCAAATCGACTACAAATGGAAAGCACCGACAATAGGCCCGAGCAAGACTATCTCTTTTCCAGAGGAGAGTATCAGATCAAGTTTATGTGAAGGCGGGAGTTCCTTGTGCAAGGAGGGCTATAGGGGTTATTTGTGGAGAGAGTTTATTCATTCTTCAAGGTGGTCGAGGTGGAATTTAGGGGCTCACATACAACAATACATACACAGAGGGGGGAGTGAAGACGCACAGTTCACTCCTCAGGAACGGCCAAAGGTAGAGATGACGCTTTTAACCCAAAGGAGGCGTGAAGGGGGGGAGAAATCACACATAGCAATATTTTGTCGGACATTGGAGAATTACATATGACATTTACAGAATTTATAATAACCGAAACTTGTACTGACATTGCATAATTGCTATTCAACCGTGCAGATGATAGAAACAGGAAATCCAGGTAAATATTAATCGTTTATGTCTTATTTTCCAATACTATGTTTCAATAAAACAATATAAGAATATGAATGTTTAACTTTCTAGATCAGCTGAAGTGAATCCATCCGTATTTTGTTTGTACAACTCGTTATGTGTAAACAAGGATGGTTGCCCGTTACATTGTGTAGGTCTGTACTACTGTAGTTTAGAAGTCGTAGAGTAGAAATATTCTTATTTAGGTAATGCTTTGAAACAAGTATGAAATCAAAACATTCCTCAGTCTTGACATCACAAATACACATATTTGGCATCTTGAATGCATATTTTGTGGTGGAATTAAAAGCCCGCAATGATCCATCTTGCTGCTCTGTTAAATTTAGCGCCAACTACAACGCTGCTAAATTGTTACTGCCACCTCTATGCAGATGAAAGTTGTATACTCATTAAGAGGGACCTCGTCTGTTATCATTTTATAGACCTTTGATAATGAAAGATGACATACGATAATACGTAAATAATAAATCCTTATTTTGAATTAATCAGCAAAGCTGCAAATGCTGAAGCGTACACACTTTATGCGATGTGTGTATTATAACTGGATCCACTGACACAGTCAACAATGGAGTTACAAATAGGGGTGGCAAGACAAATAATTTGAAAACAGTGAAAAAGTGAAACACACATTGTGTTTAATGCCACCTTTAAACACAGCAAGGTGTTTAATAATGATAATGATAATTTCTTTTGGCATTACCTAAAAATCTCTTCAGGTACAAAATATATTTAATTTTTTAAACTCTATACTTTGAAATCGAATGGTGCGAGTTCGGAGCCAACGCCAGACCGTATACTATGAATAGAAGGCCTGTGATTCTGCAAAATAATCCACTAATCCCTGTCCCTTCTTTGCTTTCAGGGAACTTTCTCAAACTTTCGGCCCCTCCCACAATCCATACTAGTGAGAGACATGTAGGATCCGGATGATATTACATCGAGTCATCAGCAACCAAGTTCTGTAGTTAAAATAATAAAAATTGTAATCCATTATGAAAATCGGGGGATACTATTGAGGGGGGTTGGGGCAAGAATTTGCATTTTGAAGTTCGTGTTTATTCCCTAGATTGGGGGCAAATCCGACATTTGATAGTTGTTAGTGTTGAAATTTATCATAAAATTTTGTTAAACAAATGATACATTTTACGTTCCAGAATGACATTTGGATGCATGTCTTGCATGATATTTATAAAAAGGCACTGTGAAGTTTGGTAATCGTTGGAGTTAATCATAGCAGAACAGTCAGAAGTTTTCAATAGTTTCCCTTGCATTAAACGTTATTATAAGGTTGGGAATTTTATCAAGCTTTTTTCACATATTTCTTTGGTTCAAGAGCATGAGCTTGGATGTATTGAGGGGGTTAATGGATGTGAAAGACCATTCAAAAGCATCAGATGTTTGAAAACACAAAAATGAAAAGCATGGATGGTTTGCTACTACCAGTATGAATGATAAAGAAGCCGGTGGTGAATGTGCCGAGTTCTTTATGGAACAGAGATATAAAACCTCTGGCAGTGATGAGGCAGTTGATGGTAATAAGGAGATGGTTGTCACAGACAAGTGAAGAATCTTAGCTAAAAAAATTCTTCAGCTGAGTGAAAATGAAAAAAAAAAACTTATAAAACTACAGGAAATTTTTTAAAGATTGTCTTGTTTTATTATGGGCCTGGCATGGCCGAGCGCGTTAAGGCGTGCACTCGTAATCCGAGGGTCGCGGGTTCGCGCCCGCGTCGCGCTAAACATGCTCGCCCTCCCAGCCGTGGGGGTGTATAATGTGACGGTCAATCCCACTATTCGTTGGTAAAAGAGTAGCCCAAGAGTTGGCGGTGGGTGGCGATGACTAGCTGCCTTCCCTCTAGTCTTACACTGCAAAATTAGGGACGGCTAGCACAGATAGCCCTCAAGTAGCTTTGTGCGAATTCCCAAAAAACAAACAAACAAATGTTTTATTATGGTTCCCAAAGATAAATATTTATTCCAAACCATAAAAAAAACATTGATCAGTGAGGGGGTTTCTATAAATAGTATAGGTACAGTGATGGAAGCTTGCAAGAAAGAAAGTCGTGACTTTCATTCCATGATTGAAAATTTCACTGATCACAATAATTTCCAGTCTTACATTGAAGATAATTTGTCATTTGTAAAACCTGTTGAGTCTGACCTGGGAATTGCTGGTGATGGGAAATATGATACAATGCAGTATGTTTCTTTATTAGATACTCTTAATTGTTTGCTTGAACATGATGATATTTTTCGCCAGATTGATCATCCTTGCTTGTCAGCTGATGATTGTCTTAAAGATGTAGTTGATGGTGAACATTTCAAAATTATCCATTCTGGCAAGAAACACCCCTTGTCCTTCAAATCATTCTCTATTTTGATGGGATTACAGCTGTGAACCAGGCTGGATTACGAGTTGTTGCTTAGAAATATGCTGCTTTCTACTGTCAGTTAGGCAATATTGAACCTGCTTTGAGATCTCAGCTTTATTGCATATTCTTAACATTCTTCGTGAAGAGCCAAAATGTAAAAAAAACTTGGGCTGAATACAGTTATGAGACCTTTGATTTGAAGAACTATCTGTTCTTGAAAACACTGGTATTGGCATTGTCAAACAAAAGGAAACGCTCAAATTCAGAGGTGCACCTCTTGATGTTGTTGCAGATAATTTGGGAAGCTATTCTATTGGAGGGTTTCTTGAATCATTTTCTGCTCTCAGATCATATGGATTCTACATGGTAACTTGGGATGATTTAAGAAAATTAACTGATATGTTCAAAGAAATTTATTGAATCCTGTAATTACCAAGTTGCAATGGTCGAAACTGAACCGACTTTTTTAAGTACACAAGGGGTTAAAAAAGATCGTTCTGAATGTTCTGCAGCAATTTTATGTGGTAAATGCTCTTCCATCTGATATATTACATGACCCTTACAGTACAAAAAAAAAACTGATAAAATCAATAAGCCTGAGCTTGTTATTTTGAGAGGGTCTGTACACATTGAGCAAAAAACTGTGCAAGTTTGGTGTCTCTTGAGGTTATTTCCATTACTGGTGGGTGATGCAGTGCCAGAAGGCAACGACAAATGGGAAGTTCTGTTAGTTCAACTGAATATGGTCGTATTGATGATGTGTCCATCAGTGCAATCATTTAATTCTTAAGTGATGAAATACAACAGTTCCATTCTTTTTATCAAAACAAATTTCCAAATAGAACTCTTAAGCCAAAGGAACATTTTACTATGCAATGCCCAGAAATAACCCGCAGATTTGGTCCACTGAGAAATGTGTGGACCATGAGATTCGAGGCCAAACAAAGTTTTTTGTTGATGTTGCAAGACGTACCAAAAACAGGAGGAATCTAGCCAAAATAATGGCAGTGAGATACCAGTATAAAATCTGTTCCCATTTGGAAAGCAATGGATTTCTTGGAATAGGTTTATTTGATCAAGCTAATCCTGGCAGATTGCCTGTGAATTTACTTGGAGAAGAGCAAAACCTTGTCAGTGCATTTGTTGCGGATGACGATTTTGTCACTAAAGCATCAGGCTATACAGCCAACTGTCTCACATACAACACAGGAACAATGGTTGTCAGTAGCTATGAATTCGACAGTCTTCAAATTTTTTCAGTGATCCGTTGCCTTGTCCTTTGGTGAAAACCTTTTTTTTTTGTCAAAGATACCAAACTATTGATCATCACAGGCATCTTCATGCTTACATTCTAGAGCCAATGAGGAGCAATGAACTCCTGAGCATTCCGGATCTTTGTGATTATTACCCATTGCCTTGTTACATAAACAAAGGTGAAAATATAATCATCCTACATCACTACATCCGTTGCGACTAAATAATGACAAACGTCAAACATAACTCGGTAATCAGTGGTAAATTTTAACCTATTTTATGTGAATTTTTGTGTACCTTCCAGTGACAAATTTCATCAAAAGATTTGACATATTTTATGTAAATTTGTTTCTGCCTTTTTGTGACAAATTCCATCAAAATTTTCAAACAGAGAGAACTTGTGTCACATTAATATGTATCATGCATATTTGCATCAAAATCACCACTATCATCACCATCGATTGATATCAGACTACTTATATCTGCTTTCACCTTTTTAAGGCTTCTACTTGTTAGGGAAAAAAACAGATTACTAATTTAGATGATTTATACCAGTCCTGCTGATGTAAAATTCACGAAAATTTAATGTATCTTTTTGGTGTTTTGTAGTTGTTCTTCAATTACAATTTTTCTTCATGTGTATACGAAAAAATCATTTTTGATCAGTACCATACTTTTACATCCCAGAGAGATGGCTTTATTCAACCACATTACCTAGAATGAAAAAAAAATTGGGGTGTCAGTGGATGATCTGGAATTGTTGCCCAACTTGTCACCTCAAGTGTAATTGAAGACTGGCAGGAATGTGTGGATGTTCAATGGTCTGACATTCCAAAACCACGAGCAAAGTTATACGTTTCTCTGGTTTCTAATGCTGGGGCCTTTGACGGAGAGATAGCTGTTGTGGTAATTTGTTTGTAAGAATGCGGAACCCATATAAATTTCAATGATTATAATCATTTGTGTCGTCAATGGAAATCACTCTGCGAAAACTTTATTCCGAAAAAAAAGAAGCAAAATTGTTCAATATACATTATTCAACACAGCACAATTACTGTTGTTAATTTTTTAATTACAAATTTAGACCCGTTAAAAATTATTTTTGACCAGAATCCACTGAACCCTGAAGTGCCTTCAAGCAGGCAGAGTGCATCTTCACCCGGTCCTAGTACTGAACAAATTTATTCCATATTATCGTGGTAGGATATGTTCTGGTGAATGTCAAAGAGGTCTTTGAATATGTTGAAGAAATGGTTTCATTTTTTTCTTGAAACAATTACGTCTTAGTTTGTATTTCATTGCAATCAGTCAACCCCGATTTGTAAGTGTCTTGAACTATTTGATATTTTCTTTGGTCAGCGTCTTAGCATCCAAGCCTTGGCCAGTACCCTTTAAGCTGGAAAATTTGTCAAGATTGCCTAGTTCTACTGCTTTGCTATTGTCGTAATGGAAGCCTGATGAGAAAGAAAGTCGCTTCCATTCACTGGATGCAGTCTACACTGAGGTTTCCAACTACACCTTTTAAGTGCTGTGCAGCGAATACCATGTGTTCCATTTCTGATTACAAGCGTGTAATAATGTCTCTTCACATGTCTTCATCTGTACTTGATTTTCCAGACATCTCACTTCAAGGCAGTGTGACTAAGTAGTGGATGAAATATTCAAGCGCTACCCTCAGCTGTCATATGCACCAAATCTAACACCCCAAGGTGTTCATGTAAGTACTATCCACATGTAGATTATGTTATGTTTCTTGTGAAATATATTTTCATCAAAAATCTATTCTTTTATCTATACATTTGACTTTATGCGCTTAATAAAATTCTTCCTAAAGTGCACAGCAGAAATGACCATATCATCACTTGTAAGGGTGTATATATATTCTGCAAGAAATATGTTCATTATTCAGAAAATAAATTATATGCCATTTTTTGTGTTGCTTTGTTTGTTTGTTTTGAATTTCGCGCAAAGCTACTCGAAGGCTATCTGCGTTAGCCGTCCCTAATTTAGCAGTATATGACTAAAAGGAAGACAGCTAGTCATCGCCACGCTTAGGCGTTTCTTTTACCAAAGAATAGTGGGATTGACCGTCACATTATAACGCCTCCACGGCCGAAAGGGCGAGAATCTGTGGCGCAACGGGGATGCGAATCCGCGACCCTCAGATTACGAGTCACACGCTTGGCCATGCCGCACCCCTTTGTGTTGCATAATATTGGTGAAGAAACAAGTAAAAATTTGTGGGAAGTTATGTTTTTTTAAAATACACACAAGTACATATATCTACCAAGGAGGGGCTGTGGAAAATACTTATTTGATACTCTGAAATATTTGTTTTGTTTGTGTACGATGTAACATGACTTAACTAATGAAACTCAACTAATTTGACGCTAAAGAGAACACATTGTCAAAATGAATTCGTACAATTGATTTATTTACCAGTATGTGTATGACCTTTTAATTTCTCAGATTAAACCTGAAAAATACCAAAGGTGGTTTTAAAGAAATACTGTTTAAAATAATTATAGTTATTCCAGGGCAGTTTTGTTATTCATTCTCAATATAATTAATTCTGCTAATTCTAATTGCAGGAGCTGTGGAGGATGAGGCTTCGTCAGAAATTCCAGAATAATAGAAAGCAGAAGAATTCAACATTGCCTGTAGTCCAAGAATGAAAGAAAAAACGAAAACTTTAACAGATAAAACCCCATCTCCAAACCACGTCTCAGAACAAAGACTATATGGATTAAAGCAATACTTGTGTAAAAAGCCAGTTTGGGAGGATGAAACTTCCACCGAAAAAAGCAAGGAATAAATAAAAACTGGTCTGCATTGCAGAAAAAGGGTGATCTTTGTAAAGTGGACTTGCTTATAAACAAAACTCTGCATGATCTAGAAAACTGGTCATTGACAACACTCCTGTGAATGAACATATCGTACATCATCCTTTCCTTGTGGCATCACCAGTAGAGCGGCTAGGAAATGATGCAAAAAAAGGAGTGTCCAACTTTCTCTCTTAATATAAGGACTCTGTAAATTCTCAGCTGCAGGACAAAACATATCAACAGAAAATAAACCATTCTAGCATTTCTTATGAAACAGTCCGCACACATGCCAAATGTTACATCTACTATTGCCATTCTTGGTATCCCTTTTCTTCTAAAAGAAAGTGAAAGTATCATTGTAAGTACTGAAGTTAGGGAACCTGCTGAGAGTGGTATATACATTCAATGTGGTTCAATTTCTCAGTTTTGTGATCAGGAATTCAAAGTATATGTTAATGGCTTTGACATTTTTGCCACTAAAAATTTTGTGTAAGCATTCATTGTGTATGTAGGGAGTTTTTGTATCTTCAACTTTGAATTTCCAACAAAACTCAAGAAAACTTTCAACATTGTTGAAAAGTTGTTCTGAAGCTCTCTGATAAGTCCAGGAAAATTACCATATCTGAAAAAGATGCAGACAGATGTGTTCTTCAGTTGCTTGATCTCTTGAATGTCAAAAAACGTGGCAGCAGGAAATTTGTCAAAACGTCCAAAGGTAAAGAAAGAGAAAATTGTTCAAAGCCATAAGTTTATATTAGCATTGGTAATAGTGACTTGTCATATATATATGATCCAGGGTGAATGTTTAAAAAATACCAAGTGGAAAGTTCAGTTGTTTATTTTCCAATTGTTGCTGCATTTTAAATGTTATTTTGGTACAGGAATATTGATGTACACTTGTGTTCAGTTTGGAATAAAAATGGTTCTGCTATAATACATTATATGATTTTCAGGATGGTGTCAGTTTACTGGGACTTAGGTTGAATCATTAGATGGCAGCGGAGTCGACTGCTCAGTAATGGTTCTGTTAGCCCCAACTGACTGAAGATGGTCTCTTTGCCTAACAGAGACATTGCGGAGGTGGTTCTGAACGGGTCAACATGACTTATCTTTCATAATCATTGGATAATCATTGTGACAATAGTCCATTGTTAATGGATAGTCAGAATGACAACCGCTCTTTGTACGAAGAAGATCACACTGACTATGTCATGACTACTTTGTAGTGGTCTGCAGGTATGCAATGAGATTATTGTCAGGTAGTCAGCATTGGTCAGAATGACTACCTAACGAAAGTCATAACGATTATCATGGATCAATCAAATTTATTACCTGCCAGGTATTCTTGCCACCATCACCTGACTATTTTCCGACTACACAATAATAAAAATGACTAATATTTAGTAGTCATATTAGCTAGTTATCGATTTTAGCGACAACTTGCAGAGACTTTTTTGACACCGCTTGACTCCCTTTTTTTCCATTCAAAAGTCGTTACCTTTGCTAATTCTTATTTTGGGTGTTTCCAAACCTACATCATACGTTGTATAATCAGCGTATGAACCATGAAATGCAATTTGAACTGGCTGCGCGAGCAACTTGGTTGTGTTCAATTTTACTCCTGACTTTTTAGTATATCTTAAGTTTTCGAGATCAGTGGTTTGTGTGTACTGGAAAGACAGTAGCAAACTTTCGCTAATGATGAATAATGTTATAACAAACCTTCCTTTTGGCTGCAGCTACCTGTGGAGGTTATTTTAAACTCGTTCTTCTATATTAGTATAACTACGTTAATATCACGTCATTTGTCAACTTTGTTTATGTAATTGTGCATTCTTAAAAACTTTTTCGACTTTGCTCAGTGTCGTATTTTTGCAATTGGTGGACAAATTTTAAATAAATGACAGTTTTGTATATTTCCTACATAAGATTAAAGTGTGATTGTAAACCCATGTAATCTTATGATTTATTAACTCTGTATCATATCTTTTCAACTCATTATCCCCGGCTGCGAGACTCGTTTAGAAACTTTAATTCAAATAGGTCACTGTAGGTCACAATAAAACTTTAACACCTTGAAGTTTGTTTGTTTTTTTCGTCTCTGAACCAGACTACACTTCGTCTCTCAAACAGGAACAGAAAACAAACAAACAATTTGACACAAGAATACTTCACGGTATTTTTATTTTTCTTCAGATGAGACTTTGTTTTTTGGTTGTTTTTTCTTCTGCAGCTAATGGTAAATTTGAGTTTAAATGTTGCATTAATTTACATTCCAGGTGTACCCAGATCTAAACACAGAGGATACAGTAATAAGTTTGCTTGTTTTCTGTTTACACCATAAGAATCGTTGTAAGTGGATGGACGAAATTAGAATATTACAAATAAGACATGGAGACAAAAAGAATTCACTTCTTGACTTAGCAATTCCATTTTTTTCTTTAAATATGGGGTAAAAAAGAAATCATTAAAAAAAACCTTGTAAATTAACATCAAAACATTTTCAAGATGTTACGTTAAAAAATTTAAAAGCTTCCACAAAATGTTCCAAATGAATAATAGCTTAACAACAACTTTTCAGATGACTTGTCAAGAGGCAAACAAAAATATTTTAATAAAATGGTTAAAAAGCGTGTTAAAACATTTCACAAAATTGGTCAAGAGCTTTGCAAAGACATTTCAACTAATTGGTCAAAATGCATGTTAATATATTTTCAATTATTCATCAACGAAAAGTGTAAAAATGATTTACATGATTGATCAATAGATGTCAAAACGTCATAAATAGGTGACTTTCACCAATTAATCACAGTTCAATTTTATTTTGTTCTTCAAGCTTCGAATCTTAATATTGCTCGCAATCGGTAAAGGGAAAATTATAATTATATATGCAACAAAAGTTTTACTTTTTAATGTTTCTGGGCTGAAGGTGTCATTTCCCAATCGCTTATGCTTCAAGTATATGGAAAATACCTATTTTTCTTTTAAAAACTTTTTTGTTACCTGGGTAAAGAAATTTCCTAAATTTACCATTTTTCAGAACATTGAAGGTATATTCAGTGCTGAGTAACCGATAGAGAATATTTTGAACTTACAACAATTTTCAAGAGCTTTTTAGAATGTTGTAGAACTTACGAGAAATTTCAAAAATCTTCTGAATTTTCTAGAACTATCCATAGTATTATGTATAGACAGGGCACCACCACTTCAGTTTAGTTCCAGCTGCCTAATCGAAAACCTAGACCTATCTGATTTTATTAGAGACGACATTAAGAAGCTGCAAGCATTCTCCAGCGTAGTAAACCCCAGCTTTATGTTATCGTTTCTCATCTACCTTTATCGAATTTATTTCGGAAATGTTCTCTTTGTTTATAATTAGTTTTATTCTGAATGATAAATCGTAAACCTGTCGTAACTTATGGGGAGAGGGGGTAAAGGTATAGCTGACTACTTGTATTGAATGGTATATTTGGCTCATCTACGCTGTTTTGTCGTCTATATATGGGGTTAGTAAATTTTTTTTCAAATCGTTGTGATTCAGTTTTTCTGTTAGAGCGGTCCAACGTTCTACATAACTGTTTGATTGTTGGAAATTCTATAGTTATGTGACACAATTAAAACGTACTGCTTGTGGTGTTATGTTAATATAAAAAAAAACTGGTTAGGGAGGTTTAAAGTTTAATGTTGTAATATATTTTTGTATTTGTTTTTAGCCGCGGCATAGCGGCTTATAGAATAGTTATGAGTTTTTTTCTTCAAGTACACAATTTTAACTTACAAACTTCTATCCCTTTAGCGCTTTGAGATGTAATTTCAGCCGCGGCATTTGAGGATTCCCATTTGTTTTGTTACTACATCTATTCATATTACATGGTTTTAGAACACTATGCTAACGTTTAGTATTTTATGTAATTCACACATTCTTCATCTAATAGTCATTTTTGTTAAAAAAATAACATGTTTTTATTTCAAGCTTTGGTGTTCTATATTTTTCGTTAACTTTCCAATTATGTAAACGACACATATTATGCTCTCAATAGTTGACTGTTTGAAACACTATATTTAGTTATAAAATGATGTGTTGAACTATTACTAGCCCCATTGAATTCATGTTTGTGATTGTGATGCATGTACGGGACATCCGGAAATTGTTATCAAGTCATATATTCAGAAGAAAGTAGTTTCATATCAATTTCCGGACATTCCGTAATATATCAATAACTTTTCCAACTCGTGTATTCTCTGATATTGTTCCTTTCATGTACAAGTTTAAAATGTTTAAGTAAAGAAATGTGGCCTTCATCGAATCGTTGCTCGTTTTTTTCATGAATGGCCATTTGAATACGTGTTTATACGATCCGATCCCTTTCACTAATCAGTTTGCAGCTATGACTCCCAAGTTGCTGATGGAAAACCATCTGTTATATCTGTGGTCTAATCGGAGGACCAGATGTAAATTCTGCAACAGGGAGAACAGTGGAGAGATATTGGAGGTAAGTTGCTCGTAGTTCATTGTGCTGACTGTTTTTTTTATTATTTTTTAAGTTGATCGCTTGATGGCAGCGGAAAGTTTTCGGATTTGGAACACTAAAACCTGGGATTCGATTTCTTCTGGTGGTCACATTAGATGGTGTATTGAGACATTTTGAAGTCTTTGAACGTGTTAAATCACTGAAAATGCTTGATACATTTTAACGTTTGTTTTTGTAAATTTTGAAGCTTTGAGGCCTTGCCCACGCAAATATAGAAACCATATTTTTAGTTTACGAAACCCTCGACGTAACTCATTCTGATGCTTACTCATTACCAAACTGACTTTTAATTTTGATATAAGAAGATAGTTTGTTTTATATCCACTCATTATTTCAGTTGACTTAGAAATGTTACACGCTCTAAATTACAGAATATTGTTAAATAAAGAGACCACAATTATAAAAACGCTAAATGATGTTATTTTACTAGATAACTTAACTTATGGTGTTTAAGGTTCCATTGTTGTATTTAACCAATTGTGATACGCACAAGTCTCCAATTTATTATGTTACGTACGTTTCGTATTACCATTTCAAATAACCGGAAAATTAATTTTAATTCAGAAGTTAATAAATGTTAAAATGTATTAACCATATGATATTTCCCAACAATATTTATATACACAGTTTTCTTTTTTAACACAAATATGTTTTAATATATAAACAAAAACACAATACAGTTTATAGTAAGGGTTATTAGTAACAGTTATAATAAATTATGGTTTATTTACAAGAGTTTTACAAACTCGTAAACAATACTGAGTGTTATAACTGGTATACAACTGAATATTTTATTGACGATCTACGTTCACGACAAGCAAATTAAATCTGAGTAATAGCCATTAGTCACAATTATAGCTTCAGAGGCCCATGGTATTCTAACTGTAGCACACCAAAAATAATTGTCTGTTACTGTCTCTCGGCTAGCTGCTTTTGTTAGAGTTTCATAAGAGTTTCTCGAAGGTTCAACAATGTTCGAAAACACGCTAACGTTTTCGTAAACCACATATTATTGATTGCTGCTGTCCAGAATTTTCTAAATATATAAACAAGAGCCAGAACTTGTGTAATACGCGTTAAGCAATATACTTCACATGCTTTAAACAACTATACTGAAACAAATTTACAGCAGTAAATCTCAGAGAATTAAGTCAGATGCTAAATAAATATACATATGGATGAGTATACCTTAAATACAATACATTTTCAAAGAATTATACAATTTCAAAAATCATTACAACATATGACACAATTAACACAAATAACCTATTGTATGTGATTCAGTCAGGATATAGTATAACGTATGCATTAAACTTATAAGTCAAGAAGTTCTATAAGAACTTACGTCTTGTAACTGATGAAAACTCATTTAACGGAGCTTCGAATCTTTTATGCACATTGTGACGTCTCTGGTGCCTGGTAACAGAACGGTATGCATAATACATCAAAAACTAATGTTTATGTAAGTAAAAACATAACATATTAATAAATAAACCGTATTGCAAATGAAAATACTAGTGTAATCCAAAATAATTAGGCTTAATCCATTTCCAAGTTGAATGTTTGTCCATTTTTCTAACATAACATTATAAACATTTGAGCCCAGATCACCAAAACAGGAAATATAATTTACATACTACCTATTTTATATTAAGTAATGGCCTCTGGTTTGCTATTAATATAAACAGCATTTTATGAATGTTTTGTTTTAACATTTAGTAGCCGTAAGATCGTAACAAGTACAAGAGAAATTATCTCTGATTACAAGAAATGTGACAGCAACTCCTTAATTAAACATATTTGTTAATATCCTATCTTTTAGGGCCACATGAGTAATTGTCAGTATGAGCCAGTATTTTATGAGAATAAATATAGACTAAAGATTCTAGGAAGATTTTTACTACTCACCAAATGAAAGAATGCGCAAAAAGGCCAGTGGCGCGTCGATATTGCCAGAGTAAGTTTGTTTATGATACATTACAGGTTAGATTTAAAAAAAAAAATTCCTTGTAGTCTAGAACATTTATTAAACTTGTCATTTTTTGTCTGTATTAATGTTATTAGAATAACATGCTGTTTTGTAGCTCTGCATTGTTTATGACGATCCATTTTTTGTACTCACAAATAAGTTTCTTATACACGAAAGTTTCGAACCTACTTTTTTAGGCCTGCAACAACCCCATTAGCTGTCGCGTCACGTTTTACACCACACAATTAATTATGTGTGCAATAGTACCACACAACTAAATGTCCCAGGTATCCAGTGCAATGTCCTAACCACTGTGAATCATTGAAGGTCCCCAAAGAAGATATAGAAGTCTATCTGTAGCACTTTATTCTGTTTTCAGAGATATGGGTTGCAACTTCAAAGTGAGGTTTATTGGAGCATTGTCTTGAAAGTCGTGAATGAACTAACTGAAATATTGAACATGTATTGAAACTACTGCCCAACTTTCAGATAATTTAGACATTTCTGAAGAGCAGTAAACAAAATGAAAATGCATACATCTGGAGTTGTAGGCCTCTGTTTTTTTTATTTGATACAAAGTAAATTATGTTATTATTTCATATATTTGAGTTTGAGATTATATCAAGACTGAAAAGTATTATTTTTCATAACGAGTAGGGACGACCATATTTTTAAAGATGTAATTGAGCATTTATCTGTATTTGGCCTTGATGTTACACAATTTTTGATGTACTGTTAGTTTGTTCGTATTTGTAGTTTATTTAAATTGTCTTTCTAAATTTAAAACTAAGAATCATCGTTTACCACATTTGCAAAAAGGTTTCAGTAACATTTAACAATGTCAAAGAAGGTTCTAATTAAATCGCAGCGCTATAAAATATTTATAAAGTTACAGTCAATCCTACTATTCGTTGGTAAAAGAGCTGCCCAAGAGTAGTTGGTGGGTGGTGATAAATAGCTGCTTTCCCTCTAGTCGTTGCCCCCCAGTGGCTCAGCGGTATGTTTGCAGACTTACACGCTAATATCCGGGTTTCGATACCCGTGGTGGGCAGAGCACAAATAGCCCATTGTGTAGCTTTGTGCTTAATTCAAAAACAACAACAACAACCCTCTAGTCGTACACTGCTAAATTAGGAATGGCAAGCGCAGATTGTTCTCGTGTAGTTTTGTGCGAAATGAATAAAAACAACAAAACGAATACCCTGAAATATTAACTTTTCGGTAATTTTTATAAACTCATTCCAAAAAGGAAGAAACTTTTAGTGTTGTATTTTAGTTCATATGTGTGTTTGTTGATTTTTATTACTTATAGTTACAATATTTTTTGTAACATCTGATCTTTTTGAATTATCTGTATTGAACATATATTACAGATTATCAACATAAAATTATGGCGCTTAATATACCATCACGAATAATTAAATTTGTAAAATGTTATTATTATTATTGTTTTGCATACTTCTAGAATGTTCTAGAACCCTCAAGAAACGTACCGGCATGTCCAGGTGGATAGTGCGCTTCTGCTATTCTGAGTGTCGCGAGCTTGATTCTTATGACACCAAACATGCTTGGCTTTTCAGCCGTGAGGGTGATATAATGGCACGGTCAATCCCACTATTTTTTGGTAGATAGAGTTTTACCACAGTTGGTGGTGATTTGTGATGACTAACTGCTTTTCCTCTTTTCTTACACTGCTAACTTAGGGATGGCTAACGACTAGCTCTCGTGTAGCTTTGAGTTCAATTCAAAAACAAATAAACCCACCTCTCCAAAAAACGCCTGTCACATTGTCGAAAGTTTTAGGCTGGACCATTCCCTGAAACACTTTCAGCGGCCAAGTAAAGAACCAGACAATTTAGGCTATGGTTTTCCGAGATTTGTTTCCCACGAAACTCTGAAGAAGTTCGAATATGTAAAAGACGACACACTTTTTATCAAGGTGAAAGCACACTCAAGTAAAATCCCAGAAATATGAAAATATTACACATTCGTATTTGGAAGTCATGTTAAGCCTAATTTATTAAATTTTTGAGTGTTACCACTGACAAACTCACTGTTAGTTTAAAATAGTACAACGTGTAGATTCGTTATTTGGTACCACTAAGTCTTCTTAGTATAGTGAGAGATGTTTGTATTTTTGTTTTTGAATTTCGCACAAAGCTACTCGAGAAACGATAAACTTCTATACGTGAGATTACCAGTTTTGTGTAAGATTCTTACATTGTATTTGTGAGATAATTTTGTTGTATATGTAAAAACTAAATGGATTTTTATGCTTTAACAACGCCAAAGATGCAAAATTCATGATATCGTGATCCTCTTCTCCAAATCTGTTAAATTTCTAGGTATTCATTTTAATTCTAAACTCATGTGGTCAACACATATTAACATATTTGCATCACGTATTGGTCATCGCATTTCCTTCCTTCGAAGGATCAGCAGTATGAACAAAGGTTGTACCCCTCACACCATTATGCTCATATACAAAGAAGACATTAGCCCCCTGGTCGGTTGTGGCAGCATGCTCTTCCGTAACATGCCCGACACTTTAAATGAGAAAATACACACATTACAATAAAGGGCAATCAGGACTGCCTTCAGTTTGCCATTCTATACTTCTCACTATTACCTAGGAAAAATATAAAACACACCACCTGTAAAAAGACGCTTACTTCAACAAGCCAATAAATTTTATAAAAAAAAAGCAGTAAACCGTAATCCGCTTACAGCCCAGATAACCAATTTATCAGCCACCCCCTTATCTTGGCAAATACACATATTCACCCTTTAATTGACTCAAACCAATTCACTACTGTCTTCCAACTCAATTTAGTAAAGTTTATTATGTCTAATTATCTTTTTTGTTTACAGCTCAGATACTGACCAGATATATTATTCGGCATCTGGTAAGTTAAAGTGGGTTTTTCTCAGGGTACACCCGTTTTCCTCTCACAGCTAAATTGTCGGGTATTAGGAATTACATATCTCAACCCTCTTGTTATTGTTTTTTTTAGTCAATATTTGACCTCTCGTAGACTTCTAACAGATCTTTGTCTTTGGTTTACAGCTCAATCTTGTAAACTTAAAATTCTTTCGGTTTAGCTCTTTGTCACAAGTCCTGCATCAAATTTAACTTCGTCAGTAGGACGAAGAAAAGGACACTTCTGAGCACCCTCGATTGCTTTGCATCTCTTCCTGAGTTGCAGAGTGTTAAATTATAATGTCTGTTTTTGCTTTGTTTTAACAAGATGTCAGAAAACTTGTGATCGTGTGTATATCATCCAGATTCGTAGAATTAAGTGTGTAGTGGTTCGGAATGAAACTGTGATTGTGATTTTGATCCAATATTACATCTCTACATATCTAGAGAATATGAGATTCTGACAATTTATACTGAAGGTGTGTGTTGATGATCAAAGTCAGATGTAAATCGAATATCTTGCGTTTTATATATGTGATAAAAAATTCGTTTAGTAAAGCGACAAAGTATTAAAGGATTAAAATTAGGTCGTTATTTTAAGTGCGGGCAAATGGGCTTTGAACTTGAATAAATTAGACAGCACTAGAGCTATAATATTTTCCTACAGTTTGGTGTTTTTTCTCACATATTCAAGCAGTCTGTTTTTACATTCAATATTTCATTGAAAATTTTGTCTAAATATGAGAAAATGGACAGAAATAAATTTCATATTTTGTATAAATATATCACAAATTGTATACTTGTGGTTTTTCTTGAAGTTTATCTGAACAGTGCTATTGAGAAGCCAGTAAGCTAATTTTTCAACATGTAAATCATAGCTTCAAAGTTATGATTATTAACCATAAACGGAATCAATATGGACCCAAGATGTACTGAAAAGTGCAAATATTTTAAGGTGTTCTGATGAAAGTTAACAAATTCTTTCTCATAACGATACGTAACTACGCTAGCAGTGTTATTTTATATTGATTTTTTGGGTTTGTATTAATTATTTAATGAAAAAATAAAAATATTCAGTTCATTTACAGAAATAAAACAAACTAGTCGTAGTGCAACAATTAAATGTGATGTAGAAATGGCAGCTTGGCGATAGGTCTTAGGGTTTCTAATATTAAAAGTCGGTGACTCTGCCTGTGATGTGCAGAACACATATAAATTCACTGTGTAATTGCCCCCCAGTGGCTCAGCGGTATGTCTGCGGACTTACACGCTAAAATCCGGGTTTAGATACCCGTGGTGGGCAGAGCACAAATAGCCCATTGTGTAGCTTTGTGCTTACTTCAAAACAATAACACTGTGTAATTTTGCGCTCAACTATAAAAAGAGCCCAAAACTGCTGAGCTTCATGTTTATCGCATCCATTGTTCACCGGTAAAACTAAATTGACAAATATATCTACTATATTTGCTTGAAGGAAGACACAAAGCTAAAGAATACACTATCAGTGCTCTGCCTTACAGCGGTATCGAAACCTGGTTTCTAGCGAGTCAAGTCCGCAGATATATCGCTGTGCCACTGGTAAGGGTGGCTGTTACATCTACAGACATTATACTTGTATTATAGTTTTGTATCTCTGTTTTCTTGTGCAAGGAAAGAGGCGAACAAATGTCGTTTGTACTTATATTTACCAAACGACAACGTATGTAAAGCAACTACGAAGCTTTACGTTCAGAAAGCATGACGTAGGAAAATTGTTACTTGTATAAGTAGCTATAATTTCTTCTGCGCCACGTATTCAGTAACGTTAGATGTAAATATTTTGGAGCAATGCCAAGTGACACACAAACAATTTAGTTACAACGTTCAGTAGTTATCGTTTAATTTTGGAATACGTTATTTCATGTACTTTCGACGTGGGTAAAGAAGGCGTAACATTTTCTCTTCTTTCCTGTCTAAATCACTTAAATTCTGATCCGGTAAGTGGGAAACTGCAGTGTTGATTTTCTTCGCAATTTTATTTTGATAATACCACAATCGACATTCTCGTATTCTAATCACCATCCTTCGTTTCTTTGTTTCCAGGTAACACATTTACTTTTTTGGGACAAATCATAGATAAGATTTCTATTTGATTACAAGTGTAGTATCAACAGTTACTCAGTTTCAACCAGTTCACTATTAAAAGTTTACTCCATCGATGCTTGTATTGTCAAGTAAAGTCGACCACATCAGTAATAAATAAAACACAGTGGCATTCCAAGCATTATCATCAAGATATGTGCAGTTGTAACTCCATAGACTTCACAATTTATGTTTCTGTAGTTTCAGGGTTTTGTAATATATAAATTTTCACAGTTTTCCAAATAACCGTTTCAACTGAATCCCCTTCATGGAACTTCACAATAAAGAGATCATTAACCAATTTGATATTATCTAAACCGCTGGGTACAAATTAATCAGTTCTTCTTTATAATCACCCCATTGTTCAATGTGTGTGTTGCTGTGTTTATACACAGCACAAAGATATTATCAATGGGTTTGACGTTATAACATTTACAGTGTAATACCTTCAAGTGATACAATCCTGACTGTGTGAAGAACTGAGTGTTATAAATACATAACATTTAGCGTTTATTTGTTTGTTTTGAATTTCGCACAAAGCTACTCGAGGGCTATCTGTGCTCACCGTCCCTAATTTAGCAGTGTAAAACGAGAGAGAAGGCAGCTAGTCGTTACCACCCACCGCCAACTCTTGGACTACTCTTTTACCAACGAATAGTGGGATTGACTGTTACATTATAACGCTCCCACGGCTGAAAGGGCGAGCATGTTTGTACACTTAGAGAGCTCACTTTTATTCTAAATGTTTTATTCAGTCACTTTATTCATTAATATTTTAATATAAATATTATCCAGAAGTTATGATCACTAAATAATATCATTGATTCCAGAACTAAAGCAATTATCCGTTTCATTCAAGAGAAGAGTGAAAATTGTTCTATTTAAAATGACTTTTTATAGCTTTTCGTAATAGGTGGTTTACTTGTGATTTCCCTTAACTATGATATTAACTTAAGCTCAAGTTACTTATTTTTTATTTTTTTAGTCATGGCTCAGCACAGAACTTGTAGGTTTATATCACTAAGAACAGAAGTTTGACACACACAGTGAGCACAGCGTAGGTTGTCCAACGTGTAGCTTTGTTCTTAATTCCAAACAAAGAATAGCCATGATTTTCTTTCTTGTAGCCTCCCTCCCCTCCTCTAGTGCGTCAGTGGCAGGTGTATGGACTTGCAACATTACAATCTGAGGCTCATTTCTATACATTTAACAGAATGTATGGGTTTTGTGTTAAAACAACATTTCAGTAAATATGCCTTCAGTTCTGCCATTTAGGGTAATTGTAACCAACCACACCAGAGAACGAAAAATATCTCAAAAATGAAGCAAAACAAAACTCACACTTGACTTAATTTTTTTTCACTAAGTTCTTCACTTCACTTTATCATGATTATTAAGTACGTGCAATACAGAAGGATTTGGAAATGTAACGTAGAAAATAATATGGACATAATTGTAACGAAAATACAAACAAACGAGTACAAAATAATAAATTAATATGTATATAGGATCTTATCTTACTATTATTTAGTATAATCTTTGGGTTCAGTGTTAAGATCTGTGGCTTTTGGAACTGAAGAAAAGGATATCTACGTAAGACAAAGAGAGGAGCAGTAGAGAGATTAATATGATAGTTAAGTTAGACTAAACTCATAATGATTTATCCTTGATCCTTATATTATACGCTTCATTAGTCATTCCTTCTCCTCGTATTCAAGAACAACGAGAAATATATAACCCGCACTGAATAAAACAGGTAATGGATTAAATATTATTTTAATATCTACAGTTGTTTCAGTTTAATGTATCTTTAGATATGTATTCAACTTGTGTCGTTAAATGTGTATTGCCACCTGTTCTCTGAATTTGTGAATAATTCTCGACTCTAAGAATCAATAATATATATTTTACGACAGCATCAACGAACCTTCGAATACTTTTGCCAATTGAACTTTCCACAACTTCAGCTTAAAATCTTACAAGATCGACGAGCCAAGAGACAGTTTAATAATGTTGGGTCGTTGTAGTCAGTATACTATAAGTCCCGGAAGCTATATTTATGGAAGATGTTTATTAATATAAAAACTACATATATTTGAACAAAATCATTTATAGACTTCGAACACAACAGTTTCAGTGAATTAACGCAGCTATTTTTATGAGAACATTAGATATGTTCGTCGAGAAAAAACTCACGTGTGAAGAATAAAGCAAGTTAGCATTCTCGTCAAGTGCGGTGTGTCTGTGTATCAATATAAAATTAATTTGGGCCTCGTTAACTCTCGAACAATTACTCAGTTCCAGACTAGATAGGACACTCAGTATTATCTGTAAGTTTGTAAAACTTTTTTCTATAAACTATAATCTGAAATAACCTATATTGTAAATAGTATTGTTGTTTGTATACTAAAATATATTTGTATTGAGAAACAAAAGCTGTGGGTATCTATCTTGTTGGCAAATGTCATAAATCTAATACCTATTGACATTCAATTAATTTCTAAATTCAAATTTCAGTTACCGTTTCTTTGAAATCATAATACATTCACATACGTAGCATAATAATTCGGTGACCCATCCGAGAGATGTAACAAACAGTATTTTTTTACGTATTCCTGGAGACACAGAAACAGGTTCAACCAGAATAAGCCTTACAAAACAGTAATTGTGGTATGTAACCTTCGCTTATGCTAAAAGGCCACGACGATTTAAGGAAATTTCTATATCTACTTCACCCACATAAAAATGTTTCAATATATCAAAATAACCACAAATTATTTGTAGTTCTAACATATGAAATAACAGTTATTTCCACTGCGACAATGATATTCTTATCGTATTTTTTAATAAAAGAGAGAAAATGTGAGACAGTTTAATGAATACTTAAACCAGTGGAAAAATTGTACAGTTTACCATACAATACGAAACAGGCAATGAATTACATGGTTAAGTTAGTTAACGATTCAAGATACATTCTTTTCACAACTAGCTCTGTCACTTAAAACAATACCTGCTGTGGTTGAAATTTTTATCTCATTATTCCTCTTGTTAAAATAATGTACTATGTAGCATTTTGCCACCGTATTTAATAGAATAGACTTTTGGAATAAGAATCAGATTATGAAAGTTTTAAAGATTGATTTTTATCCACAAGTACAACTTACAATGTTAGTAATCAGTGAACGATAACATGGAGAAACTCCAAACGTTTTGGATGTCTGAAAATTCAAACATATTCAACTTTCGAGACGCTTGCATAGCCTGTGTTAACGTCACCTGATGAACAGAATAAAAGAGTATTGATATGGAATAAAAAACACTCAACCCACAAAAATAGCAAAATTCTACCTAGTGACAGTGGTGTTATAAAGTGCTTAAAAGATTCGAGACCCGAGGCCTCTAGTTTCGGGAATTTTCGGTGTTTTGGCATGATACCAATCGTGTTTTTTGTTTTAATTTCTCAAGACATGAACTAAGTATTCAGGGCACTTTCATATAGAATTGAAGCTTAGGCTTCGTGTGACAGTGTCTAGCCAAACAGTTTTTGGTTTTGAGAATAATTATGTATTGAATGCTCATTTGTTTCTTTGTTATGTGTGCTCACAACGTTAAATTATGCTATTCTTTTTTAAGCCCCCGTAAACCACTGGAAACCTCTTCCACTGTTGAAAGAAAATAGTATTTATTTTCAGCTGCTCATCATAGTTCGAATCTTAGATCAATAGACTTACCGCCCAACAGGTTAACCATTACCTCATACTGTTCTATAACAGGGGAAGACATCAGAATATATTCAAATAATCCATTGAAGATGGTTTGATATGAATATACTTGATATGGCAATGAGAAAAACAACAAATAAGCAAAACATAATAGCAATCATACACGATAACATCTCAAATAAGAATAAATATTAAAATAGTCTTTATTTCACAGGAAAGTACCTTAATAGAATAATTGTCTTACAATACCGATTTACTATTGAGAGAACAACCTCTGTGGTAAACAGAGAATTAGAAAAAGAAATCATTTCAGTGACATATCATATTTCTTAATAAATAAGTACTCTAACAACAGATAACGCTGTTAACATTCTTTTTTGAAGATTTCAGGGACGAAATTATATTTGAAACAAAAACGTTATTCGTCTTGAAAACAATATTTGCTATGTTCGAATGATTTTAAAACCGGAAAGATATAAACTACATATACATGCTATATTTTCTGCTTACATTTCTAACACTGAACTATTAACATGAAGACTGGCAAGATACCAATATCGTGCTTTCCATCCAATATAAAGTGTTGAGCGCTACAGCCCTATTCACCAAATGACGTTTTTCAAAAATTCTCTCTTCCCAACAAATTGTTTTAATATAAGTTTATAATAAATCCGTATGGTTTCTTATGTGTTGTTATTCTGCGACCTTCCAATATTATCCTCGAGGACTCTCAGGGGTTCGGAGATCTCAGGTTGGAAACCACTTCTACATTCTAACATAATAAACAGAACTATAGTATGTGAAATCTTTCTACTTTGGCTTGCACGTACAATACTAAAATACTTTAATTATGAATTAAAAATTAATTATTTTTACCTTTATAGTTACAAGTGTAATATTTGGGAGAAGAGGGGTAGGATTGATAAATATAAGAGCTTGTGGTAAAACAGGTCACATGAGGAAAACATGCAAAAATGCAATTTTGTATTTAAAATTGGTTCAAACAATGAATTAAAGAACTAACTAAATAAGACACTACATTATTATAATACGACAGCTGTATATTTCCAGCTTTAAAATGCTAAGATTAGAGTTTGGATTCCCCTCGAAAATAAAGCAGATAGCCCTTTATGGCGTTGTTGTGAAAAAAAACCCACAAAGACAGCAACTTATATTTGCATATTTACAAGTACTCTCGTAAATACTAACCAAATAGACACCTGTTATATTTTCGGTTTTGTTTTTCTGTTAACTGGAAAATACCTTTAAAAAAATAATATCTGTTAAGCTTGTCAAAAAGTGAGCAAATAGAAACCATTGACGACTTATAATACAGACTGTGATAACTCTAAGCACAGCTTACTTACAAATTACCCTAACACTGCGGTAGAGTTTAATTTCCATGGTGTCAAAAGCACAGTTGATTATAGTGGGAATGGAAAAGGCCAAGTTACATTTAGTTTTCATAGTGTGCAATATACAGCTGCTTACAGTGACAATGCAAAGTGCCAACTCGCGGAAGAATAAAATAGCATTTATAAACAAACGATGTAGCGATTCATATGTTATGAACCAGCTTCCGTTTTGAAAGAGAGGTACCACAGTTCAGTGTCATCATTAGCAATCTCTAAATTATGAAACTCGAAGCAACAGGAGGTTCACAGCTCAACCAAGGACGGCCCGTCTAACTGCTGCTGTTTAAACTGTAAGTGTCTCATCCACTACATTCATGAAAACATTTCTTCATACTTTCTGAATAACTGTGTAAGTCTGAAATCTTGAGAGAAAACAGTGTATCACGGAAATGGAAGGTGGGAAGGGAAATAATGGATCTTTGATGACGTCATCGAATAGATCGACTGAATGTTATTAAATATTTTCGATATACGAAGAAGAAACAGCGAAACATAAAGGATTTGTTAAAATTAGAAGTCTTATCCCTGGGCCTTATAAAATGACTGGGTTAACTGAGAAAGCTAATGGCTTGCTTCTCTTCATATGATTATAGCTGACTTTAAAAGTTGTGACAACTTTAAAATACTAATACCACTAAGAAAAGCTATTTGCTTGTTTCTGTTTATATGATTATAGCTGATTTTAAGCCAAATTTAAACTACTAGCATTGAAAGTATTTTAAACTTGACTTTCACAACTCTCTCTATTTACATGTAACAATTGTCGTAGGTTGTTATTCCTGCAGAAAAGAACATTCTGCCAATCAAATCTATTTGTATAATGAAATATTTTTATTTGTTTTTTAACTTTCTTTCTACTTGATTGTATGATTATAACTCATTTTACAGATTGCGCCAAATTTAAACTAAACGTCTTTTAAACTTGACTTATTTCTATTTCTGTCATGAAATATTTTTATTTGAGTTTTCACTTTCTTTCTACTTGCCACAAAAATCGGTGTTTTTATTTTCCATGCCTTTATTAATTATATTTGTAGTAGATTTATATATCGGTTTGTCAATTGGGGTTCAGCTAAAGCTTGAAAGCTTATGACGCTATAATTCGAGGTTCTACACATGCCACGGAGACAGTAAATGCAGAATATTTTGCAGTTTTGTGCTGAAACAAATCAAACAGGTATACGCCAACCAATCTGTCCTATTTACAATGTTACGTCATTGAATGTAACTAGTTGTAATACCATGTGAGTGCACTTAGTTTTCAATTACGTCAGGCTAAAATAATTGTTCATTGCTGGGACGGTAAGACTTCGGATTTACAACGCTAACATTAGAGGTTCAGTTCCCCTGGGTGGACGCAGCAGATAGCCTGTTATTGTTTTGCTGTAAGAAAACACGTTCATTAAAATAATTCTCCAGTAGTTAAATCAAACAGTTTGATACTGCAATTTACTGCCGTTTTCGTGTTAACTGGCTATTTATGGGGCATTGATTTTATACTTCAGGACTAACTTCGCCATTTAATTACTAGAGATATAAGTTCAATTAGTAGCACGTAGCTACAGATGCTAGCTAAAACAAGGAACCGTTTTAGCGTCTGAGTATTTGGTTCATGACATATTCCGGTCCATATGATAATGCAATGCTTCAATAAGTAATTTTATCATTGAGAGTTTATATGACATGTCTCTACAGGGAAGAAGGTTTGCATCGGGAGAATGGTAAACCATGTTGAGTCAAATAGCAAAACTTTGTGAAAAAGAGAGCGTTCAGTGTTTTCCATGAAAGTAGAATATTTCTTTCAACAAAGCGTTTAGAACAATAGCACACAGGGCTTCAAAATTACAATCTCATCCAAACATCCTAATTTGTAAAGTGTTGGCTGTGAATACAAAAGAGAAACTTTTGACCCAAAATAAGTCATTACGATAACGCTGGGCACATCTCATGGTACATTTAACAAGCGAATAAGCCAGGATTAGAAGCTTATAAACGTACAGTAGTTCCAGTTATATCTCTGTATCAGTCATTGTTTTCACGAGAAGGATGGCAGACAAACTAGGACCACAACAAGTACCTGTGATACCTCCCGTGAAAATACATCTTGTGCATTTAGTCGGCTTAATCGTTGCTTTGTGGGTTGACGTCCATGAATCGTTTCTTCAAGCTGTGTGGTTTAAAAGTAACTTCGCATGACCATAGTAATCAGACTTAGCAAAATCGACGATGGAATAAAAGCTCCATGAACAGCATGAAACGTAAAATGTCCTTTATGTAAAATGCGATTAAATTTTATCATTTAGTAACAAAATGTATACTTGTTAAGTTTTCCTGTTTCGACAGATAACGTATTTTAGAGCAAAACTTTCTCTCTTCAACTGAAATATATGAATGTAAAAGACAGATGACTGGCCTGAATTGAAGAGATAATTTAATTTCTATTTCCATTTCATTTATATTTTACCTATCACGTGACTTAGAGATGCGGCAAAGTATTCATCTCGCTGGGAAGTACGATATAACTGTAAATTAATCTCTGGCCAGTAATAACTGTGATTTTCTTTTACGTCATAACCTCGCTCTCAGGTTTTGTTCCGATCTCATAATATACGTTATAAGAAATTATCATTATTCATTCTTTCTTTTTATACTTTCTTCTGGAATATTAATAACAGATGGATATGACGCAATCAGTTTAGGATATCAGTGATTTGTGTGTATATCAAAGACAGGAGCAAACTTTCGGTAATGATGAGTAATGTTATAACAAACTTTCCTTCTGGCTGCATCTAACTGTGGTGATTATTCTTAACTCATTCTTCTATATTAGTATATTTTTTGGATCTGTAACTGGCAGACTTCAGATTTTAAATTAATGACATTGCTATATGTTTCCAACATGAGATCATTATTTGTAAACCAATGTAATCTTCTGATTTATTACCTTAATCTCTTAATCATATCTTTTCTGCTCATTATTTCTGGCTTCGAGACTCGTTTAGATACTATAACTCAAATCACTATATGTCACAATAAAACTTTAACACCTTGATGTTTTCTTTTACGTCTCTAAACCAGACTACACTTCGTCTCTGAAGCAACAACAGAAAACAAACAAACAATTCGACACAAGAATACTACACGGTCATTTTCTTTAAATGTGACAATCTTTTTGGTTGTTTTTTTTCTGCAGCTAACAGTGACTTAGAGATAAAATATTATATTAATTTGCGTTACAGGTGTTCCCAAATTCAAACACTGAGGATACGGTGATGGGTTTGCTTGTTTACTGTACACACTATAAGTGATTTGTTTGTGGATTGTTTGTTTTGAATTTGGCACTAAGCTACTCAAGGGCTATCTGTGCTAGCCATCCCTAATTTAGCAGTGTAACACTAGGGAAAAGGCAGCTAGTCATCATCACCCACCGCCAACTTTTGGGCTGCTCTTTTACCAATAAATAGTGGGTTGACTCTCACATTATAACGCCACCACATCTGAAAGGGCGAACATCTTTAATGCGACCAGGATGTAAGTGGATGGACGAACCTATTACAAGTAAGGCCTGGTGAGAAAAGGAATTTATTTTTAGACCTATCGATTTCATTTGTTCACTTAAAATATGAATTAAAAAGAAATCATTGTAAGAACTTCGAAACGTTAAATCAAAACATTTTCTTATTTTAAGATTCTCCGTTAAAAAAAACATCAAAACATTTTCAAGATGTTATGTTAAAAATTTAAGAAGTTTGCAAAAACTGTTCGAAATGAATAATAGCTTAACAACAACTTTTTGGATGACTGGTCAAGAGGCAAATAAAGATATTTTAATAGAATAGTTACAGTGAGTGTTAAAATGTTTCAAATAATTGGTCAAGAGCTTTGCGAAAATATTCCAACTGATTGGTCAAAATGCATGTTAACATACTTTCAATGATTTATTAAGAGACGTGTAAAAATGTCTCAAATGATTGGTTAATAATGTCAAAACATCATAAATAGGTGACTTTCACCAATTAATCACTGTTCAATTTTATTTTGTTTTTCAAGCTTCGAATTTTAATATCGCTCGCAATCAGTGAAAGGAGAATTATAATTATATATGCAACAAAAGTTTTACTTTTTCATGTTCTTGGGCTGATAGTGTTATTACCCAATTGCTTATGCCTCAAGTATATGGAAAGTACCTATTTTTCTCTTAAAACATTTGTTACCTGGATAATGAAACTTTCAAATTTTCCCATTTTACTGAACATTTCAGGTAGGTTCAGTGCTGAGCAGACGATAGAGAATTTCTCGAACTTACGAGAATTTTAAAGAGTTTTCTATAATTTTGTAGAGCTCACGAGAATTTTCCATAGAAAATGCAGGGGCCCACTACTTCAATTTAGTTCCAGCTACCTGAGTGAGCACATAGACCTATTTTATTTTATGAGAGATGACATCAACAGGCTGCAAGCATTCTTCAGACTTATTCTTCAATGTATGTGGCCAATTTATCAAGAAAAGAGCGAACATGTTCTCTGTGGAAGCATCTGCTAAAATGTGTGAAACATCCAAGGCATATTTCGGCATGTCTGTCGGGGATCAAGACAAACCCTGGGCACCTCATTTTACCTAGGAGCACTATAAAAATCTCTAAAAGGTAAAATGGACAATTTTTGCTTGCTTGAATAGTAAGATGTAAATTTTAGACATTTTACAATATGAATATTTTTTTAAATTTCCAATAGTATATATTCAATAGAACTTCTTTTAAATGAATAAATTTATTCTTCATAATAACAGTTGTATTTTGCTCTTTTGCAGGTTGATACAGAGGGATAAATAGAGCCATAAAGTTTGGTATTCCAAGAAGTTGGCGTGAAATCGAAACTTCGGGCTGACAAGAATGCATATGCGATCATGTATACGGATTTTCCATCATCCATCGCCCCTGTGCCACACTGCCTCGAGCTCTCCAAACCCACAACGAGAGAATGCAGCCGTCCTCAGAAAAGTATATAGACTTTTAAGATTCAGAATACAATTTCAGAGGTGTAGCTGGTAAGAGAAACCCATACTGCCCCAACCAAAGAGCTCTCAATGACTTGATCACAGATCTTGGGCTAGCAAAGTCGAATGTTGAGCTTTTGACATCTAGGCTTAAGGAATGGGATTTGTTAGATGAAAGTGTGAAAGTCGCAAGTCAGAAGAAGCGTCACTGAAATTTTTCAAGCTTCTTCATTCCTCAAGATGGGCTCTGATTCTGCCACATTGTATCCGATCTGATCCAGGCAATTACAATAGCCTGTAACCCGATCGAATGGCGCCTCTTCATTGATAGCTCATCCAGAAGCCTCAACGTTGTGCTGTTCCAAAACAGGAATAAGTATCCGTCTTTTCCCCTGACTCATTCGGTGCACCTTAAAGAGCAAGACGAGCGCTTCCGCCAAGATATACTAAACTTTGAACGTCGCTACCAAGGACTGAATAACGAAAATATGATAGAAGACTATATTTGGAGACTGATGCATGAAAGTGATTTACATTACAGTCGCAAATCTCAAAAAACTACTCACGTCTAAAAATGTTTGTTTATTTTTGTATAGCATTAATATAAATACATGTAAATCTTGATTTATATGTTGTTTTATTTAAACCTTATGTAAATGAAAATGTGCAAATTTATCCGTTTTTACACAGAAAATAGTTTAATTTCCAAATTTCATTATCCAGTTCACGAACGCAAAGTTTGAAGGGGAGTAATGGCCATTTCCTGTACTTTTACAACATAAGTAATTAAGAAATAACACATACTATCCAAGAACAAATTTTACATAGTTCGGCTGAGCTAAAAGAGCACTTACTATGTGCACGTAAGGTTCTAAGTTCACCGTTGTGATTGGCTGCATCTATGCAAATTCCGTTTTTGCATTTTCACGAGTAGGGTTGAAGTAATTACATTAGTTTTTCAAAAGATCTCATCGAGAAATAAAGGACTTCAATGCTACGTAAGTCAACGTCACTAGGATTATGTTCGCGTGTAGGTTTATCAACAAATTAGCGACAAACAGAGACAGTGTAGTTGAAACAAGAATAACGGACAGCTGTTAGCGAGACAGAGATATGATGTAGTCGTATAAGCAACGTAGAAATTTAAAAATCTCTTACTTCCTTCAATAAATCTTTCTCTCTTTTTTTCAAATTCGCAAACGTATTGTTGTGGCACAATCAGAAACGTCAATTACAAAATTAGTAGATAATATCCTATTTATTTTTTTACAATTTTTATCAGTAATGAAAGTGTAGGATATTATGAAATAAAGTCAGAAGCAGAGACATTGACCTTTGTTGGTTTGATTCATTGTTTCTCACTATATTCCTGTACACCACATTCTACAGCTAGTTCTTAATGTGTATATACGTAGTAAATTTTGTATTTTCTAGGACCTAACGACTAACTGATGTCGGTAAATTGAACTTCTTATGTTTTCAAGTACTTGTAAGTTTCGACTGAAGTAGATACATGATATTCGACTGTTTTTTACCACGGTAACAATATCAAGAGTGTAGACACGGGGGATTAATTATATAAGTTAAATATTATACCTTCATTTGAACTGTAGATAAAGAACCAAAAGTAAGTTGTTCTGTTGGCAGTTTAGAAGAAGGGTTTAGTTAGTCAGTTCAGAAACTGTTTATGCTCAAACAACCCATTTTATAAAATCTTTTTTTTTTACATTTCATGCGAAATATTGCTGTTAAGCTTTAAGCCATTTCTGATTACAACACCTTTAGCATTTTTAAGTCACAAAGATATCTAATAAAACTAGCTATTATCCGCTAGCTACTAAAGCACTTTCTATCAACTGACACCACAACAATCTTTTATTATCGCAAGCAAAGCTTACTTTCAGTTTTTATGTCAGAATCGTAGGATAACTGTTAAAAAGTCAGATCTTTTTTCTGAGGCAATCCAATTTTGTAAGCTTTTTACCCTAAAAATTTAATTTCGAGAACAACTGTTGACACTGGGTATATAGCTCATTGTGTAGATTTGTATTTATTTTAAACAAACAACATTACTTTTTTTTATTTCTTTAATTTGATGAACAATCCGAAATCTTTCGCACACTATGATTAATATACACTAACAATTTCTCGTAACGTAGGATTTAAGAAGTCCAACTTCCTTATGCATAAAATTAGTACACGGCAGAGTTCTGTCACTTTTATCATAATGTTTGATCGTAATATACGAAATATTGCAACATTTTGTGCCATCACTAATCGTAACAAATAGATTATCTGTCGTTTGTTGCCCTTTTTAAATATTTTTTATCTCGGTGTTTCTCTGATTAGATTGTTTGTAATAATGCGCAAAGCTACACAGGGCAGCAAAACTTGGTTTATAGTGTTGAAAGTCCGCAGACATACCACTGTGTTACTGGTGGTTTTCAAATTGGAGTCTCGACTCAAAAGGAGGGTCATGAGGACATAAGAATTACGATAGAGGACAGTTTTATACATCATTTGTTGCAGTTTTTCAAGCTGATTATGAATATATAAATGAAATCTAAAAATAAATTCAATACTCTCATGGATTAAACAGGACCTTTGGGATGTACTTGTTTTGTAATTTCGCACAAAGCTACTCGAGGGCTATCTGTGCTAGCCGTCCCTAATTTTGCAGTGTAAGACTAGAGGGAAGGCAGCTAGTCATCACAACCCACCGCCAACTCTTGGGCTACTCTTTTACCAACGAATAGTGGGATTGACCGTAACATTATAACGCCCCCACGGCTGGGAGGGCGAGCATGTTTAGCGCGACGCGGGCGCGAACCCGCGACCGTCGGATTACGAGTGCACGCCTTAACGCGCTCGGCCATGCCAGGCCTATTGGGATGTACTAGTAATAATAATAATAATAACAATAATAATAATTTTTTTCGATTTTTTATAGTCCCATTTCAGTGAAAAAAAAACATGAGCAGAAGAAAAGCAGAAAGCGATAGCAAACGTCAGTTTAATGAGCTGTGGGAAAATGAGTTCTTATTTGTTGCGAGTCCTTCAGGAAAACCAATGTGTGTTGTTTGTGAAAGCATCCTCTCAGATAACAGAAGACATGATCTTAGCAGACACTATAAGAAACACCAAATTGAAGTAGAAGAAAAACAAAAGTTAATACCTGGCTCTGAGTTACAGAAAGAATATGTGGTCAAGAAAAAAGAGGCGAAATCTCTTTGTAAAGAGAAGTTGTGAAAGTTTGGCAATGCTTGAAGCATCCTACGAAATCGCCTTTGTGTTGCCTAAAAAGCATATGCCTTTCTCTGACGGTGAATATATTGTTAAATCCTGCCTCCAAAAAATTGCAAAATGTCTTGGTGAAAAAAGTATTGAAAGAAAGGTAAACGAAATCGCTCTTTCAAAGCAGACAATTACAAGACGCATTGAGGAACTTTCTCATGACGTATTTGAGCAACTGAAGGAACGTGTCCATGCGTGCTCTTTCTTTTCATTAGCTTTGGACGAATCTGCTGACATCTGTGATGTAGCCCAGTTAAGTATTTCTATAAGAGGAATTGATGATAATTTTAACATATTTAAAGAACTTATTGGCCTTGAATCACTCCATAGAAAAACTCGAGGGTCAGACATATTTGAGAAAGTAAAGTCATGTTTAGAAAATCAGCATTTAAACTTTAGTAAACTCTTAAGTGTCAGAACTGATGGAGCACCGTCAATGATTGGTAGAGTTGCTGGAACTGTAGCCTTGCTCGAAAAGTTTGCGGACTTACACGCTAAAATCCGGGTTTCGATACCCGTGGTGGGCAGAGCACAGGTAGCCCATTGTGTAGTTTTGTACTTAATTCAAAAACAAAACAACAACAAGCATTCAAAATGAAGTTAAAATTGTTCATCTCTCAGCCAGAAAACAAGGTTTGAGCCAATTTCCACATTTAAAGGAACAAAGTGAATGTGTTCAAGATAATACTAAATTTACAGATTACATTAAAAAAATCATACTACTACAAGAGGTTTTTGATAGTCGTTTTAGCGATTTTGCTAAAGAGGAAGATTGCATGCTTGTATTTATAAATCCATTTTCACTTACTGAACAAAACAATCTGAAGTAACATACAGATGGAACTTATTGATCTGAAACCAAATTCAGTGAAGAGTAAATTTAATGAACTTCCCTCACTCACAAGTGAATCTGGAATGCTTAATTTTTGGCGATCATTACCATGTAAACATTTTCCAGAACTGTGAAAATTTGCCCAAAGTTATGCCTGTCGCTTCGGAACAACATACAGATGCGAGCAAGCATTTTCATTCACGAAAATGATCAAGAACAAACTGAGGTCGCGAATATCCGATTCAAGTCTGAAAAACTGTCTGTTGCTGTCAGTTACTAATTTAACTCCTAATATTACAGTTTTGGTGAAAGCGAAGCAAGGTCAAAAGTCTCATTAAACCTAGTTATGTTTATTTTTCCTCCATGTAAAATTATTTTTCATTAAAACTGCTAATTGTGTTGATAAATTTGTATTAGATATTCTTTCATAAATAACTAATTAAATATATCAATCCAAATGCAAAGTGTCAATAAAGTAAATAAAGTTTACTTTGTTTTCATGTTGAATTCTTTTTACAACTTCTACATGTATCCACACTCCACGTTAACATATATATGTATAACAAATTATTATATGTATAACTGCCAAATATCTCCAAATTACCATACTTAAAGGATTGAAAGGCTGTTTTAAAGTTTGTGTGGCGCATCTGAATTAGAAGTGAAAAAAATTGGTGCATAGGAAACAAATGGTAGCCACCCCTGATGTAGGTGGTTTAAAGTTTTATATTGTAATATATTCTTGTATTTGTTTATAGCTGCGGCATAGTAGCTCATAGAATTGGAATGATTTTTTTTCCCTTTAAGTACACACTTTTAGATTACAAACTTCTTTTTCATTAGCGCTTTTAGACCTAGTTAGAGCCGTGTCTGTTGACGATTCTCTTTTGTTTTGTTACGTATATTTATGCATATTACATGGTTTCAGAACACTTTGCTAATGTTTAGTATTTTATGTAATTCACACATTCTTCATCTGGTAGTAATTATTGGTTAAAAAAGATACATGTTACTATTTCATACTTAGGTGTTCTTTCGTTTACTTTCCAATCGGCCCGGCATGGCCAAGCGTGTTAAGGCGTGCGACACGTAATCTGAGGGTCGCGGGTTCACATCCCCGTCGCGCCAAACATGCTCGCTCTTTCAGCCGTGGGGGCGTTATAATATGACGATCAATCCAATTATTCGTTGGTAAAAGAGTAGCCCAAGAGTTGGCAGTAGGTGGTGATGACTAGTTGCTTTCCCCCTAGTCTTACACTACTAAATTAGGGACGGCTAGCACAGACAGCCCTCGAGTAGCTTTGTGCGAATTTCTAAAAACAAACAAATAAACGTACTTTCCAATTAAGTAAACGATACATATTATGCTCTTATTAGTCGAATGTTTGAAACACTATACTCAGTTATAAAATGATGTGTTGTAACTAAAATTAGTTCCATTGTATCTATGTTTATTATTGTCGTTTCTTAACGATTTCCAAACATCCTGTTATATATTAATAACTTTTCCAACTCGTGTTTTCTCTGATATTGTTTCTTTCATGTACAAGTTTGAAATGCTTCAGTAAAGAGACATGCCTTTCATCGAATCGTTGCTCTTTTTTTCATGAATGGCCATTTGAATACGTGTAAATACGGTGCCATCCCTTGCACCAATCAGTGTGCAGCTATAATTCCCAGGTTGCTGATGGAAGACCATCTGTTATATACGTGGTCTAATCGGAGGACCAGATGTAAATTCTGCAGCAGGGAGTACAGTGGGGAGATATTGGAGGTAAGTTGCTCGTAGTTCATTGTGCTGACTGTTTTTTTTTATTTTTAAAGTTCGTCCCTTGATGGGAATGCAGAAAGACTTCGAATTTACAATACAAAATTCTTGTGGTTGTGATTCCTTCTGGTGGACACATCAGATAGCTAATTGAGATATTTTGAAGCTCTTGAACGGGTTAAATCACTGAGAATGCTTGATACATTTTAACGTTTGTTTTTGTAAACCTTGAAGCTTCAAAATGAGGTATTTGAGGCCTTGCCCACGCAAATATCGAAACGAGACTTTTAGCTTCCTAAACCCTCTACGTTACTCCTTCTGATGCTTACTCATTACCATACTGACTTTAATTTTTTGATATAAGTTGATAGTTTGTTTTATATCCACTCATTATTTCAATTGACTTAGAAATGTTACACACTCTGAATTACACAATATTGTTAAATATAGAGATTACAATTAACAAACCCTAAATGATATTTTTTTTACCAGATAACTAAACTTATGGTATTTAAGGTTCCATTGTTGTATTTAACCAATTGTGTTACGAACAAGTCTCCGATTTATTATGTTACGTACGTTAAGTATTACCATTTTAAATAACCGGAAAATTAATTTTCATTCAGAAGTTAATAAATATTAATATGTATCAAATTCATGATATTTTAACAATATTTATGCACACAGTTTTCTTTTCTTTTACACAAACATGTTTTAATACATAAACAAAATACAGTTTATTGTGCCCCCCCCCAGTGGTTCAGCGGTATGTCTGTGGACTTACACGCTAAAATCCGGGTTTCGATACCCGTGGTGGGCAGAGCACAAATAGCCCATTGTGTAGCTTTGTCCTTAATTCAAAACAACAACAACAGTTTATAGTAAGGGTTATTAGTAACAGCTATTATAAATGATGGTTTATTCACAAGAGTTTTACAAACAATACTGAGTCTTATAATTAGTATAGAACTGAATATTTTATTTACGATCTACGTTCACGACGAAAAATTAATTTTTAGTTGATATTGTGACACCTCCCTTAACAAATCTAGCTTGATTGGCCTCACACTGCTGTCTTTTATCCAAAAGAAATATTCAACGTACTTGTAGAAATACTAACTTTAGTTAATTCACTAAAGTTAAACGGTTTTTTCGAAATCTGCAAACACTTTGGGACAAAATTCTAGAGTTTTCCGATTAATAGTCGTTACTCACATTTATAGCTTCACAGGCCGAAAGCACACTGATTGTAACTGTAATTTTCTTTTACTGTCTCTTGGCTAGCTGCTTTTACACAAATCATAAGGAGTTTCCCAAAGGTTCAAGAATGTTCAAAACACGCTAACGTTTTCATGAACCACATATTACTGATTGCTACTCTCCAGAATCTTCTAAAAATTTAAAGAAGGAACAGAACTTGAGCAATACGCGTCCAGCGATATACTTTACATGCTTTAAACAATGATACTATGACAAACAAAGGTATTAAAACGAATGTACAATAGTAAATCTGTTACATCTCTCGCCTTAAACAATTACAAATTGGTGTTAGACAGTTTTTTAGTCAAAAGTTACATAAATATACACATTGATAAGAATATATTAAATACAATACATTTTCAAAGAATTATACAATTTCTAAAATCATGAAAATATATATAACGGAATTAATACAAATAAGCTAATGATAATAAAATTCCATAGCACTTTAAAGTGATTAAACGCAAATGCTATTTTTCTGGCTTATCGCAATCAGTAGTTGTATGACTAAAGTGTTCTTTAAAAGATTGGATAGATTTAAACGGAGTAACAGAAATTTTCTTATCGGGTTTTCCATCCAATTGATATATATGACAGGTTTCACAAAGGTGAGAAACATCATGCCTGATTTATCTATAATTTTGTCACATATATTATTGTTTGTTTGTTTTGGAATTTCGCACAAAACTACTCGAGGGCTATCTGTGCTAGCCGTTCCTAATTTAGCAGTGTGAGACTAGAGGGAAGGCAGCTAGCTAGTCATCACCACCCATCGCCAACTCTTGGGCTACTCTTTTACCAACGAATAGAGGGATTGACCGTCCCATTATATTGTTATTCCAATATGTTTTAATATATAAGATGTAGGAATTATAATTTACGATCATTCCCACTATTCTTTTGTAAAAGAGTAAGAAAAAGTTGCCTGTTAGTGGTGGTGGCTAGTTGCCTTCCCATTAGTGTTACCCTGATAAATTAGAGACGCCTAGCGAAGATAGATCTCGTGTATTTTTAGACGAAATCCAATAACAAACAGTTTACACATCTAGCATACAGAACTTTACCAGATGAACCATATTTCTCACGTTTATCATTTTCACTCACCGAAGAATTATCAGTTGGAACAGTCAGTTATTCATAAGATCCCCGTCGGATCCCACAAATGTCTGAGATAAATCTATCATGTCTTCCTCTAAATGCGTGTCAAACATATCTTTTTGACTTAATTTCTTAGCTTAAGCTTGAGTCTCAGCACACTAGGGAAACACTTCTGGATTCTTTTGAACAACATAATCCTCAGATGAAACAGTAATCAGCTTCATAACCGTATCTGGTTCGTCAAAACAACTTTCCCCCTGTCAATTGCTTCCTTACAATAATGATAAACACTAAATTGGCAGGGTAGGTCTTACTCGAACGACAGTTGTCCTTCAATGGGTGTGATAATAGATAAATGTTGCAAGAGGAATATTAATAAAACCACCGTCAATACACTGAGGAATAACAAATTCACCAATGGCAGAACTTGAATTTAACAACAATTATTGAGTCGTCACAGTATCACGTAGTACACGTGTTAGTATGGAATTAGCAGTCCCATGAATGATTTTTTATGCTTTAACAACGCCCGAGGTCCAAATTAAAATTTATGATATTGTGATGTGTTTTTTGTCAGGGTATTCTCGTTTTTCTCCCACATCTAAATTGCCGGGTATTAGGGTTTACATATCCCTACCCTCTTGTTATTGTTTTTTAGTCAATATTCGACCTCTCGTAGACCACCAACGGACCTTTGACACTAGTCTACAGCACAATCTCGTAAAGTTATAATTCTTTCGGTTTAGCTCTTTATCACCAGCCCTGCATCAAATGTAACTTCGCGAGTAGAATGAAGAGAAGGACTCTTCTCAGCACCCTCGATTGCCTTGCATCTCATCCTGAGGTGCAGAATGTTAAATCGCAATAACTTCCCGATTTTTAGTTTTTCATTGTTTTAACAACTTTTCAAAAAACTTGTGATGGTGTGTATATCATCCAGATTCGTAGAATTAAACGTGTAGTGGTTCGGAATGAAACTGTAATTGTGATTTTGATTCAATATAACATCTCTGTATATATCTAGAAAATATGAGATTTTATACTTTATACTGAAGGTGTGTATTTATGATTACAGCTAGATGTGAAGCGAATATTTGGTATTTTAAATGTGTGGTAAAACATTCATTTAGTAAAGCGACAAAGTATTAAAGAAATTAAATTAGGTCGTTATTTTAAGTGCGGGCGAATGGACTTTGACCTTCAATAAATTAGACAGCACTATAACTGTCATATTCGTTTCCTAAGAGTCGTTTCGCTGATACCAAAATCTACTCAGGTCGCCTGGAACAATTGTAGTCATGACACTATTTTAGTCATCATTGTTAATCAACAGTTATTATGTTGTGAACTATATTAAATGAATTGTAATTATTATCTAAGATAATTATTATTTAAGGTGAGAATTACTGTAACAAGATTTATTTATTCATGTTTTTTTAATATTGATTATTTATTTTTCGTTATTTTTATTTGATTTGAATTAACTTTATTATACAGAAGAACTTGAGAACAAGCAAGCTGGGACTAACTTATCGTTCAACCTGGCTCCCAGTAGCACAGCAATATGTCTCGGGGCTTTCAGTGCTAAAATAAAAATATATTATCTATATATTTTAAGTATACCAAAGGTTATTTGCATAACTGGGGGAAGTAAATGAGAACATAGGACTAAACTTTCAACTTATCTGTGGAAAACATTTAATGTATTTAGCTTGTCTATAGATTTTATCTTCTACCTTGAACTTTGTCATTCAGTGCACGCACACACACAGTCATGCTGAACTTAACAATACCACTTACTTCTAACAGAATAAATTTACTATAATTAGCAACACAAAACAACCATCTTTTCAACTGGAACATTGGTGAACAGAAAAACAATGTTAAGAGTAGCTATTTTATCTGTTCATTCTAAGATTTGGGTCTGGCATGGTCTAGCGCGTTAAGGCGTGCGCTTCGTAATCTCAAGGTCACGGGTTCGCTCACGAATCGCGCCAAAAATGCTCGCCCTCCCAGCCGTGAGGGCGTTATAATATTACAATCAATCCCACTTTTCATTAGTAAAAGAATAGCCCAAGAGTTGGCGATGGGTGGTGATGACTATCTCCCTTCCCTCTAGTCTTACTCTGGTAAATTAGGGACGGCTAGCACAGATAGCCCTCAGGTAGCTTTGTGCGAAATTCCAAAACAAACAATTCCAAGATTTTTTCGAATTTAAATACAAAAGCGAATAATACTTTTTACTTTTATCCTTGTCTTGCTAATAAACTAAATAAGATTTGAGAAGATTACAGTTTAAAATAAAATTAAAAATCAAAAATCATTCTCTTGAATATGTTCAGCTCAATAAGATCACACATTACCAGTTATTTATTGTTAACTAGTTAAATGTCAAAACTGAGCCTTTTTAACTATGCATAGCCAAACTAGATCATAATTAAACAAATCCACACAATTACATTTTTTTTTTTTTTTGAAATTACTCTGGTCAAGGTTTTCTTTAAATGCGTTTGTCAAATGTTTTCAGGGTACTTCGATTTTAAGTACTGGTCCGGCATGACCAGGTGGTTAAGGCACTCGACTCGTAATCTGAGGGTTCAGGTTGCACCAAGCAGGCTCGCCCTTTCAGTCGTAGGAGCGTTATAATGCAACGGTCAATCTCACTTTTCCTTGTTGAAAGAGTAGCCCAGGAGTCACCAGTGGGTGATGATGACCCGTTGCTTTCCCTACAGTCTCACACTGATAAATTAAGGACGGCTAGAGCAGAGACCCCTTGTATAGTTTCGCGCGAAATTGAAAACAAAATAAAAAATCGATTTCAAGTGAAAAAAGGAATATAATTGAAAACAAAATAAAAAATCGATTTCAAGTGAAAAAAGGAATATTTATCGTAATTATTAAAAGATATTTTTTATCATCTACATTTATATTCGAGTAAATTTATTTATTGGCTCTAAATTAATCAGTAACGGGATTGAAGAATAATAACATTTACTGAATCACAGCTTTCAACTTAATGTGGTTTTGGCAATGTAGCGTTATTATAATCTAGTTTTTGTTTTTTAAAGCTGATATAGTTTCAAGTTTGTTTGTACTTATAAACAATATATACTTCTTGTTTTGCCATATTTTTGCAAAGTTACGTGAGAGTGTGTTCGTGTACCCATCTTTAATTTTGATATTATTTGCTGAAAGAAAGAACGGCAGACAACCAACACCACCTAATGTCAACTCTTCGACAACTGTTCATTCATTTAGCCTACACTTGTTAAACTTAGCCCAGGATCTATTTCACTGCTAACGTCTAATCTATTTCCCTTCACCAGAATAAAGTTGTTATTTACTGGACATAAAATAAGTCACACTCAGAAGGCTTGAAATATCAAGAGGTCAACCAGCTTTTCAATGTTTTTGTTTTTATCAGAAACCCAACGCTCACCTTTACACCATCATCCAACACTGAAAGAGCTGGGCTGACTAATAAAATATTTGATACAACTATTTGCTGTGATCTTTTCCAGCCAGTAATCAGGTCAAACTTGAACTCCATCAGTTTTAGGAACACTTTTCATAACTTCTGCCACTTGTTGCTGGTTATCCTGGATCTTCCAGTTCAATGGTTAGTGTTGATACTTTTGCTTCTCACTATTGAGAAAATCTTGTTGGGCATTTCCTACCCTCTTTAAGACTGCTTTTTGGTATGGTCTTAAACTTTTGACCAGCTAGTATTTTGACGAATTTCATAGTGTTTATATTTTCCCTATTAAATGCTAATAATGTTTTTTATTTTTATTTTCCCTTTTCTTACTTTCATTTTTTAAAGTTCTACTCAAATGAGTGGTTGAGTCTAACAACGCAAAATGCGTATTTTTTCTCTATGTTTATTGGCCAGCAGTGTATGAAAAACACTATGTTTTGCTTACATGATGCCCAGAATTAGGCATTAGTTCTTCTCTCAAACAAAGTTCAACCCCCTTGGACCCTTTCGTACCCCAAGTACATTTTCGTTCAATTTGGGGTTTTTTGTTACATATTCGAGCAGTCTTTTTCTTCATTCAATATTTTATTAATTTTAATTGCGAGATGTCAATTAGAGAAATAGTGGTCGTATATTATTGAAATATAGGTCAATCATGACAATTCGTAGTCTACATGTGAGAAAATTGATATAAATAAATTTCATATTTTGTATTAATAAACTACATATTGTATACTTATGGTACTCTGTCTTTCTTACAGTTTATCTGTACAGTGCTCTGAGAAGCCAGTGTGCTAACTTTTCAACATCTAAATCATAGCTTCAAAGTTATGATCATTAAACATAGGCGTAGTAAGTTAAGACCCCAGGTATAATGAAAGAAGCATATGTTAACGTGTTATGATGAAGGTTACGTAACTACCCTAGTTGTGATACTTTATATTGATTATATGTGTTTGTATTAATTATTCGATAAAAAAAAGACTAAAGAAATATTCAATTCATTTACAGAAATAAAACAAAATAGTCGTAGTGGAACAATTAGGTATGATGTAGAAATGGCAGTGTGGTGATAGGTTTTAGGGCTTCCAATATTTAAAGTCGGTGTCTCTGTCTGTGTTGTGTAGAACACGTATAAATTCAGTGTGTAATTTAACGTTTAACTACACACACACCCAAAAGCCCAAAACTGCTGAGCTTTATGTTTACCACATCCGTTGTTCACCGATAAACCTAAATTGACAAATATATCTACTTTATTTGCTTGAAGAAAGACACAAAGTTAAAGAATACATTATAAGTGCTCTGCCAACTAGCGCTATCGAAACCTGGTTTCTAGCGTGTCAAGTTCACAGATGTATCGCTGTGCCACTGGGGAGAGGGGGCTGTTACATCTACAGACATCATACTTGTATGATAGTTTTGTGTCTCTGTTTACTTGTGCAACGAAAGAGGCGAACAAATTTCGTTTGTACTTATATTTACCAAACGGCAACGTATGTAAAGCAACTGCGAAACTTTACGTTCAAAAAGCTTGACGTAGGAAGATTGTTACTTATATAAGTAGCTATAATTTCTTCCGCGCAACGTGTTAAATAACGCAAGATGTAAATGTCATATAAAAGCAATGTCAAATGACACACAAACAATTTATTTTCAACGCTTAGTAGTTGTCGTTTAATTTTGGAATACGTTATTTCTTGTATTTTCTACGTGGGTAAAGAAGGCGTAACATTTCCTTTTCCTTCCTGTCTAAATCATTTAAATCCTAATCCAGTAAGTGGGCAACTGCAGTGTTGTTTATCTTTGCATGAGTTTATTTTATTTTGATAACACCATTGTCGAAGTGCCTTATTTTTATTAGGCTACTGTTGCTAAAGGCTTGTTTGTTATCTTACTGAAGAAGAAGGTCAGTTCTGTTTTAACTGGATTCCAGTAGACGTTCTCTTAATTATTTTCCACGAAGCATTGCTACAAACAATGAAATTAGGAGAAGTCTGTATTTTATGTTTTAATTTATATATTAGGTTCTAGTTTCACCACTAAAACGTACAAAACTTGTAAAAAGAAAAGTAAACAGAAATCTGATTTACAGTAGTTTTCTAACACCAAAGTAGCAGTTTAAAATCTGACGAATCTATATTAATTAACCAAACTACAATGACAGCAGGAGAACTATTAGCGGGAAAAGGTAGAGCTTTATAAAGCAGCTAAACTGAACTAACAGTAGGAGATCGCACTCCTTCAGAGTTACGAAAAAAAAAAGGTGACAATGAATTGACAGTAAGAGAGTAGGTAAACAGTACTTGTTGAAAAAAGTGAGAGAAAAACACTTTAAGTGATGAGAAATAAATGTGAAATATTAAAAAATACTGCAAAAACACAGGAACGTTTGATTAGTTGTGTCATGATTTCCTGGAATGTGATTCACTTCAGTATGCAGTAAACAGCTAGGAATAATCAAAGTGGCGTTAATAAGGTATATTATTAAGCAGTAATTTCAATTAAACTTAACTGCTAATTTGACTTAAGGACTGAGATAGATTTTACCGTAATATTCAGTTTACGTAGTTTAAAATTTTTCTAATTTTGAGAAGTTATTGCTTTCCTGTTTTTAAATCTGGCCCGGCATAGTCAAGTGGTCAAGACACTCAACTCGTAATCTGAGGGCCGCAGGTTCGAATTTCCTTTGCATCAAACATGCTCGCCCTTTTAGACGTGGGGGCGTAATAATATGACGGTCAATCCCACAATTTGTTGCTAAAAGAGCAGCTTAATAGTTGGCAGTGGGTAGTGATGACCAGCTGCCTTCCTTCTAGTCTTACACTGCAAAAGTAGGTACCAGCGCAGATAACCCTTGAGTAGCTTTGTCCGAAATTTAAAACAAACAAAACAAACTTTTAAAGTCTGTACTAATTTGGTGACAAAGTACGGCTAAGTATGAATTTATAAGCACAAAAGTACAAAACTTGTAAAAAGAAAAGTAAACATAAATCTGATTTACAGTAGTGTTCAATTGTAGGTTGAAAAAAACTAAGTTGACTGCAGATACTGTTAAGTAATTAATACGATACTAATGAAGAATTGAAGGATAAGAATATATTGTATCATAAAGAAATAAACAATATTATTGGACGTAATAAAGTTTATAGTGAACTGACACTAAAGAAAAGTGACCGGAGTTAAGACAAGTGTTTTATGTCACTCCTCTGGTGAGCGTTTTACTAGGATGTCATGGAAAGAAGAGATGACAAAGTTTATAGTTTAATGTGGAAAATAATTTTATGAAAACAAAAGCAGAACAAGTAAATTATAATGTGTTGTCGTTATATATGATTATACATCATGCTTAATATTGCAACAAAAAACAACCTGTTAAAATTCTTCACAGATATAGTTTCTACATATATTCTATTTATTTTAAAATACTGAGCTAGACAAAAATAGATCAGTAATTAAGAAACGAAAATATGTTTGTGAATAACCTGTTGGTGTTTGTTTTAAATTTCGTCAAAGCAACATGAGGGCTATTTGCGCTAGCCGTCCCTAATTTAGTAATGTAAATCATGACTGTTTGGTTTGTTTGGAATTTTGTGCAAAGCTACTCGAAGGCTATCTGCGCTAGCCGTATCTAATTTAGCAGTGTAATGCCAGATTGAAGGTTTCTCTTAATAAACAAATAGTGGGAATGATCGTAAATTTGTAACGTCCCCACGGCTAAAAGGTCGAATATCCTTAATGTGACGAAGATTCATATCTGCAATCCTCGGATTACGATTCAAATGCCCTAACCTCTTGGCAATGCTAGGCCTAAGAGAGAGAAAAAGTGTATTATTATTTGACAACTGCAGTCAGTACGCTGTAGGCCAAGGAAGCTATATTTGTGATTGACGTCTATTAATCGGAAAACTACACAACGTGTTCATCAACATTTATATATATTTAAAACATTACAAACCCTTTTACTTCAGTGAATAACTTCGGACGTTACTGTTTTTACGAGTGCATTAAATATATTCGGTGGAAAGAGCCAGCTTGTATCTGGTGTGAGGCTAGCCGAGAAAAGACATTGTTAAGTTACGGGAGGTGTAATGAAACCAACTCAGAATTGATTTGTTCATCGTAGACCTGGGCCTTTGATAAAATATGTTTTTCTAGACGAGGATATAAGACTCGGTGTAGTTTGTAAGCTTGTGAACTTCTTGTACATGAAAAAAATAATTTGTAATATTTGTTTGTAATAACCGTTATTATAAATTTTATTATTTTTATATTAAAATACATTTTTGTTTAAAAAGGAAATTGTGAGTACAAAGCTTGTTGGCAAATAACATAAATTTGATACTCATAAGCATTTAATTAACTGTTAAGCTTAAATTAAAATTCCCGTTATTTAAAATAGCAACACGTAAAATTTCTTAACACATCTGTATATCGGTACAATTTTCGTGATAAAAAGTTTGTAGAAAGGTTAGTCAATACTTATGAAAGAAGAAGCTTTACGTCAACAGTTTTTGAAGCTTTTGTCTGACAGCATACCAACCAAATATTTTATTTGGAACACTGTAGTACAAGAACTCAATTGTTTCAAGTTTTTTGGATTGCATACAATTACACTGTGTTTCCTCCTGACTTTGTTTCATTAAAAAGTTTTGAAAGTAAAATTATGATGTAAACTCATAAACCCAAGATTGCAGGGACAAAGTTATATTTTGTTGGAGGAAAAATATCGAAGATTCGTAATTAATAATGTAGTTGGACAGTATGAGAATACTAAAAGATAAAAACAAAATAAGAATAGACAATCAGGAGTGCAGTTCATAAAGTCACGCAAACACGTTATGATTGTAAATTTATTTACATCATTCCTTTTGAAATTTGGAATTATACTGCAAATAATTTAAAAAAAACTTGAAGTACAATATATTTTTGATTGTAAGTTCATTGACAAACATTACTAATAAAACTATTCAGTTTAAACTTTTATTATAATGCTGCAAAATGTCGTGACATGCACAGTTTAATTGTCCTGTAAACGTGAGATTAATACTTGTTTATTGTGTAAGTGCACCATTTGGTTTATGTAAGATTCATGAATGACTTTACATATTGTTCGTATAGTTATGTAAGACTACACACGTATGTCACCTGTACACATTTTTATGTAATCCAGTTAATTATAACAAACCGTTTCAAAAACATATACCACATAAAACATAGTAGTGCTTCGTATGTAGGGAAGGACCAAGAAACAACATGGCTGTCACATTCAATCTATTACTCTATGATGCTCAGAAATAAGTGTTAATGCTGAGTTATAAATTTTAGCACCTAATTGCTATTATCCAGTGTTACACATGAATATACGAATGATACAGCTGCACATGTTTTACATGTTCTTTTCTTATTATAGGTTCCTCAACATTAAAACTCCAAAAAACCAGATTACGCAGGTGATAAGTACAAATTTCTTGTTGCCAATTTTATGGTATAATAGCCATATTAACATTTCAAAGAAATTGTTTCCCGAAGAGGTTACAAATTAATCAATGTTTCTTTATAATCCCCCCATTGATCAATTCCTCTCACCAGAATGTGTGTTACTGTGTTTATACACATCACAAAGAAATTATCAATGGGTTTGACGTTGTAACGTTCACAGTGTAATACCTACAAGTGATACAATCCTGACAGTGTGAAGAACCGAGTTTGATAAGTACATCATACTTAGCGAGCTTAGTTTTATTCTAAATGTTTCAATCAGTCACTTTATTCATTAATATTTTAATTTAAATATTATCCAGAAGTTATGATCACTGAATAATCTCATTAATTTGAGAACCAAAGCAATAATCCGTTCCATTCAAAAGTAGAGTGAAAATTATTCTATTTATAATGATTTTTATTGCTTTTCGTAATACATGGTTTACTAGTGATTTCACTTAACTATCATATTAACTTATGTTCAAGTTTCTTATTTTTATTTTTTCTTAGTTTTGGATGAGCAATGAACTTGTAGGTTTATATCACTGAGAACAGAGGTTCGACACTCACAGAGGGCACAGCGTAGCTTTGTTCTTAATTCCTGACAAAGAAACTTTTATTTTTAATTTGTGTAAATATAAGTAATAAGTATGTAATGTTGGTCTCATACCTATGGCAGAGATAAAGAAAGTAAATAAAATGTTCATTCAACGTTCTTGAGATATCAATACTTATGGGGTTGACTGTGACATTAAATCTCTCGTATCGCTGAAAAAGGAAACACGTCAGGTGTAACGGATAACTGAAGCCAGGAATTGTAGATTTGGAGTAGAACCACCAATTTTGTAAATTTCCTTGCACATTAAAAACTTGATGAGAATTTTATTGTGTTTTATTTCTGTAAAGAGTCACATAATTCCAAAGGTATCATAAAATTAAACAACGAAATATGAAGTATCCAAATCACATTTTGTGTTGACTATAATACACTTTAAAACACGCGCAGTCCAAACGTTTAGATGCACACGGAAAGAATAGCTACGATTTTCTTTCTTGTAGCCTTCCCACTCCCCTCTGATAGGTCAGTGGTAGGTGTACAGATCCGAAACATTAAAATCCAGGGCTCATCCTCTACGTTTAACAGAATGCGTAGCTTTTGCGTTAAAGCAACGTTTCAGTAAACATGCCTTTAGTGTTGCCATCTAGGGGTATTGTAGCCAACCACACCAGAGAACGAAGAAATATCTCAAAAAACAAGCAAAACAACCGACACACTTCACCTAATTTTTGCTACACTAAGTTCTTCACTACACTTTAGGATGATTATTAAGTACCTGCAATACAGAAGGATTTTAAAATGTTACGTAAAAAAAATAGACAAAATTATAACGAAAATACAAACAAACGAGTAACAAATTAATAAAGATGTATGTATACAGGATTTTATCTTTGTATTGATCAGTAAAATCTTTGTGTTCAATGTTAAGCTCTGTGGCTTTTGGAACTGAAGACAAGCATATCTACGTAAGACAAGGACAGGAGCAGTAGATAGATTAATATGATAGTTAAGTTAGACTAAACTCACAACCATTTATCCACAATCCTAATATTATCTGCTTCATTAGTCATTCCTTTTACACGTATTCAAGGGTAACGATCAATATATAACTCATACTGAATGAAATATGTAATAGATTTAATATACTTTTGATATCTATGTTTGTTTCAGTTTAATATATATTTAGATATGTATACAACTTGAATCATTAAATGTTTATCATCCAAGTCCCACCTGTTTTCTAAATTTGCTAAAAATTCTCGATCGAAAGAATCAACAATAAATATTTTACAAAAGCACTAGCATATGTTCGAATACTTTTGCCAGCTTAACTTTCTACAACTTCACCTTAAAATCTTATAAATCGACAAGCCAAGAGATAGTTTAACAATGTTGGGTCGCTGCAGTCAGTATACAAACAGCCCCGGAAGCTATAATTGAGCAGAGTTAATTATAGATTTCGAATATAACAACTTCGGTGAATTAACTTTGGTCGCAATGATTTCTATGAGAACATGAGATATTGTCGTCGGGAAAAAACTCACGTGTCTTGAATAGAGCTAGCTGGCACTCCCGTCAAGTGAATGTCTCTTTTCATCAACATAAAATTAATTTGATCCTCGTGAACTGTCGACAAAGTATTCAGTTCCAGACCAAATAGGAAACTCAGTATTATCTGTAAGTTTGTAAAGCTTTTATATATAAACTATTATCTGAAATAACCATTATTATAAATCGTATTGGTGTTTGTATACTGAATGTTTGATAATTGCCACGTACGTTAAGGAGTTCGACTTGTAATCCGACTGTCGCGGCTTCGAATTTTGGTCGCACCAAACAGGTTCGCCCTTTTAGCCGTGATGGTGTTATAATGTGACGGTCAATCCCACTTTTCGTTGGTAAAAGAGTAGCCCAAGAGTTAGCAGTGGGTGGTGATGACTAGCTACCTTCCCTTTAATCTTATACTGCTAAATTAGGGATGAAAAGCGCAAGTAATCTTCGAGTAGCTTTGCGCGACATTCAAAACAAACAAACATTTTGAAATAAAAGGGAGTCTGCAAAGGGTTTAAAAAACAAATAAATTAATATGTTGTCATTTACTTGATCTGTTCTTTCAATCAGATTCGCCGGATAAATTAAAAGCTCTTGTCTACGAAAGAATAAAGTTACAACAATATCATATAGAGATGGGCATACATACGGTTTTATTGCCCGTACTTTATAGAATCAACATGTATTAGGGTTAAAGTGTTTAACACTTGTACAGCCAAGCCAACCAGACAAAGTCTAAAGATTTGTTCTGTAAATACTTTTATACGATTTCACAATATTCAGTTACATGTTATTTGCTGACTCCTTACACATTTTCTGTTTGGAATTAAGTTATTTTGCAAATTACGATCTGGTGTGTATATTCAACAATAATTTCACTTATTTTTCAGATCTTTATTACCTGTAAGTGCTTACGCTTATAATGAACTTTATCGGAGTTGGTTGTCTACTGATAGCAGCTACAGGAGAAGGTTTCTACGGCCTCGTCGTTCAACTCATTGACGGAATAAATATAGAGAATATTATTGGCTTAAACAATCTTTACCTACTTTTTATTTTGTTGCCAGTTGTATTACTCAGTAAATCACGAATGTTGTACGACGGTAAAACAATGTTAATTTTACTCCTTCGCGGTATTTTCGGCTCCTTAGCTTTGTCTCTGCTGACTTACTCGTACACTTTGCTGCCGATAGGAGATGCAGCTTCGTTGCATTTCTGTAGTCCTTTGTATACAATGCTCTTCAGTATTTGTCTCTTGAAGCATCGTTGTAAGCCTGTGGACGTCCTCGCTGTTTTGTTGTGTTTGTTTGGAGTCGTATTACTTTACAAACCATCCTTTTTGTTTACAGACGAAACAAGCAATGCAGACGAGTTTTCAAAATCTAGACTTTTTGGCGCCATGATTGCAACATGTGGGGCTCTGTCTGATGCCTTCATGTTTGTGTGTAGTAACTCTCTATCTAAAGTACATTACACTGTGATATCTTTTTACACAGTTATGTGCACAGTAGTTCCCTGGATATTGTTACTTGTGATGAGAGATGTACCTACAGATTTGTGGAAATGTTTGAATAACAATTTATACTTGGTTTTATTGTCAGTTTTAGGTGTAGTAATTCTGCTAACTTTAAATCGAGGGTTACAACTACTCAGTCCAGAACCAGCGAGTATAATTTTTTCATTAGCAATTCCGATAAGTTTCCTGATTCAAGTTTTCATAAAAGGTAACCCAATAACCCTAATGTCTGTATTTGGTGCTATGGCAATCTTTACCTCAGTGTCAATTTCCATTTCTTTTGGATGTACTTGTTTTTTCTAAAACCTTGGAATCTTTTTACATTTAAATTAAATTAGAAAGGGACTTACCTTTAATTTTAAAACTTTAAAATCATTTATTTAATTTATTAGTTTTCAAATTCCACTTGTTTGATAATGTTAAAAAGGTGCTTTATGTTAGCCGAAGTTGTAGTGAAGAGTGTTGAAGTGTAACTCTTTGACTACTGCATGAAGAAAAACTAATCTTTTATTGTTTATATTCCACTGAAATTTTAACATAAAGTTAAAATAATATAGATTGTAGAACTCGAATACAATTATAATACTTTAGTTTTCTAAATATTCAAGCTTGACGACGTTCAGCTTCTGTCATTATGGTGGTGAAGAATACAATATGGTTAAGTCTCGAATTTAAAATTCATGAAATTACATTTGAATATCACGAATATGGTAATATTCTTATATGATGTTTCAGTTTCACAACGCATTCCAAATCATGTTTCTTGTTGTTCCTAGATGTTTTAATAATCATGTTTCAGTACTCCACTGAACATATATTGTAGAATTAACCTTATAAGAAGTTGAAAGTGTGCACTAACTTGTAAAATAATATATTAGTATACACTGGTTTGTCAACATTAGGGGCCTCGCATGGCCAAGCGCGTTAAGGCGTGCGCTTCGTAATCTGAGGGGAGCGAGTTCGCGCTCGAGTCGCGCCAAATGTGCTAGCCCTCCCAGCCGTGGGGGCGTTATAATGTGAGAGTCAATCCCACTTTTCGTTGGTAAAGGAGTAGCCCAAGAGTTGGCGGTAGGTGGTGATGACTAACGGCCTTCCCTCTAATTTTACACTGCTAAATTAGGGACGGCTAGCATAGATAGCCCTCGAGTAGCTTTGTGCGAAATTCCAAAACAAACTTTATCAACATTACAATTCAATATAATTTATCTTCCTAACGAAGTACGTAGCTTCATATAATGATTTGTTAACATTAAACCAAATTATGATATTTAACATTGTACCAACAGAAAGTAAACCCAGTTCTCGTGTGTAAAAAAAATTCTACAATCTAAGTTAAATTTTTATATACTATTGTTAGCAAGGTTATTTTTAACTGATAAAATTATCGAGAGGAACCAAGCAGCAAAAAACAAAACAAAACAAACTTAGACATAGGCTATGGAATTCAACCAAACCCAGAACATATTGGGTTCAAACTAAATATAATTCAATTCATGTGTTGGGTATCATAAATTTTTATTTATAAGTTTCGTTACTCATATTTATCCTAATTTATCACTGGTATTTTGTATTTCTACTCACCTTGGCATTATATTGAGCTCTCTTTGTAGTTTTCTTATTTTTAATGTATTTATTTTGTGTCGAGCTTTTACAGCTTCTAGTAATTTGTTATCATTGTTCACTTTGGTTGCACTGAGTAAAGGTAATAAATTAACTAACAAACGGTTGAATAAACTTGATTTTTAGGTCGTTTAAAACGAGTGTAATAAACTAACATGAGAGTTGTAGAATTCTTACTGTCAATTGTTCCTTCTATACCTTTAATAAAATGCTTGGAAATTTCCTTTCTATAGTTTCATTTTTGAGTTCACGTTTTGTACACAATGCTAAAAATTCTAGTTTATATAGTGATTTCTTTAAACACAAAATGCACATCCCTAGTGGTACAGATACACACCATCTACTAAGTAAACGTTGCTGAGATTTCATCAGTTTTTCTTTAACTCCTGAACGTTTAAGTGCGTTTAACGAACTCATATGACTGTTGGAATTCAAGAGCGATAGAGAGAATAATTACAGGAGATGAAGACTGTGGCAAGTATAATGACATCCAGAGTGTTGGCACAATACTCGACTACCTAAATACGATCCAGGAATACAAACACAAGGTCATACCAACTTGTACAATTTTCTTTGTTAACCTTCATCTTCAGTTTTATCTGTACCCTATAGGAGTGATAGTTCAGGAACAGGGTCAAGCAGTTATTAGATAGTTACGATGTAAAGGTTATTTGTTAGACATTCGTTTGATAACTTTGAACACAATGTGAAAACGGTAAAGATCTGAGAGAGAAAATTTCAGGGCTTTAATCTTCAAAGAATAAAGGTTTAAGAAAGAAAAAAATAAGTTTTAGAAAATGTTTAATTTTCAACTATGAATCACTTTCTGGTTAAAACAGTTAAACTATTTATTGTCAATCCATTTATAATTTAATATATTACCTCAAAGGTACGAGAGCAGCTTGATAAACTTTGCCATATTGTTGAACTTCCTAACATTTCATTATTTTGAGTTAATGCATTTCTTTCAGTTTCTGTATATATCTTGATTTAGATAAATATGTTTTAGTTAGTTTGACTATACCATGTAATAGGTTATGGCAATCAATTTTCGGGTGTGAAAATATAAAAATTAGTTGGACGATCAGAATAAATATTTTTATTTGAAATAATTTTAAAGGATATCTTATACTTTCTTCTGCTAAATGCAATTTTTTAGATTCTAGCATTTAGAAGTTTTATCGCTTTTTGTATACTAAAGATTCAGCATACTGTAAGAGTTACACCTCACACTGGACTCACATGCTAATTAGTTACCTCAGGGAAGGGTAGAGATGTTGATTTCACATCTATGTAAAGTGTCGTAAAAGATGCTTCTGTGAAGTGACGTTGTTCATCAGAGACGATGATGTTTATAAAGTGGCACCGGATAGCATAGGCGGATATGACGTAAGAAACGATGACGTCCGCGAAGTGGATTCTCAAACATTATTAGTTCACCATAGATGTCTCAAAGTGTATCAAGATGTGATCAACGGCTGGGTTTAATATTGTTCTAAAACTGATACTAATAAAACTTTTATGAATTTATCAACTCTTACATTTCCTGAGAAGGACACATATTTAACATTAACATGCAACTAATTCGAGTGTTATTGTTAATTTGTCTTTATGCTGGCCATTTAACTATGATCTTGTCCAAATATTTCATTTTACACGTGTTACATGACGGAAAATTTTATTAGAATATACTTTTTGTTTGCTTTTTATTCAATTAGAAACCGTAAATTGAGTATTTGCCTTTAGAACTGAAATATTATCACTAATGGTGAAACAATTTGGTTATAAAATGCATGACTGTCTTTCACACACGGTCTCACAAAACATACCCCTCATTTCAACAGTGGGGGCGTTACACTGTGACTGTACGTTGGTAAAAGAGTAGCCCAAGAGTTAGCGGGGGGTGACGACTAGCTGCCTTCTTCCTAGTCTTGCACTGCTAATTTAGGGACGGCTAGCGCCGATAGCCCTCGTGTAGCTTAGGGCGAAAATCAAAAACAAAAACAAACAAACAATCCTCACATAGATTTTGAAACTGATAGAGTTCTATAACTCATCTTTTCACTCAGCAATTATATAAACCAGTGTTCTGTAAGTTTCATATATCAACCTCCCTTTAATCATAGCCTAATATACTTGTTATTTGAGTATATTTAATGAAAAATCTTTGTATTGAGTATAACACATTGTTACGTATTACAATTTAACTCGGACGAGACCCCGATTCATTTTTTTATTTTAATTCAAAAGTTAACTGAATTTTGATATGATTTATTACATTTGCCGAAAAGCTTGATAAACACAATTTTCTTTATTGACAAAAATAAACGAACAAGTGTACAATTTTTAATAATGGCTACTGAAAATAATGGTGTACATCCGGGAGTTTTACAAACGATACACAGTCTTCTATAAGGTCTGGAACTGAATCTTTAACCGACGTTCATGCTATGGAGAGCAAATTGATTCTACGTTGATATACAGATACACTTCTCTTGACGGTAAAGCTAGTCTGGTCTCACGCAATTGCCTCCCAGTGGCTCAGCGGAATGTCTGCAGACTTGCAATGCTACGCACCGGGTTTCGATACCCGTGGTGGGCACAGCACAGATAGCCCATTGTGCAGCTTTGTGCTTAAGTCTAAATAACAACAACTCACATAATTTTTTTTCATAGATGAAGTTATTCTGAATCGTGTCAGCAAAAATTTAAGACACATCAACACAGACCCGTCATGGCCAAGAGGTTTAGACATTCTACTCGTAATCTGAAGGTCGAAGTTTTGAATACCCGTCACAATAAAGATGCTTGCTCTTTTATCAGTGGGGGCATTATAATAATGAGACGGTCATGAGATATTTCCAGACGCAAAAGACAAAGAAGTTGACAAAGAGAAGTAGCCTTATCCCTCACTCAAGAGTTGTGTTAGATTGGTATGTGCTTTCTTGAGTCACCATAACCTGCATAAACATGGTTTAGAACTTACTTTTATGACATATAATTTAGTGGTTTATTTTTCCGCTTCCCATGTATATTTTGAAAAAAGCTTAAAACAACAAAACAAGTGTTAGAAGTCCACTAACGCTAATTACATTTGATGGTGACTAGCATAAAAATTGATTTTAAAACCAAGTTGGACTTAAGAAAAGGCTAATTTTAGCGTTGTAAATCCGGAGACATCTCAGAAAAGCTATTTGCTTGCTTCTGTTTAGATGATTATAACTGATTTTAAGGGTTGTGTCAACTTTAAACTAACTGATAGCGTTACTCAGAAAAGCTGTTTGCTTGTTTCTTTTTATTTGATCGTGTCTAATCTTAAGGGTTGTGCCAATTTTAAACTACCAGCATTACTCAGAGAAGCTATTTGCTCGTTTCTGTTTATGTGATTGTAACTAACTGTAAGTGTTGTGCCAAATTTATACTACTAGCACCGAAAAGTTTTTAAATTTTCACTTTTAGCAACTCTCTATGTTTACCTGTAATAAATGTCTAAAGCTGTTATACCTGAAGAAAAGTCATACTGTCAATCAAACTCTTTTCTATTTCTGTAATGAAATATTTTTTTCTCTTCTTTCTACTTGCTACATATAACGGTTTTTTTTTAGCACGCCTTTATTAATAATATTTGCAGTAGATTTATATATCAGTTTGCCTTTTGGGCTTTAGCTAAAGCTTAAAACCTAATGACGCTATAGTTCAAAGTTCCACACATGCCACGCATACAGTAATGGCAGAGTATTTTATAGTTTTGCGGTAAAACAAATCAAACAGGTATACACCGACTAGTCTGTCCTATTTACAATGCTATGTCATTGAATGTAACTAGTTTTAATACAAAGTGAGCGTAGTTATTTGTCAATCAGGTTAGGTTAGAATTATTAGGCTAAAATCAGAGGTTCAATTCTCTTCGGTAGACGCAGCAAATAGCCTGCTGTGGCTTTGCTATAAGAAAACATGTTCACCAAAATAATTCTCCAGTAGTTAAGTCAAACAGTTTGATACTACAACTTACTACCGTTTTCATGTTAATTGCCTATTTATGCGGAGGTGTTTTGATACTTCAGAACTAACTTCGCCTTATAATTACTGGTGACATAAGCTCAATTAGTAGCACGTAGCCACATATGCGAGCTAAAACAAGGGAACTTTTAAGAGCCTATGTATTTCGTTCATGACATATTCCGGTCCATACGAGAGTGCAATGCTTCAATAGGTGACTTTATCATTGAGAGTTTATATGACATGTCTCTACCAGGAAGAAGGTTTACATCGAGATAATGTTAAAACATGTAGAGGCAAACAACAAAACTTTGTGAAAAAGATAGCCTTCAATGTGTTCCATAAAAGTAGAAGATTTCTTACAACAGAGCGTTTAGAACAATAACATACAGGGCTTCGAAACTACAATTGGATCCAAACATCCTCATCTGTAAAGTGTAGGCTGTGGATACAAAAGATAAGCTTTTGAACCAAAACAAGTCATTGCGATAACGCTGGGCACATCTCATGGTACATTTAACCAACAAATAAGCCAGGATTAGAAGCTTATAAAGGTACAATAGCTCCAGTTATATCTCTGTATCAGTCATTGTTTTCACGAGAAGGATGGCAGACAAACTAGGACCACAACAAGTACCTGTGATACCTCCCGTGAAAATACATTTTGTGCATTTCATTGGCTTAATCGTTGCTTTGTGGGTTGACGTACATGAATCGTTTCTTCAAGCTGTGTGGTTTAAAAGTAGCTTCGCATGACCATAGTCATCAGACTTAGCAAAATCGACGATGGAATAAAAGTTCCAGGAGCAGCATGAAACGTAAAATGTCCTTTTTGTAAAATACGATTAACCCTCAACGAAACAGTTTTTTTGTTATACACTGTGTTGAAGCTAATTTCTATCATTTAGTAACAAAATGTATTGGTGTATACGACAGCTAAAGTATCTTAGAGGAAGACTTTATTCTTCAATTAAAATATAATATGAATGTAAAAGACAGATGACACAAAACAAACTTTATGACTGGTCAAATGTAAAAGATAATTTAATTTCTATTTCCGTTTAATTTATATTTTATCTATCACGTGACTTAAAGATCCAGCAAAGTATTCATCTAACTACAAATTCCGATAAAACTATTTATTGATCTCTGGTTTCTGTTTACATCATCACTCAGCTCTCAGGTTTTATTCCTATCTTATAATATTCATTATTAAAAATTATCATTATTCTTTCTTTCTTGTAAAATTTTCTTCTGGAATGTTATTAACTGATGGACATGATTTAATTTGATAATTTTTTAACTGCTTTGTGTATATACAGATTTGTTGTTATTTTTGTTAATACTATTCAACCCTTGTTTTGGCCCGGCATGGCCAAGCGCGTAAGGCGCGCGACTCGTAATCCGAGGATCGGGGGTTCGTGCCCGCATCGCGCCAAACATGCTGGCCTTCCTAGCCTTGGGGGCGTTATAATGTGACGGTCAATCCCACTTTTCGTTGGTAAAACAGTAGTCCAAGAGTTAGCGGTGGGTGGTGATAACTAGCTGCCTTCTCTCTAGTCTTACACAGCTAAATTAGGGACAATCAACTTTTATCTCCCGTTGTATGTACTTACCAGCTATTTCAGATAATTTTTACGCCTCTTATTTCCAAACCTATACCATACGTTGTATAATCAGCATGTGAACCATGAAATGCAATTTAAATTGGCTACACGAGCCACTTGATTGTGTTCTATTTTAATCTTGTATCTTCAGTGTACCGTCACTTTCGGAGATCAGTAATTTATGTGTTCTGGAAAGACAGTAGCAAACTTCAGTAATGATGAGCAATGTTATAACAAACTTTCCTTCTGGCTGCAGCTAACTGCAAAAATTATTCTTAACTCATTATTTAATATCAGTATAACTACTTTAATATCACGTCATTTGTCAACTTTGTTTATGTAGTTGTGCCTTCTTGAAACCTTTTTCGCCCCCCCCCCAGTGGCTCAGCGGTATATCTGCGGACTTACACGCTAAAATCCAGGTTTCGATACCCGTGGTGGGCAGAGCACAGATAGCCCATTGTGTAGCTTTGTGTTTAATTCAAAACAACAACAACAACAACTTTTTTGTCTTTGTTCAGTCGTATCTCTGTAACTAGAGGACTTTAGATTTTAAATTAATGACAGTTGTGTATATTTCCTACATAAGATCAAAGTTTAATTTTAAACCCATGTAATCTTATGATTTATAACTTTAAACTCTGTGTCATATTTTTTCAGTTCATTATTTCGGGATGCGAGACTCGTTTAAAAACTTTAATTCAAATAGGTCATTATAGGTCACAATAAAACTTTAACACCTTAATGTTTTCTTTTTCGTCTCTAAGCCAGACTACACTTCGTCTCTCAAACAACAACGGAAAACAAACAATTTGACACAAGAATACTACATGGTCTGTTTCTTCAGATGAGACTATGTTTTTGGGTTGTTTTTTTTCTGCAGCTAATAGTAAATTAAAGTTAAAAGGTTATATTAATTCACATTCCAGGTGTGCCCAGATCCAAACACAGAGGATACGGTGAGGGATTCGCTTGTTTACCGTGTACACCATAAGAAGGGTTGTAAGTGGATGGACGAAATTAGAATATTGCAGATAAGCCCTGGTGAAAAAAAGAATTCACTTCTAGGCTTAGCGATTTTATTTCTTTACTTTAAATATGAGGTAAAAAAGAAATCATTGAGAAAACCTAGGAAATACATATCAAAACATTTTCAAGATGTCATGTGAAAATTTTAAGAAGTTTTCAAAAAATGTTCCAAATGAATAATAGCTTAACAACAACTTTTCAGATGACTGGTCAATAGGCAGACAAAAATATTTTAATAGAATAGTTACAGTGAGTGTTAAAACATTTCAAATAATTTGTCAAGAGCTTTGCGAAAACATTCCAACTGATTGGTCAAAATGTATGTCAATATATTTTCAATTATTTATCAAGAGACGTGTAAAAATGTTTTAAATGATTGGTTAACAGATGTCAAAACGTCATAAACAGATGACTTTCACCAATTAATCAAAGTTCAGTTTTATTTTGTTTTTCAAGCTTCGAATCTTAATATCGCTCGCCATCGGTGAAAGGAGAATTATAATTATATATCCAATAAAAGTTTTACTTTTTCATGTTCCTGGGCTGAAAGTGTTTCTTCCCTATTGATTATGCCTCATTCTTATGGAAAATGCCGATTTTTTTCTATTTTACTTTTCAAACTTTACCTTTGTGACGTGGGTAATAAAAGTTTCAAATTTACCCATTTTCCAGAAATTTGAAGGTAGATTCAGTCCTGAGTAGCCGATAGAGAATTTCTCGAACTTACAAGAATTTTCAAGAGCTTTCTAGAATGTTCTAGAAATTACGATAATTTTCAAGAACCTTTTCGAATTTTTTAGAATTTTCCATAGTAATATATAAAGACAAGGGCCCACCACATTAGTTTAGTTCTAGCTGCCAACGTAAACACAAAGACCTTTCTGATTTTATGAGAGATGACATCAAGAAGCTGCAAGCATTCTCCAGACTCATTCTGTTATTATGTAATCAATTTATGAAGACAAGAGCGAAAACGTTCTCCATGGCAGAATCTTCTAAAATGTGAGAAACCTCCAAGGCATATTTTTGCATGCCTGTCGGGGATCAAGACAAAGCCTGGACATCACATTTTACTTTGGAGCACTGCTTAAAACCTCTAGAAGGTGAAACGGACAATTTTAGCTTGCTTGAATGGAAAGATTTTATATTACACAAATTTTAGACCTTCTAAAATTTAAATATATTTTAATTTATGTTTAAAAATTTGCAATGGAATAGAAAAAAATCTCATATAACTTATTTTGTTGCACATTAATTGTGGATGAAATAAATTTATTCTTCATAATAACAATTGTATTTTGGTCTTTTGCAGGATGGTACAGAGGGGAAAGGAGAGCCATGAAGGTCGCTATTCCATGAATCTTACGTGAACCCACTGACTATTCAAGCAATTGCTACTTCAGCGTGGTGAACCCTTACAAACGTCGATTTGGCAAGAGTGCATCTGCTATCATTTTTTCGGACCTTCCATCATCCATCGCCGTAGTGCCACACTGCCCTGAGCACCCAGTACCCACTCCGCCAGAGAGAAAGCAGCATCTTTAGAAGAGAACAGCAAATTAGAAGAGTTGTTAGACGTTGAAGATCCTGATTGCAATTTCAAAGGTGCAGGTGGGGAGAAAAACCCATACTATCCCAACAAAAGAGACCCAATAACTTAATCAGAGATTTTGGTAAACAAAGTCGAATGCGAAGCTTTTGACACCTAGGCTTAAGGAGTGGCTATTTTAGATGAAAGTGTGCAACTCGCAAGTCACCGACATCTTTCAAGCTTCTTCACTCGTGAAGATGGGCTCTGCTTCTGCCACAATGTATACGATTTGTGCGAGGCAATTGGAATTGTCTATAACCCGAACGAATAACGCATCTGCATCAATAGGTCTTCCAAAAGCTTGTAAACTGTGCTTCTCCATAATGGGAATAACTATCCATCTCTTTCCCTGACTCATTCGGTGCACCTAAAAGAGGAAGACGAGCACTTTCACTTAGATATTCTGGACTTTGAACGCCACTACCAAGGAGCTTATACCGAACATATGATTAGAGACTATATTTAGGAGCTGATACGTGAATGTTTTTTACATTATAGTCGTAAATCTCGAAAATCTACTTACTTCTAAATATTTTTGGAAATTTTTGTCATACTTTAGTATAAATACATATAAATATTGATTCATATGTTGCTTTAGGTAAATGAAAATGTGCAAATTTGCCCATTTTTACACAGAAAATATGTTAATTTCTAAATTTCCTTATCCAGCTCAGAAAAGTTTGAAGGGAATTATTGCCATTTTCTGTACTTTTACATCATAAGCAATTAAGAAATAACACATAGTAATCCAGGAACAAATTTTGTGTTACATAGTTGGACCTAGCTGATAGAGCGCTTACTAAGTGCACATAAGGTTCTGAGTTGAAACCGTTTTGATTGGCTGCATCTATGCCAATTCCGGTTTTTCATTTTCCACGAGCAGGGTTGAAGAAGGTACATTAGTTTCTCAAAACATTTCATCCAGAAATAAAGGACTTCAATGCAACGTAAGTCTTGACGTTTCAACATCGCTTAGTGAGTCAAAGATATGATGTAGTCGCATAAGCAACGCAGGAGCTTTAAAATATCTTACGAGTTACAATATATCCTTTTTTAAAAATCCATATACATATTATTGTGACACAAGTACAAACGTTAACCACAAATGAGTAGATAATATCCCAAGTGTAAGAAATAATGAAATAAAGTCAGAAACAGTATATTCACATTCTACGGCTAGTTCTTATTTGAACTTATTAAATTGAACTTATACTGTTTTCACGCACTTTGTGAATTTTTACTGAAGTAGATACATCATATTCGACTGTTTTTCACCACGGTAACAATATCAAGAGTGTAGACACGGAGGAATAATTATACAAGTTAAATATTATACCTTCATTTGAACTGTAGATAAAGAACCAAGAGCAAGTTGTTCTGCTGACAGTTAAGAAGAAGGGTTTAGTTAGTTCAACAACTGTTTATGCGAAAACAACTCGTCTAGCAAAATCATTTCTTTTACGTTTCGTGCAAAGTATCGTTGTTAAGCCTTAAGCCATTTTAGATCACAACAACTTTAGTGTTTTTAACTCACAAAGATATCTTCATAAATCATCAACTTTATGATTCAAAAGATCGATTGTACCATACAGTTTCAGTATAAGTGAGGCCCTTCATGACTAGGTGGGTTAAGACGTTCGACACGTTATCCGATGGTTGCGGATTTGATTCCTCGAAATTTGGGTTAAGGAGGCAAATATTTTTCTGAGGTAATTTTGTTTTGTTAGCCTCAAACGCTAAAAAATTAATTTCGATAACAGCGGTGGACACTGGTTATATAGCTCATTGTGTAGATATGTATTTTTTTTAAAAACAAACTAAATTTATTTTATTTCTTTTAATTTTTGATACAAGTAGATACTTTGTTTTATATCCACTAATTATTTCAGTTGGCTTCGTAATGTTACATGCTCTGAATTTTCAAGTACACAATAGTGTTAAAGACAGAGATCAGAATTAGCAAAACGCTAAATGTTATTTTTTTACCAGATAACTAAACTTTTGGTGTTCAAGGTTTCACTGTTTTGTATAAACATTTGCGTTACGGACAAGTCTCGGATTTATTACATTACGTACGTCACTTATTACGACTTCAAATAACCGGAAATTTAATTTTAATAGAGAAATTAATAAATGTTAATATGTGTCAAACTTATGATATTTACCAATAATAATAAAATTACATAGTGATTAAAGTGATTAAATATAAATGTTATTTTTCTCTCTTAACACAATCAATAGTTATATAACTGATGTGTTCTTTAAAAACTGATATAGACAGAAAATTTCTTGTCGGGTTTTCTTTTCAATTGATATATATCACAGGTTTCACAAAGGTGAGAAACATCTTGCCTGATTTTTGGCCAAAAGAAATGTCTATAATTTTCCCACACATATTGTTAATACCTGTATGACCTCTCATGGAAAGTTCATAGAAAACTTTGATTTGCTTTGCAAACAACTATTTCGTAAACTATAGCCCAGTTCTCTGAATCTGGCACGTCAGATGGTTTCCATATCCTCATGAATGCACCATTTTGGAAAAATAATCTTTGTAACTTTATCCAGTTCATCTTTTAGGACTGAATATTTAAATAGTGAAAACATATTTGGATCCTCCTCCTGCTCGATGATTAGTTTATATCAACTCGGCATGGCCAGGAGGTTAAGGCACTCGACTCGTAATCTGAGGGTCGAGGGTTCGAATCTCATTAAACATGCTCGCCCTTTTAGACATGGGGTGTTATAATTTACAATCAGTCCCACTATTCGTTGGTAAACGAGTAAGAAAAAGTTGCCGGTGAGTGTTGATGGCTGGTTACCTTCCCTTTAGTGTTACCTTGATAAATTAAATACGCCTAGCAATGATAGCTCTCGTGTATTTTAAAATGAAACTAAAAAACAAACAGTTTACGCATCTAGCAAACAGAACTTTACCAGATGAACCATATTCCTCACGTTTATCATTTTCACTCACCGAAGAATTATCAGTTGGAACAGTCAGTTATTCATAAGATCCCCGTCGGATCCAAAATATGTCTGAGATAAATCTATCATGTCTCCCTCTGAACACGTGTCTAACATATCATTTTGACTTAATTTCTTAGCCTAAGTTTGCGTCTCCGCACACGAGGGAAACACTTCTGGATTCTTTTCATAAACATAATCTTAAAATAAAACACTGATAAGCTTCATAATCATATCTGATTCGTTAAAACGACTTTCACCCAGTCATTTGTTTCCCTACCATAATGATAAACCCTGAATTGGTCCTTCAATAGGTGTGATGTTAAATAAATGTTACGTGAGGAATGTTGGTAAAACCATCCTCAATATTTTGAGGAATAACTATCTCACCAATGGCAGAATTTGAATATAACAACAATTATTGAGTCGTTACAGTATCACGTAGAACACGTATGGGTATGGAATTAGCAGTCTCATTTGTAAAAAAACACAGAACTAACAGACACAAAAGGCCTAAATACCTCTCTGAATACATTAGCCTTTTTATCAGGGGCTAAATAAATAACATTGTGTGTGCTGCCTTCTTTCTTTTCACCTTCTAATTATCGGACACAACATGACAAGTTTTGTTAAAAATGGTCGACAGGTCTTGATGATTTTGAGGAGCTGGAATTTTTAGAAAATTCTTCAATTTTAGTGGTTCTTATGCTCATGTACTCCTATCATGTCGACTGCAAATAATTGAAAATATTCGGAGAATACATAGAAGCTCATTTGAAGGACCTCTTGCTTTCCGTAATGTTTAGTGTGTTTTCACTTTTAGAAATATGCGTTGCAAACTCATTGTCATTTTAATTCTGACATTCTTTAGTTTGATGTATCCAAGCCAAACCTAATTTAGTTAGGACTAAAATTTAAAGTTTCCTTTCGAATGTATGTGATTCAATCAGGATATACTATAACATATGCATGAAACGTACAAGCAAAGACGTTCTATAACACCGAAATGTGACACCAGTAAATTTAAAGTAATTCTTCATAACAACGTCTAGTAACTGATGAAAACGCATTTGACGGAGCTACGAATCTTTTAAGCACTTACTGACGCCTGTGGTGCCTGGTAACAGAACGGTATACATAATACAGCAACAATTAATGTTCATGTAAATAAAAAATAAGAAATTAATAATTAAACCGTATTGCAAATGAAAATACTAGTGTAATCCAAAATAAATAGGCATAATATATTTTCAAATTGTTTGTTTGGTCGTTTTGGAATTTCGCACAAACCTGCTCGAGGGCTATCTGTGCTAGCCGTCCCTAAATTAGCAGTGTAAGACTAGAGGGAAGGCAGCTAGTCATCACCACCCACCAACTACTCTTGGACTATTCGTTTACTAACGAACAGTAGGATTGACTGTCACATTATAACTGTTTCATAGTCCTGCAATTTAATTAGAATCTACTTTAGCATCGTTGAATATTTCTGAAACCTTTTGGCAAATGTGATAAACGATGGTTTTTAGTTTTAAAATTAGAAAGACAATTTAAATAAACTACAAAGCGAACAAACTAACAGTATATCAAAAATTGTGTAACATCAAGGTCAAATACAGATAAAGGCTCAATTACCTTTTTAGAAATATGGTCGTCTCTACTCGTTATTAAAAATAATACTTTTCAGTCTTTATTTAATTTCAAACTCAAATATATGAAATAATAATATAATTTACTGCGTACCAAATAAAAAACAGAGGCCTGTAACTCCAGATGTATGCATTTTGATTTCGTTTACTGCTATTTAGAAATGTCTAAATTATCTGAAAGTTGGGCAGTTTTCTCCTGGAGTCAGAAATAATTAATTTGTTTCAATGCATGTTCAATGCTTCCTTTGGTTCATTTACACTGCTGTCTCAAGGATAGCTAACACAGGCAGCTCTCGTGTAGCTTTGAGCTAAATTCAAAAACAAATAAACCCACGAGAAACCCACCACTAGTATATAAACTATTAAAAGGTCTCACGACGTGTGATTGTGGATAGCATGTTTTTGTGCGTGCACTTTGCCATTATTTTTTCTTTTCAATATTATTTATTCGTCGCTATCACATCTTCAGGTTTTACAAATGACCGAAACATATTTGGTTCTATTTTGTAAAAAAAAATTATCAAAGTAAGTGTTTTATTTTCCTTTCCGATTTGTAAAAAATCCTTGTGTGATGTAAAAGAAAGAATATTATTTCCAAAATCTTCGTAGCTGATTTATAGAAAATTTCTTATTAAAACCAAAATAACTTTTATGAAGTTCAAGTGTGCAGAATACCTGTTCCAAACAACATCAGAAATAGCACCACTTTAATTAATAACTTAATATAAAAGATGGATAGTTGCAAACAATAACGAATATGCGGTTATGACTGACAACGTATGTATTAGTTAATTATATTATGTAACGTTTTGTCACGCAGTACCGCAACAAGAGCGTCCAGAAAGTTATCAAAACCAACAAAGGTTTTGTAAAACTGGATGTGTTGTTATTAAACTATTTTTCTAACAGGTATGCTCCTCTTCAAGTGAATCAAAATATGTTAGTGTTTTTTAATTAACTTTTCAAGTGTGTTTTTCCCTTATAGCAATCAGGGGTTCGATTCCCCTCGGTGGGCTGAGCAGATAGCCCTTTGTGGCTTTGCTGTACGAAAAACACACACACAAACACACCCTTATAGCAAAGTTACATCAGGTTATTTGTTGTGCCTTGAATTTAACGTTTTAAATCCATAGTCTTACGCTGCCTCAGCGGGTGACTCACTGTCTATGTAGAATCAGTATAAACAAAATAAATAAAGTAACGTGTTTTTTTCTCTCACGTTAGGGTTCACATTTTGCTCTGGAGCTACACATGAAGTCAAGTGCCAACGTTCACCTCGACTGATGAGTGATTTAGTCTTGAAGCAACAACACCAGATCATTTTACTTCGAAATGCGTTTCGAAACCTTACACTTAATACATTTGGAATTCTACTGTGGGTGGTTAGTGATTACACCCAGAAGATGACACAAGCTAAATCCAGAAATAGCTACGAGATGAGTAGTTTCCCGTTTTAGATCAGCCAGTATGGTTACAAACTGATGACAACTCTTATCCTGAACGGTAACGGAGCAAGAGAAGGTGGTCACTTGTCTGTGTATATAAAGATGTATGATTCCCTCCTTTCTTGGCCTTTTTCACACACTGTTTCTTTTACACTTCATGATCAGTTGCCGCCTCTCCAGAAACGCCCGTCACATTGTCGAAAGTTTCATGCCAGACACTTCCTAGAAAAACTTTCAGCGGTCAAATAAAGAACCAGACAGTTTAGGCTATGGTTCTCCGAGATATGTTTCCCATGAAACTCTGAAGAAGCTCAACTACGTAAAATACAAAACAAATTTTATCAAGGTGAAAGGAAATTCTCGTAAAATCGCAGAAGTATGAAAATATTACATATTCGTATTTGAAAGTCATGTTAAGCCTCATTTAATACAATTTTGAGTGTTACGACTAATAAACTCACAGTTAGTTTAAAATAATATAACGTGTAGATTTGTGTGTTGTTTTTTTTTGTAATGCTCAAAGAAGCTAAATGAACATTTGTTATGGCCGAGCGCGTTAAGGCGTGCACTCGTAATCCGAGGGTCGCGGGTTCGCGCCCGAGTCGCGCTAAACATGCTCGCCCTCCCAGCCGTGGGGGTGTATAATATGACGGTCAATCCCACTATTCGTTTGTAAAAGAGTAGCCCAAGAGTTGGCGGTGGGTGGTGATGACTAGCTGCCTTCCTTCTAGTCTTACACTGCTAAATTAGGGACGGCTAGCACAGATAGCCCTCGAGTAGCTTTGTGCGAAATTCCAAAAAACAAACAAGCAAACAAACGAACATTTGTTTTCTCGAAACAGAAAACAAGAGCTAACACGTAAAAGTCAGTTCAGTTTGTCTTTTTGTGTGACGTCAACCGAGTACAAATATCTAATCATGCTACAGAAAGTAGGATTTTTCGTCACACTGATATATTTTATTAGAGGAAAGTATTTTCATTTTGTACCGTAAACCTTGTGGAACTTCTTTGGCACTAGTGAGGCTTCAAAATTTATTGAGTAACTACTACTTCAGAATTATCGGTATTATAAATTATTATTTGATAGTAGTTGGTTTCTAAGTAAGTATTTGTTCATGTTAGTAAAGAAGGAAACAATAGAACTAAATAAAATGTCATGACATAGATATGTTCTGTTGTTAAATATTTTACTCGTAAAGATTCGACAATTCTGTTTATTTAAACAAAAGATGCATAATTGGTATGATGTGAACAGTTTAGTCGTGAAGTAATTTTTTTTTCACCGTTGAAAATAAATAAAGTTACATGTTGTATTTTACCACTGTTGGTTTTGCACATTTATATTTTGAAATGGTAAATAGATCTTGTATTTTTATGCTTGTGATAATTAGGTGAAGTTTTTATGAACTATCATATATAATTACAAGGAATTTTACCATGTATAAAACGTTATATCTTTAGTATCCTCTATCCTTTAGTTTTGCACTATTTGATGTGAATACATTTCACTAGTTCATTTCTCTCCACACATGCCATGTTCATGTTAGACTTAATTTAAAGGTATCCCTTGAAAGTACGAGGGAGAAGCCTGATTGACACTTCTGGTGACAACATATATCGTTGACGATATGGTTTAAATATCGCTCAAACCAAACAATGAAAGATTAGAAGGAAGCCGCCAAATCATTACGATAGTTGGTGAGACGCGGTTTCTAACCTCCAACCAACTTCGAAAGATTAAAATAAGTAAATGGAATTTTTTTTTTTACATTTAGTAGGGAAAATGTGAACACTATGATATTAGCCCAAATACTAGCTGGTCTAAAGTTTAATACCATACTGAAACGAAGCATTTGTCGGTAAACACGTAACGAAATTTAGTCATTTGTATTCAAGCATTAGTGTTGTCAACATCTTTCATTTACATCTCTGGTGTTACTTTGGTTAAAAACATGGCAAACCGTAAACTTTTTAGAGGCCACGACTCTTTCCACACAACGAAACAGCTAGGTTAAACTTCGTTGAGAATCCCCAAACATGGGACGTAGAAAAGTAGAAGAAGGTTTTTTTCTCTGAGGAGAAAAAAATTAACCTGGATGGTCCAGATGGCTTCCAACGTTACTGGCACGATAAGTATGTCCAACCGGAGACATTTTCTACACGACACAGTGGAGGAGGTTCGATCATGGTCTGGAGTGCTTTCTCCTTCCATAGAACAATGTAGCTTTAGCTTATACAGAGGCGTTAAACAGCGGCTGGCTACATTGGCATGTTGAAGAGAGTATTCTTATTGACTGAAGACCCTCGCTTGTTTAGAAATGTCTGGATCTTTCAAAAAGACAGCGCTCGAATCCACAGTGGCCTCAGGACAAAGGAATTTTTCATGGCGAATAATGTGATTCTTTTGAACTTTCCAGTGTGTTCGCCCGAACTGAACCCCATTTAAAATGTTTGGGAATACATGGCAAGAGAAGTCTATAGAAATGGACGTCAATTCCATATAGTGCATCATATTCGTGAATAACATTTCACTCAGTCTTTTGCAAACGCTTATATTAACCATGCCAAAGCGAATGTTTGGAGTTATTCGCAATCACGGCCGTACTTTTCACTATTGAGAATATCTTGTTGGGCATTTCCTACCTTCTTTAAGACTGCTTTTTGGTATAGTCTTAAACTTTTAACCAGCTAGTATTTAGGCTAATTTCATAGTGTGTACATTTTCCTTATTAAATGCTAACAATGTTTTTTTTATTTTTGTTTTCCCTTTTCTTATTTTCGTCTTTCGAAGTTCAACTCAAATAAGTGGTTAAGTCTAACAACGCAAAATGCATATTTTGTCTATATGTTTATTTAATAGCAGTGTATGAGAAATACTTCATGTTTTGCTTACATGATGCCCATAATTTGGCATTAGTTTATCTCTCAAACAAAGTTTGATGTAGTTCGACTTTTGTGGTTCCCTTCGGACCTATAGCATGACCCAGTGGTTAAAACACTCGACTCGTAATCTGAAGGTCCCAGGTTCGAATTCCCGTTGCACCTAACATGATCGCCCTTTCAGATGTAGGGGCGTTATAATATGATGGTCAATCTCACAATTCGTTGCTAAAAGTAGTTCAAGATTTGGCGGTGGGTGGTGATAACTATATGCCTTCTTGTCTTACGCTGCAAAAGTAGGTACCACCGCAGATAGCCCTCAAGTAGCTTTTTCTGAAATTTCAAACAAAAAAACAAACTTTTAAGTCTGTACTAATTTGGTGACAAAGATAGGCTGATTATAAATTTTTAGCTAACAGTTGAAAACAACCTAAGTTGACTACAGATACTGTAAAGTAACTTATATGACACAAAAGAAGAATTGTTAGTGAACTAACACTAAAGAAAAGTGACCGGAGTTATTTCAAGTGTTTCTTGTCATTCCTTTGGTGAGTGTTTTGCTAGCATGCCATGGATGAAAGAGGTGAGAGAATTTATTATTTGATGTGGAAGATAATTTTATGAAAACAAAAGCAGAACAAGTAAATTATAATGCATTGTCGTTATATATGATTATACACCATGCTTAATATTGCAACAAAAAACAACCTGTTAAAATTCTTCACAGATATAGTTTCTACATATATTCTATTTATTTTAAAATACTGAGCTAGACAAAAATAGATCAGTAATTCATAAACTAAAATATGTTTGTGAATAATCTATTGGTGTTTGTTTTAAATTTCGTCAAAGCAACACGAGGTCTGTTTGCACTAACCGTCCCTAATTTAGCTGTGTAAAACAAGAGGGTTTGGTTTGTTTTGAATTTCGTGCAAAGCAACTCGAAGGCTATCTGCGCTAGCCGTTCCTAATTTAGCAGTGTAATGCTAGAGGGAAGGCAGCTAGTCAACACCACTCACCGACAACTATTCAATTTCTCTTAACCAACAAGTAGTGCGATTGATTGTCACATTATCATGTCCCCATGGCTGAAAGGGCGAGCATGTTTGGTGTTACGGAGATTCGAACCCTCGAACCCTAGGATTACGAGTCGAACACCTTAACCACCTTACCATGCCTGCCCTAATTAAATAGAAATTATATAAGAATTATCTCGTCAAATGAAACGAATACTCACTTCATGCGCCACTATGTAAAGTGAACACTTATCAAACCTAGTTTAGTTAAAGTATCGCAAACATTAAATTTGTGTGGAGGATGTATGATTATGTAGAGTTTTAACAATATATTTTCAATATTAAGTATTATCTTATATTATCATAAATAGTGACAGTGTATTGAACTCACTTCTTCAACATTGAATACTTAATTTGTAAATTCAAACTAGCGAAACAGTAAGATTGTCGTTGAAGTAATAGTTTTACTTGGACGTTTATGACACATAACCAAATCTGGATATTGATAAAAAGTTGAGACATACTTTATGACATCATCATCTTCTACCTGTTCAAGTTGTATAATTATTATCAGTTTTGAAAAATTATAACATGAGATAATTAAAATAAAAATTAGACTGTATATTGTAGACTGAGATCGTGACCAAACTAGTCAAAATCACCCAGCAACAATTAACTGTCACCTTTCATGGTAGAATGAAATCCTATACATTTTACATGTTGATGTCTAAGTAAATACTAAAAGTAGAACTAAAGCAAACCGTTTATCTTATAAAATATCCTATGTGGACTGACACAGTCTGAACCTTTGTATGACTGCTGTATGTCGGGTAGAATATTGAAAGTATGCAAAATTGTACGTTAGTGAAATACTGAGAATACAGAATATTCTGAATATGCATTTAAGGGTTTGTATCTCTATGTAAAATTAAAGCTACCATCTCTTGTTAAGTTAAAGTATCGTGAACATTACATTTATACACAAACTATATCTGTGTAGAGTTTGAACAGTTTATTTTTAACATTAAGTATAATGTTTTATCATGAGAACGATAGTTTTGGTTTGTTTTGAATTTCGCACAAACTACTCAAGGGCTATCTGCGCTAGTCGTCCCTAATTTAGCAGTGTAAGACTAGAGGGAAGGCAGCTCGTCATCACTACCCACTACCTAATCTTGGACTACACTTTTACCAACGAATAATGGGATTTACCGTCACATATAACGTCTTCACACCTGAAATGTTGAGCATGTTTAGTGTGACAAGGATTCAAACTCGTGACCATGGGATAACGAGTTGAGTGCCTCAACCGCCTGGCAATGCTAGGCCTAAAAGTGACAGTGTAATATAGTTGATTTGTTGAATTTTCTTTATGAAGTTTCTTCCATGATGATTTTAAATTCTATCAGCCACCTATCTTATGACGCCTTGGAAACGCGTCTTCTTGTTTTACGTCGTCATCTCTAATCTCCTGATATATCGCCTGAGGTTGACACAACAACCTAATTCTAATTCCACAGTCTAATTCTTATGATAAACAACAGTTTCCAGAAAGTTAAGTTAATACTTCAGAAAGAAGAAGCTTTAAGTCCACAAGTTTATGAAACATTTTTCTGACGGCATAACAACCAAATGTTTTATGTGGAACACTATAGAACCAGAAATGAAATATTCCAAATTTTTTGGATTACATACAATTACAATGTGTTTCCTCCTAACTTTATTTGTAAAAATATCGAAGGTTCATAATTAACAATGTAGTTGGTAATCTACAGTACGATTCTGTAAGTTGTTGGAAAATATAAGAACAATAAAAGATAATAAAACCTAGAATGGACAATCAGAAGTGCAGTTCATGAAGTCACGCTAACACGTCATGATTATAAATTTATTTATGCAATTTCTTTTGAAATTTAGGAATTATACTCTAAATGATTTTAAAAACATGAACTGCAACATATTTTTGATAGTAAGCTCATTGATATATATTACTAATATAACTATTTACTTTAAACTTTTAATATAATGCTGCAACATGTCTTGACATGCACAGATTAGTTCTGCTGTAAACGTGAGGTTAATACTTGTTTATTATGTAAGTGCACCATTTGGTTTATGCAAGATTCGTGAATGACTTTACATATTGTTCATATAGTTATGTAAGACAACACACGTATATCACCTGTACACATTTTTATGTACTCCAGTTAATTATAGTATACTGTTTCAAAAACATATACCACATTAAACATAATAGTGCTTAATATGTTGGGAAGTACTAAGATACAACATGGCTGTCACATTCAATCTATTATTCTGTGATGCTTGGAAATAAGTGTTAATGCTGAGTTATAAATTTGAGCACCTAATTGCTATTATCCAGTGTTACACATGAATATACGAAAGATACAGTTACACATGTTTTATCCTTTCTTTCCTTATTGTAGGTTCCTCAACATTTAACTCCAAAAAAACAGATTACGCAGGTGATAAGTACTAATTTCTTGTAGCCAGTTTTATGTTATAATAGCCATATCTGAGGTCATTCTACAAGTACAATGAGGAAACTGAGAAAATAATAATATTAACAATATATACTATAATTGAATCATAAAAATAAAACAAATGTTCACTTATTAACCACTTCAAAGAAATTGTTTACAGAGAGAGGTGAATAAGTAAAGAAAAATTAAGTAATACATACGGAATGACAAGGACAAAAAGTACAAAAACAAGTTAGAAATCATTTTATATGCAAAAATGGCTCGTTTGGGTTCAAAAAATATTTTAAATAGAAGAGCAAACAACGTTTCGACCTTCTTCGGTCATCGTCAGGTTCACAAAGAAAGAGGTAACTGACCGGAAGCTGACCACATGTTTGGAAGGGGTTGTGTAACTGAGTGTCACAATGTAGAGGGCGGGGTTAGATGTTTGAACATATAACTTTATCTATAATATTAATATAGGTAGAATGGCGTTCCTTTATATTGGTTTATTTTGGGTTTAAGTTGTTGTATAAGTAAGGCTTCTTTAATTTTTCGTTTGTTTATGTTTGTTTGTTAATTTAGTATTTTAGTGTTTTTTATGGTTATGTTGTGTTTATTTGACTTACAGTGTTCGAAAACGTGTGAAAGTGACTTTTTATGTTCTTTGAATCTGGTTTCCATTTTTCTACTTGTTTCTCCAATATAGAAGTCGTGGCAGCTATCACACTGTATTTTATAAATAATGTTGGTGTGGTGTTTGTCAGTGTAGTTCTTACATAGTATAGACCTCAGTTTTGTGCCTCGTTTTGAATAAATTTATTATTAACTGGAATGTCATATTTTGTTTCTAGTTTTTGCCAAATGTTGGTTATTTGTTTGCTGATATCAGGAATATATGGTATACAGCAGTATATGGTTTCGTGATTTTTTTGATTCGTGAGATATATTTACTTTTGTTGGTTGATTTTACTTTCTGTCTAGGTGTGTGCGTATAATGTTTTCTACGGTTTTTGGAGGAAACTTATTGATGTTGATGAAGTATTGTTTTATTTTGTCTAATTCATCGTTAATTTTATCTGGTGAGCATAGTTTTATGGCTGTGTTTATCTGGTTTCTTTGTGTGTTGAGTTTTTGTTTTGTTTCATGTGCTGAGTCCCAAGGAATGTATAGTCCAGTATGGGTGATTTTTGGTGGATTTCTGTTTTTAATTGTGTGTCGGTTCTTATAATTTTGAGGTTAAGAAATGATATTTGATTGCTTTCTTCCTGTTCACATGTGAAGTTAATGTTAAGATGTATAGAGTTAATGTGATTGAGAAAATTAAGTATGTGTTCTGTAGATTTGAATCCCGCAACCGTGTCATCCACATATCTGTACCAGTATAGTGGTGGATGTAATGCTGTATTAATTGCTTGTGTTTCAATTTGTGTCATAAAAATATTGGCTAGAACTGGTGATACTGGGTTGCCCATGCTTAGGCCATTTATTTGTATATAGTTTTGGTTGTTGAACATGAAGTTTGTCTTTATTGTGGTGAATTCTCTGAGGGTTCCTAACTGGTTACTGGGAATGTCTATAGTTGGGTTAGGGTCTCGGATATAGAGTTCTAAGGCTATCTTGCAGGCTTCTGTTGTTGGAACTTCTGTAAAGAGGGATATAACATCGAAACTGACCATTAAGGCTTTATGATTAAGTTGATTTAGATTAGACTTGAAATTAAAAGAGTCTTTGATGAATGAGCTGGCTGATGTTACATATTTGGAGAATGCCCATGCTATGTATGTATGAAGATTGTAATTAAACGATTCATATGTTGACATTATTGGTCGTAATGGACAATCTGGTTTATGAGGTTTGGGGATGCCGTATATTTGCGGTGTGCGTGAGTCGGTTTTACGTAGGTAGGAATAAACTGTTTGTAAAATTGTGTTGGCTTTTTTCATTTGTAGTAGTAATTTGTTCAGCTGCGTCTCGTTTGTCTTTGTTAGATTTGTGTGTATTGGTTTAAATTTGTTCGTGTCTGCTAGGATGTTGCCCCCCCCAGTGGCTCAGCGGTATGTCTGCGGACTTACACGCTACAATCCGGGTTTCGATACCCGTGGTGGGCAGAGCACAGATAGTCCATTATGTAGCTTTGTGCTTAGTTCAAAAACGACAACAACAACTGATAGGATGTTATTCATTTTTTGTATGTATTCATTCGTGTTCATTATTACTATAGCGTTACCTTTATCTGCTTTTAGAATTTTTGTTTCTGTCTTGTTTTAGGTTTTTAATGGAATTAATGTCTCTTTTTGTAAGGTTGTTTTTTAGTTTTCTGTTTTGTGAATTTATGTTGATGGTTTTGCAAGAAAATTCTTTGAAAAAAATCGTTTAAGATGTTTTTGGGTGTTTCTGAAAAAAAAATGTAATTTTACCTGGGAAGTTTGTCTGTTGGATGTCAATAAAGTTATCTAAGTTGTCTTCTTTCTGTTGGTTGTTTTTGGTTTTTTCTTTGTTTTTGTTTTCTCTAGAAAGTATCACAAGTCTCCTGGCTAGGTCTTCTAAACATGTTTTGATTTCTATGGTTGGAATGTACCTAGGTGCTATTGCGAAGTTTAGTCCTTTGTTAAGTAGATGTATCTCCTCTGTGTTTAATTGTCGGTCGGATCTGTTAAAGAAGTGGATTTCTCAACATCACTGAAGGTAGAAATCAGTACATACACAGAAATGTGCTTTCAGAAACTATTACAGTAAAACTAACTAGACGTAGTTTTTATAAAATAATTTCAAAGTTTTTCAAGTGGTGTTCAAATGTGGGCGAAAACACCATAATATGGTTATAATAAGGCTTTAGCAGGAGCACCTGAATGTTTTAAGGCTTGTAATGATGGAGCATCGATATAAAACTGTTTTATAACAGGTATTTGTCAATATCTACTGGATAACACAAATACAACACGTTGTTCCTGTCACATCATTCAAAACATAACTTCGATGAAGCAATTGTTACGTACTATATTTTATTTTGGATGAATCTCCGATTTATTATGTTAGATGTTACAATTTCAAATAGCCAGAAATTATAATTTAGAAGCTAATTGAATGATGATATGTATGTAATTTATGACATTCGCCAACAAGATCGATACACACAATTTTCTTTCTTAACATGAACATATCTTATTGGACAAAGAACAATACAAATTATAATAATCGTTACAACAAATAACTATTAAAAATTATCATTTATATGTAAAATTTTGCAAAATTATAATCCATGTGAGTTTTCTATGTGGTGCAGAAATGAATAATTTATCAATGGTTCACAACAGGCGAATTAATGTCAAGTTAATATCGGCACAGGCCACTTAATGAGTAATCTGTTTCTCGCTGCTTACACCTTAGTTTATCACAGAAAAAGATACGTAATGTTCTTGTAGAAATACTAACATTCGAAATTAATTCACTGAAGTTTGTAATGTTTGAAATTTATAAACGTTCCTGGCCAAATATCTGCACGTTCCCGATTAAGAAGCGTTAATCACAAGTGTAGTTTTCTTGGTTTATAGTGTACTAACTGTAGTGAACCAACAATATTGTTCTGTCTCTGATGCGTCTGGTTATAAAAGTTTAGGGTAAGGCGTACGAAAGTTCAGTTGGTAACAATATTCGAAGATACGCTAGTGCTTTCCTTCAACATATATTGTTGATGCCCCCCAGTGGCTCAGCGGTATGTCTGCAGACTTACACGCTAAAATTCGAGTTTCGATACCCGTGGTGGGCAGAGCCCAGATAGCCCATTGTGTAGCTTTGTGCTTAATTCAAAACAGCAACAACAACAATATTGTTGATTCTTACACTCGAGAATCTTCTCCAAATTTAGGAAACAGGCAAGACTTTTGCGTTAGGCATTTGATAGTATAAATTATATATACTGTCGATATATATATATATTAAATATATATTAAACTGAAACAAAATAGATATTAAAATAAATATATAACAGTAAATACGTTAGACGACGGAGACCTGATTTAATATCCTGTAGTCAACACAGAACCTAAAATCATTAACCTTCTTTTTAACCAAAAACGTCTAAATAAGCGCAAGAAGAAATGAAAAGTTTAAGCAACACATCGCAAAGCTTTCATCCACTTGATCATGTAAAACATATAATTTAGTGGGAGAATAACGATACAACTAACAAAACATTTTTTTATGTAGTGGTTAGAATATTCTGTTCTGACAAATTTGTAAGGTCAGGTTTATTGTTTAAAATATCAGCATACTTTATACAAGTTGCTTAAAGTTTAACTGCTCATAATTTTTACTTTATAAGTGTGAACATTGTACTTCTTGAGTCAGTGTCTTTACAAACACAAAGTCATGCTTTCACATGGCACATTAAAATTAAGAACATTTACTAATATCTTAAGGGTAACTTCGTATTGCTGAATGAAATCTAATTCCACAAGATACAATCAAATGTCTGACGATAGTAAAACATTGGCACTCTATGCTATTTGGTACTAATTTGTTTCTACAAATATAATAAATTTTATAATAAACATATATATATATATAAATTTATTAGTGAATAATATGAAACAATATCCATACGATCTACAACTTTCACATAATTAATTTTTGGGGTTAGGCACGGCAGATCCATTTCAATTAGTTTTAAATAGCTAATGAAAGGTTTTACTTTCACGGGACTCAAAAACTCATTCTTTATTTCCTGCTCTTGTATCCCAACCACCATCCTTCGTTTCTTTGTTTCCAGGTAACATATTTACTTTTTTCGGACAAATCACAGATAAGATTTCTATTTGATCACATGTACAGCATCAGCAGTTGCTCAGTTTTAACCAGTTCACGATTAAAAGTTTACTCCATCGATGCTTATATTGTCATGTAAAGTTAACCAAATCAGTAATAAATGTAACACAGTGGCATTCCAAGCATTATCATCAAGATATGTGATCTTGTAACACCACATACTTCACAATTGTGTTTCAGTAGTTTTTCAGGGTTTTGTAATATATATAAATATAACAGTTTTCCAAATAAACGTTTCAACTGAATCCCCTTCATGGTACTTCATAATAAAGAGATCATTGGCCAAATTGATATTAACTAACCACCGATGGGTAAAAATCATCAGTGTTTCTTTATAATCACTCCATTGTTCAATTCCTCCCACCAGAATGGGTGTTGGTGTATTTATACACAGCACAATGATCTTATTCATGGGTTTGACATTATAACATTTACAGTATTATTTCTTCAAGTGATACAATCCTGACTCTGTGAAGAACGAGTGTGATAAGTACATCATACTAACGAGCTCACTTTATTCTAAATGTTTTAATCAGTCACTTTATTCATTAATATTTTAATTTAAATATTATCCAGAAGTTATGATCACTGAATACTCTCATTAATTTGAAAATTCAAGCAATAATTCGTTCCATTCAAAAGTAGAGTGAAAATTATTCTGTTTATAATGACTTTTTATTGCTTTTCGTAATACATGGTTTACTAGTGATTTCACTTAACTATCATAGTAACTTATGTTTAAGTCATTTATTTTTATTTTTTCTTAGTTGTAGTTCAGCACTGAACTTGTAGGTTCGACACTCAGAGTGGGCACAGCGTAGATAGTCCAACATGTAGCTTTGTTCTTAATTCCAAACAAAGAATAGCCATGATTTTCTTTCTTGTAGCCTCCCTTCCCCCCTCTGGTGGGTCAGTGGTAGGTGTATGGACTTGCAACATTACAATCCGAGGCTCATTTTCCACATTAAACAGAATGTATAGGTTTTGCGTTAAAACAACCTTTCAGTAAATATGCCATAAGTGCTGTCATCTAGGGTTATTTTAGCCAACCACACCAGGGAACGAAAAATATCTCAAAAAAGTTTGTTTTGTAATTTGCACAAAGCTGCTCGAGGGCTATCTATGATAGCCGTCCATGATTTAGCAGTGTAATACTAGAGAGAAGGCAGGTAGTCATGACCACCCACACCAACTCTTTTACCAACGAATAGTGGGATGGAGGGCGAGCATGTTTGGAACGGTTTGGGCGCGAACCCGCGACCCTCAGATTACGAAGCGCATGCCTTAACGCGCTAGGCCATGCCGGGCCTCATCAAAAAAAAGAAAGAAAAAAAAGAACAAAAAGAGCAAAACAACCCACACACTTCATCTAATTTTTGCTACACAAAGTTCTTCACTACACTTTAGGATGAGTATCAAGTGCCTGCAATACAGAAGGATTTAGAAATGTTACGTAGAAAATAATATGGACACAATTGTAACAAAAATACAAACAAATGAGTACAAAATAATAAAATAATATGTATATAGGAACTTAGTATTGTTCAGTAGAACCTTTGAGTTCAGTGTTAAGCTCTGTGGCTTTTGGAACTGAAGAAAAGCATATCTACGTAAGACAAAGACAGTACTCAGTAGAGAATAATATGATAGCTAAGTTAGACTATACTCACAATGACTTATATTATATGCTTCATTAGTCATTCCTTCTACATGTATTCAAGAGCAATGAACGATATATACCCCATACTGAATGAAACATATAATGGATTTAATATTATTTTAAAATCTACGGTTGTTTCAGTTTAATATATATTTAGATATGTATTCAACTTGTATCATTAAATGTGTATTGTGCAAGCCTCACCTGTTCTCCAAATTTGTGAATGATTTTCGACTATAAGAATCAACAATAAATATTTTACGAAAACATTAACGTACCTTTGAATGCTTTTGCCAACCGAATTTTCCACAACTTCATCTTAAAATATTATAAATCGACGAGCCAAGAAACAGTTTAATGATGTTGGGTCGCTGCAGTCAGTATACTATAAGTCCCGGAAGCTATAATTGAGCAAGGTTATTCATAGATTTTGAAAATAACAGCTTCAGTGAATTAACTTTGGGCGCAAGTATTTCTATGAGAACATTAGATTTGTTGTCAGGAAAAAAACTCACGTGTCGAGAATAGAGCAAGCTAGCATTCCCGTGAAGTGAATATATCTTTTCATCAACACAAAATCAATTTGCGTCTCGTGAACTGTCGACAAATTACTCAGTTCCAGTCCAGATAATAAACTCAGTATTATCTGTAAGTTTGTAAAGCTTTTATATATAAACTATTATCTGAAATAACCATTATTTAAATAGTATTGTTATTTGTATACAAAAATATATTTGTGTTAAGAAACAAAAGCTGTGGGTATCTATCTTGTTGGCAAATGTCATAAATCTAATACAAATTGACATTCAATTAACTTCTAAATTCAAATTTCAGTTACCGTTTCTTTGAAATCGTAATACGTCAACATACATAACATAATGATTCGGAGACCCATCTGAGAGAAGATATAACACGTAACAAACAGTATTTTTTTACGTATTTCTAGTGACACAGAAATAGGTTCAACCAGTATAAGCCTTATTAAACAGTAATTGTGACATGTAACTTTCGCTTATACTAAAAGGCTACTACGATTTTAGAATATTTCTACATCAATTTTACAAGGATGTCACAAACTTCACGTAAAAACTTTCATAAAAATGTTTCAATATACCAAAATAACCAAAAATTATGATACCAATCATGTTTATTCATTTTAATTTCTCAAGACACGAACTGAGTATTCACTTTCACATAGAATTAAGGCTCAGGCTCAGTGTGACAGTGTCTAGCGACGCCTTGTTTGGTAAGACTTTGAACTGATTGTGTGTTTGTGTTTCTTTTTCAGCAAAACCACATTGTTCTAACTGCTGAGTCCACCGAGGGGAATCGAACCTCTGATTTTAGCGTTGTAAATCCGTAAACTTACATTTGTACCCGCAGGGGACTCTTAGAATTGAAAATAAATTTTATTTTCTTAAATACTTTAATGTGAAGAAAAAACCGAACAAAACATTCATCAACACGAGATATCAGTTCCCTGGATTTCATCTTGTATTCCATGATTGCTAGGCCAGTAGATTAAGGCGTTCGACTCTTAATCTGAGGGTCGCCTTAACCACCTGACCTGCCGGACGCAGATACATTGCCTTACTCTACATAGTTTGAACATTGTCTGTGTGGGTATCCTTTCCCTATGCCTACCCGCCAATCACATAAACGTTAGTCTGAATATACGACAAACAATAGTTATTATCAGAGCTTCTAGTAAATTAAAGAACATGAATCGTTCTGGTGCGTGATTTGGGAAATAGAACAACTACCTGTTTGTTTATTAGGTGAATTATTTTGTTCATATGTACAAGTCCAGGCAAGGTTTTGTATATGCCAATGAAAGTAAGTGGATGTGGTGTATAATTCACTGCCATGTAAATCATAACTCTGGATTTTTCATGCCATTTGTATTATATTACTGTAATGGTAATCTGAAAGTAACATGTATTGGTCAAGACGTTGTTTTAAATGACAGTAATCAACTTTTACTGATCAAAAGTTGTATTTCATATGTCACTGTTTATCAATAACAATCTGTTCTGTTACATACGGACAAGTTTCTAAAACAAAAAATTTCCTTGAGAGTATATGTTGTGAAAGTAGTACACTTGTATTCAGTTTGATAATTGATTGATTATTTACACATTAGATGAGTTTAGAACAAGATTTCCTATATCCAGTTTGGGAGTCTATTGTGGCACTCTATAGTTTTCTAGGTCAGATAGTACGGCTTGGTCCATTCGGAACACATTTTGATTCGTTATTATTTATTATTGCGCATCTCTCCATGTTGAACACCAAGAATCCAACGTAACTAAAGTGACTAAATAATTTGGTGTTATTTCATGATATTGAAATTGAATATGAAGTGAAACAAACCACGCACACTAAAATGGGTTAATTTATTTGATATTAGATATTCATATTAGGCTAATTATATTTTTCATAATTTCATATGTAGTCCCTCAGATATGTTAAAGAATTAGAAAAATACATAGTAAGAGTATTTGAACAATTGTACGGTTGACATATTAATTGCCAACGATATCGTTTGCTGAATTGAGAACTAGATGTAGAATATGCCGGTATTTGTCTAATGAGAGAAAAAAATCATTACCATTATGCCTCACCAGCTTGAAAGAGATATTTATACTCTGGCAATTACTTTTTAAACAAATTGTTCTTTTCAGTATTAAATGTTCTGATTATTTAATGAATTCAAGACTCAGGGAAAAAAATGCTGACTATGGTAGCAACGAATATAGTATGGTTGAACTGGTATTCTCGTATGCTCTTTTACTTTTAAGAATTCACTGTATATTATTAACTCTATAATGAGGTGATAAAAATATAACAGAGGTAATATTAATATCGGATGTCAAATAAATTCGTTTTAGTTATGTTTCATCATCTTTAAAAAGGCCTACACACCAAAACAAAACTGAAGTTAAAATAAACAGATTATTTAACAATTGGAACTGTTGACTTCTCATAAATAATTTTTAATTATTTGGAAAAAAATTAAAAAATAAAGACGATTAAAGAGAAAATGGACTACATAAAATGCAAAAGTTTACATGTCTCACAACTTATGCCTACCTGTTATGTCCGTCACTTCTTGTACCGTACGTTTTTAAGCTGCCTTTCTTTATGTAGGCAATTTTCCTTTCAAACGCCTTTATTAAAAAAAAGATACAGTGATAAAAGACGTAAATTTCAATTTATTGAAATACGATGTACAGATATTTTTTCACACAGTTAAGCCTAAGTAAACTAAATTCGTCTATTGAAGATTCTAGGATTTCAACTGAGATTTAGCACATGGCCTGGCATGGCCGGTGATTAAGGCATTCGATTCGTAATCTGGCAATCGCGGGTGCGAATCCTCGTCATACCAAACGCCTTCGCCCTATCACAATTTATTGGTAAAAGAGTAGCCCAAGAGTTGGGGGTGGGTGGTGATCACTAGCAGCCTTCCCTTTAGCCTTGCATTGCTAAATTAGTGACGGCTAGCGTAGGTAGCCCTTGTGTTGCTTTGCGAGAAATTAAAAAACAAACATTTGCAAATAAAAGGGAGTCTGCAAAAGGTTTAAAGAAGAAATAAATTAATTTGCTGTCATTTACTTGATCTGTTCTACCAATTAGATTCGCCAGATAATTTAAAAGATCTTGTCTACAAAAGAATAAAGTTACAAGAATATCAAATGGAGATGGGCATACTTTAAAGATATATAGTTTTATTACCCGTGCTTCCTTTTTAATTATTTTATAGAATCAACATATATGAGGGTTAAGGTATTTAACATTTGTACTATCAAGCCAACCAGACAAAGTCCAAAGATCTATTCTGTAAATACGTTTATACAATTTCATAAAATTCATTTACATGTTAGTTGTTGACTTCTTACACATTTTCTGTTTGGAATTGTGCTTTACACTATTTTGCAAATTGTTTATTCAACAATATTTTCATTTATTTTTCAGATCTTTATCACCTGTAAGTGCTAACGCTTATAATGAACTGTGTCGGAGTTGGTTGTTTACTGATAGCAGCTATAGGAGAAGGGTCCAACGGCCTCGTCGTTCAACACATTGGCGGAATAAATATAAGAACATTATTGGCTTTAACAATCTTTACTGACTTTTTATTTTGTTACTCAGTAATTCACGGATGTTGTGCGACAGAAAAACAATGTAAATTTTACTTCTTCGTAAAAGGCTCCTCAGCTTTGTCTCTGCTGACTTACTCGTACACCCTACTGCCGATAGTAGATGCAGCTTCGTTGTATTTCTGTAGCCCTTTGTATACAATGCTTAACACTGTGATCGCTTGATACGCGGTTAGGTGCACAGTAGTTCCCTGAACATTGTTATTTGTGATGGGAGGTGTACCACAAATTTCTGGAAATGTGCGAATAACAATTTATACTTGGTTTTATTGGCAGTTTTTGGTGTAATAATTCTGCTAACTTTAAATCAAGGGTTATAACTAATCAGTCCAGAACTAGCGAGTATAATTTTTTCATTAGCAATTCCACTAAGTTTCCTTATTCAAGTTTTCATAAAAGGTAACCCAATATCCTAATTCTGTATTTGGTGCTATGGCGATCTTTACATCAGTATCAATTTCCATTTCTTTTGGATGTATCTGGTTTTCTTTAAATCTTGGAATATTCTTACATTTAAACTAAATTAAAAAGAGACTTACATTTAATTTTAAACCTTAAAAACATTTTTTTAATTTATTAATTTCAAATTCCACGAGTTTGATAATGTTTAAAAGGTGCTTCATGTGAACACAGTTGACATGATAATTGTGTTGAAATGTCACTTTTTGACTACTGTATGAAGAAAAAAATAATTCTTTTCTGTTTATATTCCACTGAAATCTCTAACAAAAAAGTTAAAGTAATTTAGATTATAGAACTCGAATAAAATTACAATACTTTAGTTTTCTAAATATTCACGCTTGATTCACGACGTTCAGCTTCTGTCATTATGGTGGTAAAGAATACAATATGGTTAAGTCTCGAATTTAAAATTCATGAAATTACATTTGAATATCACGAATTTGGTAATAACCTGATATAATGCTTCAGTTTCACAACGCATTCCAAATCATGTTTCTTGTTGTTCCTAGATGTTTTAATAACCATGTTTCAGTACTCCACTGAACATATATTGTAGAATTAACCTTATAAGAAATTTAAAGTGTGCACTAATTTGTAAAATAGCATGTTAGTATACACTAGTTTGTCAACATAACATTTCAATATGATATATCTTCATAACGAAGTACTTCATATAATGATTTGCTTAAACCAAATTATGATATTTAACATTGTATCAACAAGAAGTGAACCCAGTTCTCGTATATCAAATAAATCTACAATCCTACTTACATTTTCATATACTATTGTGAGCAAGATTCTTTTTAACTGATCAAATTATCGAGACAAACCACGCATCAAAAAAACTTAGACAAAGGCTATGGATTTCAACCAGAGCCAGAACATATTGGGTTTCGTTACTCATATTTATCCAGGTTATCACTGGTATTTTGTATTTCTTCTCACTCTGGGATTATATTGAACTCTCTTTGCAGTTTGCTCATTTTTAATGTATATATTTTGTGTCGAGCTTTTACAGCTTCTAGTAATTTGTTATCTTTGTTCACTTTGGTTGCACTGGATGAAGGTAATAAATTAACTAATAAACGGTTGAATAAACTTGATTTTTAGGTCGTTTAAAACAAGTGTAATAAACTAACATGAGAGTTGTAGAATTCTTACTGTCAATTGTTCCTTCTATACCTTTAATAAAATGCTTGGAAATTTCCTTCTATAGTTCTTTCTTTGAGTTCACCTTTTGTACACCATGCTAAAATTTTAGTTTTCACGAATTAAAACAGTATTTGTCTTTTCATTAGTTTTTCAACCTTATTAAATTGGAAGGTAATATTTGGGAGGTATTGTTCAGTCAATCACATGAAGAAACTGGTCAGTTACTGTTTACATGGTCTAGCATGCTTCTACTCTCAACTTCATAACACCATTCGTATTATATGTTTGAGTGACTGAAGTTTCATGTACAATATATCTCAAATACAGTCGATATATCTCAAATTCATTCTCATCTAAATATTTTAGCAGTGGTCACTGGATTATATTGATTTAACATCAGATGTTACACCACATGTACCTCAGCCCACTCATATAATGGGGTAACCTGAAATGTTTGAAGAAACTATCCAGATACTTTGCTGTTTCTTTAAACACTAACTACACATATCTAGTGATACATGTACACACAATCTACTACACATACGTTGCTGAGGTTTCATTGGATTTTCCATTGTTTTTTTTTTAAGTCCTGGACATCTTCGTGCATTTAACGAACTCATATGACCTTTGGAATTAGAAAGAGAGAGAGAGAATAATTACAGGAGATGAAGACAATGACAAGTATAACGACATCCAGACTGTTGGCACAATACTCGACTACCTAAATACGATCCATGGAAACTAACACAGGGGGAAACAAACTTGTACAATTTTTTCGGTTTAAGATCATCTTCAGTTTTATCTGTACCCTATAGGGTTGATAGTTCAGGAACAAGGTCAAGTAGTTATTAGATAGTCACGATGTAAAGGTTAATTGTGAGACATTTATGTGATAACTTTGAACACAATATGAAAACGGTAAAGATCTGAGAAAGAAAATTTCAGGGCTTTAATCTTTCAAGAATAAAAGTTTTGGAAAGAAAACAGCTAAGTTTTAGAAATTGTTTAATTTTCAACTATAAATTGTTTACTGGTTAAAAGAGTTAAACTAGTTATTGTCAATCCATTTATAATTTAATATATTACCTCAAAGGTACGAGAGCAGCTTGATAAGCTTTGTCATATTGTTGAACTTCCTAACATTTCAATATTTTGAGTGAAATGCATTTCTGTCAATTTGTATATATTTCTGGATTTAGATAAATCTGTTTTAGTTAGTTTGACTATACCATGTAAAAAGTTATGGCAATAAATTTTAGGGTGTGAAAATGTAAAAAATTAGTGGAAGAATCATAATAAATATTTTTATTTGAAATAATTTTAAAGGATATCTAATACTTTCTTCTGCTAAATGCAGTTTTTTAGATTCCAGCTTGTGAAATTTAGGAAGCTTCTTGTATACTAACGATTCAGGATACTGTTGTAGTTAACCCTCACACTGGACTCACATGCTGATTAGTCACCTTAGGGAAGAGTAGAAATGCTAATGTCATATTTATGTAAAGTGTCGAAGAAGATGCTTCCGTGAAGTGATGATGTCATCAGAGACGATGATGTTTATAGGTCACATCAGATGGCATAGGCGGATATGACGTCAGAAACGATGACGTTCACGAAGTGGAATCTCAAACATTATAAGCTCACCATAGATCTCTCAGCATGTGATCAATGGCTGGGTTTAATATTGTTCTAAAACTAATACTAATAAAATTCTTCATGAATTCATCATCTCTTACATTTCCTGAAAAGGACACGTATTTAACATTAGCATGCAAGTTATGGGAGTGTTATTGTTTCACTAATTTCTTTTTATGCTATTTATATTATTATAATCTTGTTTAAATATTTCATTTTACACGTGTTACATGACGGAAAATTTCATTAGAATATACTTTTTGTTCGCTTTCTATTAAATTAGAAACCGTAAATTGAGTATTCACCTTTTGAACTGAAATATCATCACTGATAGTGAGACAATTAGGTTATAAAATAGATGACTGTCTTTCACACACGGTCTCACAAAACATGCCTCTCATTTCAGTCGTGGGGGCGTTATATTGTGACTATATGTTGGTAAAAGAGTAGTTCAAGGGTTAGCAAGGGTGATGACTAGCTGCCTTCCCCCTAATATTACACTGCTAATTTAGGGACGGCTAGCGCCGATAGCCCTCGTGTAGCTTTGCGCGAAATTCGAAACAAACAACAAATATAAAGAGAATATACAATGAATTTATCATTTGCTTGAAACACCTGATTCGGCCATATTCACGAATGGTGCTATGCACATGTTTTGAAATTGATGTTACGCGGACAACAGGTGCAATAATATTCAGTTGGTCAATTCGTTTGACAACCTGAATGACTGTTACAACTTGTTTTAGGAGAGAAATTTAAGAATGGTAAGGTAATACTTAAAAAATTGTCTTCAACTAATGAACAGAGCTGGTTGTATGACAACATCTTTGTATTGTAAAACTATTTTAACCACTAAAGCTACTTTCGACTGTTTATAAAGCTAATCGTTTACCTAAATACCTTTAAACTATTGGCATGCTCATGTTGTTGCTCAGAAAACGGCGGAGACAAAAAATGCAGATATTAGAAATTTGAGTCGTGATTTTGTTGTATCATAATACGTTTTTCAAATGTGGCAATGACATATTCAACGAACATGGAAAATCACACCAAACTTTTGGGTTTGCTTAAAGAAGTGAATGCTTGGAGAACTTGTCGCTGACGGTGTCTCAGAAGTTTAACTCGAGAGATACAGAGTTGGGGAGGTCAACTCCATTACGGATACTGCCAATGGAAAATTAATTTACCTGTTTTTAATACTACGAAAATGATTTTCTCATATATACCTATTATATCACAAACATTCTTCCTGAATACTCAAAACTTGCGGATAGACAAATAACCACAAGTACCCAATCTTCCCATTAAACTAAGGAATATGACCCGCCAATTCTCACATTTGCATCAACCAGACAATAGTTTAATGTAATATACGACAAAAAATGGAAAATCTCGTTTTTCCTTCTGCAAAATTGAAAAGCTGACTAAATAATATAACTTGTTTTTAAGAATAGAAAAATTTAGGAAGATGAGAAATTTCCAGAAGTAAAAAGGAGTTAACGAAGAGAAGTAGCCTTACCCCTCATTCAAGCGTTGTGTCAGATTGGTATGTACTTTCTTGAGTCACAATAACCTGCATAAACATGTTTTATAACTCACTTTTATGACATATAATTTAATGGTTTATTTTTCCGCTACCTATGTAGATTTTGAACAAAGCTTCTGGAAGCTCAAAACAACAAAACAAGTGTAAGAAGTTCACTAACGCTAATAAAATTTGATGGTGATTAACACAAAAATTAATTTTAAAAGCTAGTTGGATGACAGTAGAAGTACTGATAATGTGGCCAACAAAAGCACTGAATTTGGGAATTTGGGAATTTGATTTTACTTTTATTACCATGAGTAATATGTCTGAGTTCAGAGTGCTTTGTGAATCTGTTCATTTTGCTTTATGTTTGTGTCTATTTAATTTCTAGTGGTTAGGGTGTGTCACTCGTAATTTGCAGGTTCGAATCCACATATCACTTAATTTCCTCGCTATTTCAGCCGTGAGGGTGTAATAAAGTTTCAATACATTCCACTTTTTTTTGCTGGTAGATCGCGTTGATTCGCTGCCTTCTTTCTCGTCCATTGTTCCTAAATTAGGGACGGCAAGCGCAGATAATCCTCGTGTGGTTCTGCGCTAAATTTTAAAACAAACCAAGCAATTTTTGTTTCCGAGAATATTTTGTTCTTGGTCATGTGTACTCGCAACGTTAAATTATGCTATTCCTTTTTAAGGCCCTGTAAACCACTGGATACATAATTGTCTTCCAACACCTATTGACTCTTAGGAGAACAACCTTTGTGGTAAATAAAGAATTAGAAAAAGAAATTATTTCAGTGATAAATCATATTTGTTAATAAACAAGTATTCGAACAACAGGTGACGCTGTTAACATTCTTTTCCAAGATTTTAGGGACGAAAGTTTTTTTGGAGCAAAATCGTTATCCTTCTTGGAAATAATATTTCCTATGTTCGAATGATTTTAAAACCTGTATGCTATAAACTATATATACATGCTATATTTTCTGCTTAAATTTCTAACACTGAACTATTAACATGAAGACTGTCAAGACACCAATATCGTGCCTTCAATCCAATAAAAAGTGTTGAGCGCCACAGCGTCGAACGCCCTATTCACCTAATGACGTTTTTGAAAAATTCCCTCTTTTCAACAAATTGTTTTTAAATAAGTTTATAATAAATCCGTCTAGGTTTTTATGTGTTATTATTCTGTGTCTGTCCATGCATTATATAATTACAGACAACATCCTACGACCTTCCAATATTATTACCTCGCGGACTTCCAGAGGTTCGGGGATCTCAGGTTGGAAACCACTTTTACATTCAAACGTAATAAACAGTACTGCAGTATGTGAAATATTTCTACTTTGGCTTGCACGTACAATACAACTAAAATACTTTAATTATGAATAAAAATTATTGGTTTTTGCCTTGATAGCTATAAGTATAATACTTGGGAGAAGAGGGGTAAGATTGATTAATATAAGAGCTTGTGGTAAAAAAAATGAGGAAATATGTAGAAATGCAATTTTATACTGAATAGAATCAGTTACAACAGAAATAGTAATTTTTTATGATGTCTGTTAGGTTATAAAGATGCTTCTCGTACAAAATATATAAATATACATTGTAATAACAACATACATTTAGGGTTATTACCTTTGAAATGAAAATGAAAAGAAAAAACAACCTTCATTCCTCCCATCCCTAAATAGGGAACTATGAAACCTCTATAGACTGTTTACACAGTTTATTAAAGGACTAAATAAGTAAGACACTATACTAGTATAATACGACAACTGTAAATTTACCTGATTTACAAAACTAAGATTACAGTTTGGATTCCCCTCGAAAAAACAGCAGATAGCCCGACATGGTGTTGTTGTAAGAACAAAAACAGCAACTTATATAAGCATATTTACAAGCACTCTTGCAAATACTAACCAAATAAACACCTGTTATATTTTCAGTTTTGTTTCTCTGGTAACTGGAAAATACATTTAAAAAATAATATCGGTTAAGCTTGACAAAAAATGAGCAGTTAGGAACCATTGATTACTCGTTATACAGACTGTTAGAACCCTAAGCACAGCTTACTTACAATTATCAGAGCACTGCGGTAGAGTTACATTTAATTTCCACAGTGTCAAATGTTCAGCTGATAAGAGTGGTTATGGAAAGGGCCAAGTTACATTAGTTTTGATAGTGTTCAATGTACAGCTGCTTACAGTAGTAATGCAAAATGCCACCTAGCGAAAGAATAAAATAACATTTATGAACAAACGATGTAGCGATTCATATGTTATGAACCAGCTTTCGTTTTGAAAGAGAGGTACCACAGTTCAGTGTCATCACTAGCAATCTCTAAATTATGAAACTCATAGCAACAGGAGGTTCACAGCTCAACCAAGGACGGCCCATCTAATTGCTGTTGTTTAAACTGTAAGTGTCTCATCCACTACATTCATGGAAACATTTCTTCATACTTTCTGAAGAACTGTGTAAGTCTGAAATCTTGAGAGAATCCAGTGCATCACGGAAATGGGTTGAGGGAAGGGAAATAATGGCTCTTTGATGACGTCATCGATTAGATCGATTGAATGTTATTAAATATTTTAAATATACGAAGAAAAAAGAGCGAAACATAAAAGATTTGTTAAAATTAGAAGTTCTCTCCCTTGGCCTTCTATAATGACTGGGTTAACTCAGAAAAGCTAATGGCTTGCTTCTCTTTATGTGATTATAACTGACTTTAAAAGCTGTGACAACTTTAAAATACAGGCACTAGATAGATAACCGTGTGTGAGTGTGTGTGTTTTTCTTATTGCAAAGCCACATCAAACTACCTGCTCAGCCCACCGAAAGGACTCGAACCCCTGATTTTAGCGTTGTAAATTCGGAGACATCTCAGAAAAGTTACATGCTTGTTTCTGTTTATATGATTATAACTGAGTTTAAGGGTTGTATGAACTTTAAAATAACTAATAGCGTTACTCAGAAAAGCTATTTGCTTGTTTCGGTTTGTTTGATTGTGTCTAATCTTATGGGTTGTGCCAATTTAAAACTGTCAGCATCACTGAGAAAAGCTATTTGCTTGTTTTTCTTTATGTGATTATAGCTGATTTTAAGCGTTGTGCCAAATTTAAACTACTAGCATTGGAAGTCTTTTAAACTTGACTTATTTATCTTTCTGTAATGAAATATTTTTATTTCTGTTTTCACTTCTTTCTACTTGCTACATATAACGGTATTTTTATTTTCCATACCTTTATTAATTATATTTGTAGTATATTTATATATAAGTTTATCAATTGGGGCTCAGGTAAAGCTTGAAAGCTTATGACGCTATAATTCGAGGTTACACACATGCCACGGAGACAGTAAATGCAAAATATTTTGCAGCTTTGTGCTGAAACAAATCAAACGAATGTAACTAGTTCTAATACAAAGTGAGTGTACTTAGTTTTCAATCATGTTAGGCTAAAATTATTGTACCCCGCTGGGACGGAAAGACTTCGGATTTACAACGCTAACATTAGAGGTTCAATTCTCCTCGGTGGATGCAGCAGATAGCCTGTTGTTGTTTTGCTGTAATAAAACACGTTCATTAAAATAATTCTCCAGTAGTTAAATTAAACAGTTTGATACGAAAATTTACCACCGTTTTCATGTTAATTGGCTCTTCAAGGAGCAGTGTTTTGATACTTGAGGACCAACTTCGCCTTTTAGTTACTAATGATATAAGTTCAATTAGTAGCACGCAGCTACAGATGCGAGCTGAAACAAGGGACCGTTTTAGCGCCTGTGTATTTGGTTCATGACTTATTTTGGTCCATACGATAGTGCAATGCTTCAATAGGTAACTTTATCATTGAGGGTTTATATGACACGTTTCTACCAGGAAGAAGGTTTGACTCGTGAGAATTTTAAACCATGTAGAGCCAAATAACACATTTCGAAAAAGAGAGCCTTCAGTGTTTTCTGTGAGAGCAGAAGATTCCTTACAACAGAGCGTTTAGAACAATAGCACACAGGGCTTCAAAACTACAATCTGTTCCAAATTTTCAACAAGTGGGTTTCTCGACATCACTGATCTTTATCGAATTTATTTCGGAAATGCTCTCTTTGTTTACAATTAGTTTTATTCTGAATGAAAATCGTAAACCAGTTGTACTTTATGGGGAGAGGGGGTAAAGGTGTAGCTGACAACTTGTAGTGAATGGTATATTTGGCTCATCTACATTGTTTTGTCGTCTATATATGGGGTTAGTAATTTTTTTTTTTAATCGTTGTGATTCAGTTTTTTTGTTAGAGCGGTCCAACGTTCTACATAACTGTTTGATTGTTGGAAATTCTATAGTTATGTGACACAATGAAAACGTACTGCTTGTGGTGTTATGTAAATATAAAAAAAATTGGTTAGGGTGGTTTAAATTTTTATGTTGTAATATATTTTTGTATTTGTTTTTAGCCGCGGCTTATAGAATAGTTATGATTTTTTTTCTTCAAGTACACAATTTTAACTTACAAACTTCTATTCCTTTAGCGCTTTGAGATGTAATTTCAGCCGCGGCATTTGAGGATTCCCATTTGTTTTGTTACCATATCTATTCATATTACATGGTTTTAGAACACTATGCTAACGTTCAGTATTTTATGTAATTCACACATTCTTCATCTAATAGTCATTTTGTTAAAAAAATAACATGTTTTTATTTCAAGATCAGGTGTTCTATATTTTTCGTTAACTTTCCAATTATGTAAACGACACATATTATGCTCTCAATAGTTGACTGTTTGAAACACTATATTTAGTTATAAAATGATGTGTTGAACTATTAGTAGCCTCATTGAATTCATGTTTGTGATTGTGATGCATGTACGGGACATCCGGAAATTATTATCAAGTCACATATTCAGAAGAAAGTAGTTTCATAACAATTTCCGGACATTCCGTTATATATTAATAACTTTTGCAACTCGTGTTTTCTCTGATATTGTTTCTTTCATGTACAAGTTTGAAATGTTTAAGTTAAGTAAAGAGATGTGGCTTTCATCGAATCGTTGCTCTTTTTTTCACGAAAGGCTATTTGAATACGTGTAAATACGATGCCATCCCTTGCACCAATCAGTGTGCAGCTATGATTCCCAGGTTGCTGATGGAGGACCATCTGTTATATACGTGATCTAATCGGAGGAACAGTTGTAAATTCTACAACAGGGAGTATAGTGGGGAGATATTGGAGGTTAGTTGCTTGTAGTTCGTTATGCTGACTGTTTTTTTATTTTTAAAGTTCGTCGCTTGGTGGCAGCAGAAAGTATTCGAATTTGCACCACTAAAACATGGGATTCGATTCCTTCTGGTGGACACATTAGATAGCTCGTTGAGACTTTTTGAAGTCCTTGAACGTGTTAAATCACTGAGAATGCCTGATACATTTTAACGTTTTTTTGTTAATCTTAAAGCTTCAAAAAGGGGTATCTGGGGCCTTGCCCAAGCAAATACCGAAACCATATTTTTAATTTCCTAAACCCTCGACGTAACTCATTCTGATGCTTACTCATTACCAAACTGACTTTTATTTTTGATATAAGTAGATAGTGTGTTTTATATCCACTCATTATTTCAGTTGGCTTAAAAATGTTACACGCTCTGAATTTTGAAGTGCACAATAGTGTTAAAGATAGAGATCACAATTAGCAAAATATTAAATGATATTTTTTATCAAATAACTAAACATATGGTGTTTAAGGTTACACTGTTGTGTATAACCATTTGTGTTAAAAACAAGTCTCCGATTTATTACGTACGTTACACATCACGATTTCTAATGACCGGAAATTTAATTTTAATTCAGAAGTTAATGAATGTTGAAATGTATTAACCATATAATATTTGCCAACAATATTTATACACACAGTTTTCTTTTTTAACTCAAATATGTTTTAATATATAAACAAAAACACAATACAGTTTATAGTGGGGGTTATTAGTAACAGTTATAATAAATGATGGTTTATTTACGAGAGTTTTGAAAACTTATAAACAATACTGAATCTTATAATTGGTATAGAACTGAATATTTTATTGACGATCTCGGTTAACGACAAGTAAATTAATTCTGAGTTGATATTGTGACACCTTAAGCAAGCTAGCTTGATTGGCGTCACCGCTGACTTTTATCCGAAAGAAACATTCAATGTACTTGTAGAAATACTAACGTCCGAAGTTAACTCATTGAAATTAAATGTTTTTTTCAAAATCTGTAAACATTCCTGGTCAAAATTCTATAGTTTTCCGAGCAATAGCCATTAGTAACAATCATAGTTCAGAGGCCTCGGGCACTCTAACGGTAGCTGACCAAAAATAATTTTCTATTACTGTCTCTCGGCTAGCTGCTTTTGCACAAATCATAAGAGTTTCTCGAAGGTTCAACAATGTTCGAAAACACGCTAACGTTTTCATAAACTACATATTATTGATTGCTGCTCTCCAGAATCTTCTAAATATATAAACAAGAGACAGAACTTACGCAATACGCGTTCAGCAATATACTTCACATGCTTTAAACAACTATATTGAAACAAATTTACAACAGTAAATCTTAGTGAATAAAAACTTGTGCTAGAAAAATTTTAAATCAGATGCTAAATAAATATACAAATAGAAAAGTATACGTTAAGCACAATATATTTTCAAATAATTATACAATTTCAAAAATCATTACAATAAATGACACAATTAATACAAATAACCTAATGATAATAAAATTATTATTTAGTTGGGACTAAAATGTATTTAAGTCAAACCTAAGTGAAGATAAAATTTAAAGTTTCCTTTTGAATGGGCCTGGCATGGCCAAGCGCGTAATCCGAGGGTCGCGGGTTCGCGCCCGCGTCGCGCCAAACATGCTCGCCCTTTCAGCCGTTTACCAATGGTGGACCCTTACAAACTTCTAGCTGGCAAAAATGTATCTGCAATCATGTATACGGACCTTCCATCATCCATCGCCCCAGTGCCACACTGTCTCGAGCTCCCTGTACCAACAACGAGAGAAAGCAGTCATCCTCAGAAGAGAGCAGCAAATCAGAAGACTAGATATACTTTTAAGATCCAGATTGCAATTTCAGAGGTCTAGCTGGTAAGAGAAACCCATACTACCCCAACCGAAGAACTCTCAATGACTTGATTATAGATGTTTGGCTCCCAAAATCGAATACCGAAATTTTGACATCTAGGCTTAAGGAATGGGATTTGTTAGCTGAAAGTGTGCAAGTCGTAAGTCAGAGGAAGCATCACTGAAATTTTTCAAGCTTTATCATTCGTCAAGATGGGCTCTTATTCTGCCACATTGTATCCGGTCTGAGCGAGGCAATTACAATTGCCTGTAACCCGATCGAATGGCGCCTCTTCATTGATAGCTCATCCAGAAGCCTCAACGTTGTGCTGCTCCAAAACGGGAATAAGCATCCGTCTTTTCCCCTGACTCATTCGGTGCACCTTAAATAGCAAAACGAGCGCTTCCACCAAGATATATTGAACTTTGAACGTCGCTACCAAGTAGCGTATAACGAAAATATGATGGAAGACTATATTTGGGGACTGATACATGAGAGTGATTAACTTTATATTCGCAAATCTCAAAAAACTACTCACGTTTGAAAATGTTTGTTTATTTTTGCATAACATTAATATAAATACATGCAAATCTAGATTCATATGTTGTTTTATTTAGATCTTATGTAAATGAAAATGTGTAAATTTGCCCGTTCTTACATAACAAATAGGTTGATTTCGAATTTCATTATCCAGGTCAAGAAAGCAAAATTTAAAGGGGAGTAATTGTCATTTTCTGTACTTTTACAACATAAGCATTTAAGAAATAACACATAGCTTGTAGAGCACTTACTAAGTGCACGCAAAATTCTGAGTTCAAATAGTTGTGATTGGTTGCATGATTGCCATTCCGTTTTTGCACTTTCAACGAGCAGGGTTGAAGAAGTTACTTTTGTTTCTCAAAACATCTCATCCAGAAATAAAGGACTTCAATGCTACATTCTTCTAAGCGTTTCATCATCGCTGGAATTATATTCGCGTGCAGGTTTATCAGCAAATACGAAACAAATTAGCAACAAACCGAGACAGTGTAGTTGAAACAAGAATAACGGACAGCTGTTAGCGAGACAGAGATATGATGTAGTCGGATAAGCAACGTAAATGTTTAAAAATCTCTTACTTTCTACAATAAATCATTCTCTTTTTTCAAATCCGCATACATATCGCTGTAGCACAATTACAAATGTGAATTAAAAATTAGTAGATAGTATCCTATTTATTTTTATAAGTTTCGTAAATTTTTATCAGTGTATGAAAGTGTAGGGAATTATGAAATAAAGTCAAAAACAGAGACGTTGGCCTCTTTGTTTGGTTCGTTGTTTCTCAGTATATTCCTGTATAGAACATTCTACGGCTGGTTCTTAATATGTATATACGAAGTGAATCTCGTATTTTCTAGGACCCAACGACTGACTGATGTCGGTAAATTGAACTTCTAATGTTTTCAAGCACTCTGTGAGTTTCGACTGAAGTAGATACATGATATTTGACTGTTTTTTACCATAGTAACAATACAAAGAGTGTAGACACGTAGGATTAATTATACAAGTTGAATATTATATCTTCATTTGAACTGTAGATAAAGAACCAAAAGTAAGTTGTTCTGTTGACAGTTTATAAGAAATGTTTATGCTAAAACAACCCGTCTTATAAAACCATTTTTTTTATATTTCAAGCGAAATATCGTTGTTAAGCCTAAAGCCATTTCTGATTACAACACCTTTAGCATTTTCAAGTCACAATTATATCTAATAAAACTCAATATAATCAACTAGCCACTAAAGCACTTTCTATAAACTGACACCACAACAATCTTTTATTTTCGCAAACAAAGCTTATTTTCAGTCTTTATATCGGAATCGTAGGATAACCGTTAAGGATTCAGATCTTTTTCTGAGGTAATCCACTTTTGTAAGCCTATAACCCTAAAAATTTAATTTCGAGAACAACTGTTGACACTGGGTATATAGCTCATTGTGTAGATTTGTATTTACTTTGAAGAAACTTGTTGTTGTTTTGAATTAAGCACAAAGCTACACAATGGGCTATCTGTGCTATGCCCACTACGGGTATCGAAACCCGGATTTTAGCGTGTAAGTTCGCAGACATACCGCTGAGCCACTGGGGGGCACTTTGAAGCAACAAAATTACTTTCTTTTATTTCCTTAATTTGATTAACAATCCGAAAATTTTTGCACACCATGATTAATATGCACTAACAGTTTCTCGTAACGTAGGTTTTGAGAAATCCAGCTTCCTTATGTGTAAAATTAATACACGGCAGGGTTCTATTACTTTTATTATAATTTTTGACCGTAACATACGAAATATTGCAACATTCTGTGACATCACTAATCGTAACAAATAGATTATCTGTCGTTTGTGGCCCTTTTTTAATTTATTATCTCGGTGTTTCTCTGATTAGAGTGTTTGCAATAAAGCACAAAGCAACACAGGGCAGCAAACCTCGGTTTATAGTGTTGAAAATCCGCAGACATATCACTGTGTTACTGGTGGTTTTCAAATTGCAGTCTCGATTCAAAAGAAGGGCCATGAGGTCATAAGAATTATGATAAAGAACAATTTAAAACAAGTACTGTAATATACTATCAATTTGTATGTGTGTGTAGAGAGAGTTGAGTCGCAACCTAAAATATTTTCATAGTTGCGAAGTGGGCGTTGGAAACCCCTGCTTTATATTATCGTTTCTTTATCTACCTACATCAAATATATTTCAGAAATGTTGTCTTTGTTTACAATTAGTTTTATTTTGAATAAAAATCGGATACTTGTCGAACTTTATGGGGAGAAGGGTAAAGGTGCAGGTGACAAATTGTATAAAATGGAATATATGACCCATCTAAACTTTTTTTTCGTCTATATATGGGATAAGTGAATGTTTTTTAAAAAAATGTTATGATTCAGTTTTCTGTCGGAGCGGTTCAACTGTTTGAAAACGTACTGCTAGTACTGTTGTGTTAATAAAGAAAAAAATTGGTGTAGATGGTTTAAAGTTTTATCTTGTAATATATTCTTGTATTTGTTTATAGCTGCGGCAAAGTAGCTCATAGAATTGCTATGAGTTTTTTTTTCTTTAAGTACACACTTTCAGATTACAAACTTCGATTTCATTAGCGCTTTTAGACCTAGTCATAGTCATGGCTGTTGAAGATTCCCTTTTGTTTTGTTACAATATCTATGCATATTACATGGTTTTAGAACACTATGCTAATGTTTAGTATTTTATGTAATTAACACATTCTTTATCTGGCAGTCATTATTGGTAAAAAAAAAATACACGTTACTATTTCATGCTTGGGTGTTCTTCATCTTTCGTTTACTTTCCAATCGGCCTGGTAAGGCCAAGTGTGTTAAGGCGTGCAACTGGTAATTTGAGCGTCGCGGGTTCGCATCTCCATCGCGCCAAACATGTTGGCCCTTTCAGCCGTGGGGGCGTTATAATGTTTCGGTCAATCGAACTATTCGTTGATAAAATAGTAGCCCAAGAGTTGGCGGTGGGTGGTGATGACTAGCTGCCTTCCCCCTAGTCTTACACTACTAAATTAGGGACGGCTAGCACAGATAGCCCTCGCGTAGTTTTCTGCGAAATTCTAAAAACAAACAAATAAACGTACTTTCTAATTATGTAAACGATACATATTATTCTCTCATTAGTCGACTGTTTGAAACTCGATACTTAGATATAAAATGATGTGTTGCAACTATTACCAGTTCCATTGTATTGATGTTTGTTAATGTGATGAGTACACGGGATATCCGGAAATTGTTATCAAGTCACATATTCATGAGAAAGAAGTTTCTTAACGATGTCCGGACATCCTGTTATTTTTTAATAACTTTTGCAACTCGTGTTTTCTCTGATATTGTTTCTTTCATGTACCAGTTTGAAATGTTTAAGTAAAGAGACATGCCTTTCATCGAACCAATGCATGTTTTTTCACGTAGGGCCATTTGAATTCGGGTAAATACGATACGATCTCTTGCACCAATCAGTGTGCAGCTATGATTCCCAGGTTGCTGATGGAAGACTATCTGTTACATACGTGGTCTAATCGGAGGATCAGTTGTAAATTCTGCAGCAGGGAGTACAGTGGAGAGATATTGGAGGTAAGTTGCTCGTTGTGTTGACTGTTTTTTTTATTTTTAAAGTTCGTCGCTTGATGGGACAGCGGAAAGACTTTCATTTTACAACTCTAAAATCTGGGATTCGATTTCTTCTGGTGGTCACATTAGATAGCTCATTGTGACATTTTGAAGCTCTTGAACTGGTTAAATCACTGAGAATGCTTGATACATTTTAACGTTTGTTTTTGTAAATCTTAAAGCTTCAAAATGATGTATCTGAGGTCTTGTCCACGCAAATATTGAAATCAGATTTTTACTTTCCTAAACCCTCGACGATACTCATTCTGATGTTTACTCATTACCATATTGACTTTTATTTTTAATATAAGTAGGTAGTTTGTTTTATATTCACTAATTATTTTAGTTGACTCAGAAATGTTAAACGCTCTGAATAACACAATATTGTTAAATATAGAGATCACAATTAACAAAACGCTAAATGATATATTTTTTTTACCAGATAACTAAACTTATGGTGTTTAAGGTTCCACTGTTGCAGTTAACCAATTGTGTTAAAAACAAGTCTCCGATTTATTATGTCACGTATATCATGTGTTACGATTTCAAATAACCGGAAATTTAATATTAATTCAGAAGTTAATAAATGTTAATATGTATCAAATTTATGATATTTCTTAATAATATTTACGCACACAGTTTTCTTCAACACAAACATGTTTTAATACATAAACAAAAACACAATACAGTTTATAGTAAGGGTTATTAGTAACAGTTATTACAAATGATGGTTTATTCACAAGAATCTTGCAAACTTATAAACAATACTGAGTCTTATAACTGGTATAGAACTGAATATTTTATCGACGAACTAGGCTCAAAAATTAATTTTGAGATGATATTGTTACACCTCCTTTAAGCAAGCTAGCTTGATTGGCCTCACACCACTGTCTTTTATCCGAAAGAAATATTCAATGTACTTGAAGAAATACTGACGTCCGAAGTTAATTCACTAAAGTTAAACGGTTTTTTCGAAATCTGCAAACACTTTGGGACAAAATTCTAGAGTTTTCCGATTAATAGTCGTTACTCACATTTATAGCTTCACAGGCCGAAAGCACACTGATTGTAACTGTAATTTTCTTTTACTGTCTCTTGGCTAGCTGCTTTTACACAAATCATAAGGAGTTTCCCGAAGATTCAAAAATGTTCAAAACAAGCTAACGTTTTCATGAACCACATATTGCTGATTGTTGCTCTCTAGAATCTTCTGAAAATTTAAGAAGGAACAGAACTTGCGCAATACGCGTCCAGCCATATACTTTACATGCTTTAAATAACGATACTGAGACAAACAAAGGTACTGAAACGAATGTACAAGAGTGAATCTGTAACATCTCCCGCCTTAAACAATTACAAATTGGTGTTAGACAGTTTTTAGTCAGAAGTTACATAAATATACACATTGATAAGAATATGATAAATACAAAACATTTTCAAAGAATAATACAATTTCAAAAATCATGACAGTATATAACAGAATTAATACAAATAAGCTAATGATAATAAAATTTGCTGTGTCATTAGTTTACAACACAATCTCGTAAACTTATAATTCTTTCGGTTTCGCTCTTTATCACAAGCCTGCATCAAATCTAATTTCGCGAGTGGAGTGAAGGGAAGGACTCTTCTGATCGCTCTCGATCGCCTTGCATCTCATTCTGAGGAGCAGAATGTTAAATCGCAATACCTTCCCCGATTTTTAGTTCTTTCATTGTTTTAACAACTTTTCAAAAAACTTGTGATGGTGTGTATATCATCCAGATACGTAGAATTAAACGTGTAGTGGTTCGGAATGAAACTGTGATTGTGATTTTGATCCAATATTACATCTCCATGTATCTAGAGAATATGAGATTTTTAGACTTTATACTGAAGGTGTGTGTTTATGATTACAGTTAGATGTAAAGCGAATACCTGGTCTTTTAAACATGTGATAAAACATTCATTTAGTAAAGCGACAAAGTATTAAAGGATTAAAATTAGTCGTTATTTTAAGTGCGGGCGAATGGACTTTGATCTTAAATAAATTAGAAAGCACTTTTGCTGTGATATTCATTGCCTAAGAGTCATTTTGCTAACACCAAAAGCCACTCAGGTCGCCTGGAATAATTGAAGTCATGACACTATTTCAGTCATCATTGTTTATCAACAGTTGTTATGGTGTGAACTACATTCAATCAATTGTAATTATTATCTAAGATAATTATTATTTAAGGTAAGAATTACGAAAACAATATTTATTTATTCTTGTTCTTATTAACATTGATTATTTATTTTTCATTATTTTTGTTTGATTTGTCACACAGAAGAACTTGCGAACAAGCAAGCTGGGAATAACTTATTGTTCAACTTGGCTTCCAGTAGCACAGCGATATGTCTCTGGGCTTTCAGTGCTAAAACAAAACCATATTATCCATATATTTTAACTATACCAAAGGTTATTTGTATATTTGGGAGAAGTAACTGAGAACATAGGACTAAACTTTCAACTTATGTGTGGGAAACATTTCATGTATTTAGCTCCTCTATAGATTTTATCTTCTACCTTGAACTTTCTCATTCAGTGCGCGCACACACACAGTCATGCTGAACTTAACAATACCACTCACTTCTAACAGAATAAATTTAATATAATTAGCAACATAAAACAACCATCTCTTGAACTGGAACATTGGTGAATAATGCAACAATGTTAAAAGTAGCTATTTTATCTGTTCATTCCAAGATTTTTCGAATTTAATTACCAAAGTGAATAATACTTTTTACTTTTATCCTTGTCTTATTCATAAACTGAATAAAATTTTAAGACGATTACGGTATAATATAAAATTAAAAATCGAAAATCATCCTCTTGAATATGTCCAGCTCAATAAGATCACACATTACCAGTTATTTATTGTTAACTAGTTAAATGTCAGAATTGGGCCTTTTTAACTATACATAGCTAAACTAGATCATATTTAAACAAACCCACGCATGTTCATTTTCCTTTTTGGAAATTACTCTGGTGAAGAGTTTCTTTCAATGTGTTTCTCAAACGTTTTCAGGGTTGTTCGATTTTAAGTACTGGTCCTGTATGGCCAGGTGTTTAAGGCACTCGACTCGTGATTTGAGGGAAGCAGGTTGAAATTCCGGTTGGACCAAGCATGCTCGTGCTTTCAGCCGGAAGAGCGTATTAATGTGACGGTCAATCTCACTTTTCCTTGATGAAAGAGCAGCCCAAAAGTCACCGGTGGGTGATGATGACTCGTTGCTTTCCATGTTGTCTTACACTGCTAAATATGGGACGGCTAGTGCAGACAGCCCTCGTGTAGTTTCGCGCGAAATTGAAAACAAAACAAAAAATCGATTGCAAGTGAAAAAAGGAATATTTATCGTAATTATTAAAACTTATTTCTTATCATCTACATTTATATTCGGGTAAGTTTGTTTGTTGGCTCTAAATTAATAAATAACAGGATTGAAGAATAATTGCATTGACTGAATCACAATTCCCAACTTAATGTGATTTTGGCAAAGAAGAATTATCATAATCTAGTTTTTATGTTTTAAAGCTGATATAATTTCAAGATTGTTTGTACTTTTAAACAATATATACTTCTTTTTTTGCCATATTTTTGCAAAGTTACGTGAGAGTGTGTTCGTGTACCCATCTTTAATTTTGATATTATGTGCTTAAAGAAAGAACGGCAGATAACCAATACCACCTTATGTCAACTCTTAAACAACTGTTCATTCATTTAGCCTACAGTTGCAAAACTTAGCTCAGGATCTATTTCACTTCAAACGTTTAATATATTTCCCTTCACCAGAATAAAGTCGTTATTTACTGGACATAAAATAAGTCACACTCAGAAAGCTTGAAATATCAAGAGGTCAACCAGCTTTTTCAATGTTTTTGTTTTTATCAGAAACCCAACGCTCACCTTTACACCATCATCTGACACTGAAAGAGCTGGGCTGACTAATAAAATATTTGGTACAACTACTTGCTGTGATCTTTTCCAGCCATTAATCAGGTCGAACTTGAGCTCCATCAGTTTTAGGAACACTTTTCATAACTTCTGCCATTTGTTGCTGGTTATCCTGGTCCTTCCAATTCAATGGTTTGTGTTGATACTTTTGCTTCTCATAGGCCTGGCATGGCCGAGCGCGTGAGGCGTGCGACTCGTGATTCGAGGGTCGCGGGTTCGCGCCCGCGTCGCGCTAAACATGCTCGCCCTCCCATCCGTGGTGGCGTATAATGTGACGGTTAATCCCACTATTCGTTGGTAAAAGAGTAGCCCAAGAGTTGGCAGTGGGTGGTGATGACTAGCTTTCTTCCCTCTAGTCTTACACTGCTAAATTAGGGACGGCTAGCACAGATAGCCCTTGAGTAGCTTTGTGCGAAATTCAAAAACAACAACCCTTGCTTCTCACTATTGATAAAATCTTGTTGGGCATTTCCAACCCTCTTAAAGATTGTTTTTTTGTATGGTGTTAAACTTTTGACCGGCTAGTATTTAGGCTAATCTCACAGTGCTCTTCTCTTTTCATTTTCTGTTTTCTTACTTTCATCTTTTAAAGTTCCACTCAAATGAGTGATTGAGTTTAACAACAAAAAATGCAAATTTTGTCTCCATGTTTATCAGCCAGCAGTGTGTGAGAAGCATTTTATGTTTTGCTTACATGATGCCCAGAATTTGGCATTAGTTTATCTCTCTAAGTTTGATGTAGTTGAACCCCTTTAGATCCATTCGTACCCCAAACACATTTTCGTTCAATTTGGTGTTTTTTGTTACATGTTCGAGAAATCTTTTACTTCATTCAATATTTTATTAATTTTAATTGTGAGATGTCAATTAGAGACATAGTGGCCCTATATTTTAGAAATATATGTCAATGATGATAATTTGTTGTCAACATATGAGAAAATGGATATAACTAAATTTCATATTTTGTATTAATAAACCACATATTGTATACTTATGGTACTCAGTCTTCTTACAGTTTATCTGTACAGTGTTATGAGAATCCAGTAAGCTAATTTTTCAACATCTAAATTATAGCTTCAACGTTATGATCATTAAACATTGGCGTAATCAGTTAAGACCCCGGGTATACGGAAAGGAGCATATTTTAAATTGTTATGATGAAGGTTACGCAACTACGCCAATTGTGATATTTTACATTGATCATATCGGTTTGTATTAATTATTTCATAAAAAAGACTAAAAATATTTAATTCATTTACAGAAATAAAACAAAATAGTCGTAGTGGAACAATTAAGTATGATGTAGAAAGGGCAGCGTGGTGATAGGTCTCAGGGTTTCTAATGTTAAAAAGTCGGTGTCTGCCTGTGGTGTGCAGAACACGCATAAATTTACTGTGTAATTAAGCGTTTAATTACACACGCACAAAAAACCAAAACTGCAGATCTACACGTTTATCGCATCCATTGTTCATCGATAAACCTAACTTGACAGATATATCAACTTTATTTGCTTGAAGGAAGACACAAAGCTACAGAATACACTATCAGTGCTCTGCCTACCAGCGGTATCGAAGCCTGGTTTCTCGCGAGTCAGGTTCACAGATATATTGCTGTACCACTGAGGAGGGTGAGTTATTACATCTACAAACATTATACTTGAATGATAGTTTTGTATCTCTGTTAACTTGTGCAATTTAGTTACAACGCTCAGTAGTTATCATTTAATTTTGGGTAAAGAAGGCGTAACATTTTCTCTTCCTTCCTGACTAAATCATTTAAATCCTAATCCAGTAAGTGGGCAACTGCAGTGTTGTTTTTCTTTGCATGAGTTTATTTTATTTTGATAATACCATAGTCGAAGTGCCTTATTTTTATTAGGCTACTGTTGCTAAAGGCTTGTTTGTTATATTACTGAAGAAGAAAGTCGGCTCTGACGTTCTTTTAATTATTTTCCACGAAGCATTGCTACAAAGAATAAAATAAGGAGTAAGTCTGTATTTTATGTTTTAATTTATATATTAAGTTCTAGTTTTACCACTAAAAAGTACAAAACTTGTAAAAAGAAAAGAAAATAGTTTGTCATTTGTAAAACCTGTTTAGTCTGACCTGGGAATTGCTGGTGTTTGGAAACATGACACAATGCAGTATTTTTCTTTATTAAATACTTTAAAGTGTTTGCTTAAACATGATATTTTTAGCCAGGCTGTTTATCCTCGCCAGTCAGCTGATGGTTGTCTCAGAGATGTCGTTGATGGGGAACATTTCAGAAACCATCCATTCTGGCAAAAAACACCCCTTGTAATTTAAATCATTCTTTATTTTGATTAGTTTACAACTTTGAACCAGGCTGGAATTCGAGCTGTTTCTTAAAAATATGTTGCTTTTCTACTATCAGTTTTACTGTCACCCCTGAAAATTCTGCCGCAATTTCATGCGGTAAATGCTCTAACACCTGATATATTACACGAACTTTTTTAATCTGGCATGGTGTCAGAAATTTTAATTTTACTTGTAGATCAGAATGTCTTGTCTGGATACTTCCGTCTTCAGTACCTTGCAAACAAAGTAAAGGAGTTCCACTGCAAAGGAAGTGACAAAATCAATAGGCCCGAACTTGTTATTTTGAGAGAGTCTGTACACATTGAGCAAAAAACTGAGGAAGTTTGGTGCCTCTTAAGGCTATTTCCATTACTGGTGGGTGATGCAATGCCAGAAGGCAACAACAAATGGGAGGTTCTGTTGGCTCTGCTGGGCATGGTAGAATTGATAATGTGTCCATCAGTGTCATATGCAAGCATTGAATTTTCAAATGATGTAATACAACAGTTCCATTTTCTTTATGAAAAATTATTTCCAAATGGAACTCTCAAGCCAAAGGAACATTTTACTATGCACTGCCCAGAGACGACCCGTAGATTTGGTCCACTGAGGAATGTGTGTACCACGAGATTCGAGGCCAAACAAAGTGTTTTGTTGATGTTGAAAAACGTACCAAAAACAGGAGGAATCTAGTCAAAACAATAGCAATGAGACACTAGTATAAACCCTGTTCATATTTGGAGAGCAATGGATTTCTTGGAATAGGTGCCTTTAACTTCGCTAATCCTGTAAGATTGCCTGTGAATTCACTTGGAGAAGAGCAAATCCTTGTGAGTGAATTTGTTGGGGAAGGCGATTTTGTCACTGAAGCATCAGGCTGTACAGTGAACTGCCTCACATATAACACAGGGACAATGGTTGTTAGTAGATATGAATTCGACAGTCTTCAATTTTCTTCAGTGATCTGTTGCTTTGTTCTTTGGTGAAAACCTTTTGTTGTATTGTCAAAGATACCAAACTATTGATTATCACAGACATCTTCATGCTTACACTGCAGAGTAAATGAAAAGCTATGAACTCCTGAGCATTCCGGATCTTTATGATCATTACCCATTGCCTTGTTATGTAAAGAAAGGTGAAAATATGATAATCGTACATCACTACATTTGTGGCGACTAAATAATGACAAACTGTAAACAGAAGTAGGTAATTAGTGGTAAATTTTAGTCTATTTTATGTAACTTTGTGTGTACCTTTCAGCGACAAATTTCATCAAAAGATTTGACATATTTTACGTAAATTTGTTTCTGCCTTTTTGGGACAAATTTCATCAAAATTTTCAAACAGAGAGAACCTGTATCATATTTATATGTATCATGCATATTTGCACCAAAATCACCAGTATTATCACCATCGATTGAGATCAGACTGCTTATATTTGCTTTCACCTGTTAAAGGCTACTACTTGTAAGGGAAAAACCAAATTATTTATCTAGTTGATTTATACCAGTCCTTCTGATGTAAAATTCATGAAAATTTAATGTATCTTTTTAGTGTTTTGTAGTTCTTCTTCGATGACAATTTTTCTTCATGTGTATACGAAAAAATCATTTTTGATCAGTACCATACTTTTACATTCCAGAGAGATGGCTTTATTCAACCACATTACCTAGAATGAAAAATAAAAATGGGTGTCAGTGGATGATCTGGATTTGTTGCCCAACTTATCACCTCAAGTGTAATCGAAGACTGGCAGGAATGTGTGGATGTTCAATGGTCTGACATTCCAAAACCACGAGCAAAGTTATACGTTTCTCTGGTTTCTAATGCTGGGGCCTTTGACAGAGAGATAGCTGTTGTGGTAAGTTGTTTGTAAGAATGTGCAACCCATTTAAATTTGAGTGATTATTATAATTTATGCAGTCATTGGAAATAACTCTGCGAAAACTTTATTTCGAAAAAAAAAAGTAAAATTGTTCAATATACATTATTCAACACAGCACAATTACTGTTGTTAATTTTTAATTACAGATTTAGACCCGTTAAAAATTTATTTTTGACCAGAATCCACCGAACCCTGAGGCGCCTAAAAGCGTGAAGAGCGTATCTTCAGCCTGTCCCAGTACTGAACAAATTTATTTCAGATTAACATGGTAGGATATGTTCAAGTGAATGTTAAAGAGATCTTTGAATATGTTGAAGAAATGGTTTCATTTTTCACTTGTAAGTGTTTTGAACTCTTTGATATTTTCTTTGGTGTGCATTTTTGCATCCAAGCCTTGGCCAGTACTCTTTAAGCTGAAAATTTTGTCAAGTCTGCCTAGATCTACTGCTTTGCTATTGTTGCAAGGGAAGCCTGATGAGAAAGAAAGTCGTTTCCATTTCCTGGATACAATCTACACTGAGGTTTCCAAGTACACCTTTTAAGTGCTGTGCAGCGAATACCATGTGTACCATTTCTGATTACAAGCGTGTAATAATGTCTCTTCACATGTCTTCATCTGTACTTGATAGCCTGCGCAATCTCTATTTTCCAGATATCTCACTTCAAGGCAGTGTGACCAAGTAGTGGATGAAATATTCAAGCGCTACCCTCAGCTGTCAGATGCCCCAAATCTAACACCCCAAGGTGTTCGTGTAAGTACTATCCACATGTGCATTATGTTATGTTTGTTGTGAAATATATTTTCAGCAAAATATATTCTTTATCTCTATATTTGACTCTATACGCCTAATAAAATTAGTTCTAAAGTGTACAGCAAAAATGACCATATCATCACTTGTTAAGGTATATATGTATTCTGCAAGAAATATGTTCATTGGTCAGAAAATAAATTAAATCTCATTTTTTTGTGTTGCTTTGTTTGTTTGTTTTGAATTTCGTGCAAAGCTACTCGAAGGCTATCTGCGTTAGCCGTCCCTAATTTAGCAGTGTAAGACTACAAGGAAGATAGCTATTCGTCGCCACGCTTGGGTTCTTCTTTTACCAACGAATAGAGGGATTGACAGTCACATTATAACCCCTCCACGGCCGAAAGAGCGAGAATGTGTGGCGCAACGGGGATACAAATCCGCGACCCTCAGATTACGAGTCACACGCTTGGCCATGCCGCACCCGTTTGTGTTGCATAATATTAGTGAAGAAACAAGTAAAAATTTTGTGGGAAGCTATATTTTTTAAAATACACACAAGTACATATATCTATCAAGGAGGGGCTGTGGAAAATATTGTTTTGATACTCTGAAATATTTGTTTTGTTTGTATACGATTTAACATAACTCAAATAATTTGACGCAAAAGAGAATACATTGTCAAAATGAACTCGTGCAACTGATTTATTAACCAGTATGTGTATGACCTTTCAATATCTCAGATTAAACCTGAAAAATGCCAAAAGTGGTTTTAAAAAAATACTGTTTAAAATAATTATAGTTATTCCAGGGCAGTTTTGTTATTCATTCTTAATATAATTAATTCTGCTAATTCTAATTGCAGGAGCTATGGAGGATGAGGCTTTGTCAGAAATTTCAGAATAATAGAAAGCAGAAGAATTCATCATTGCCTGTAGTCCAAGAAAGAAAGAAAAAGACGAAAACAGATGAAACCCCATCTCCAAACCCCATCTCAGAACAGAGGCAATACGGATTAAAGCAATACTTGTGTGAAAAGCCAGTTGGGGAGAGTAAAACTTCCACCCGAAAACTCAAGGAATGGATAAAAATTCGTCTGCATTGCAGGAAAAGGGTGATCTTTGTAAAGTGGACTTGCTTGTAAACAAAACTATTTATGATCATAGGAAACTGGTCATTGACAACACTCCTTTCAATGAATTTATAGAGCATTATCCTTTCCTTGAGGCATCACCAGTACAGCTATTAAATGAATTTAAGCGGCTAGGAAATGATGCAGAAAAAGGAGGGTTTAACTTTCTCTCTTAATATGATGACTCGGAAAATTCTCAGCTGCAGGACAGAAACATATCGACAGAAAATAATCCATTCTAGCATTTCTTATGAAAAAGACCTCACACATGCCTTATGTTACATCTACAATTGCCATTCTTGGTATTCCTTTTCTTCTAAAAGAAAGTGAAAGTATCATGGTGAGTACTGAAGTTAGGGAACCTGCTAAGAGTGGTATATACATTCAATGTGGTTCAATGTCTCAGTCTTGTGATCAGGAATTCAAACTATATGTTGATGGCTTTGATTTTTGTGCCACTGAAGATTTTGTGTAAGCATTCACAATGTATGTAAGGAATTTTTATATCTTCAGCTTTGCATTACCAACAAAACTCAGAGAACTTTCAACTTTGTTGAAAGAGTTGTTCTGAAGCTCTATGATGAGTTTAGGAAAATTACCATATCTGAAAAAGATGCGGACAGATGTGTTTGTCAGCTGCTTGATCTCTTGAATGTCAAAAACATAGCAGCGAGAAATCTGTCAAAACGTCCAAAGGTAAAGGAAGAGAATATTGTTCAAAGCCATAAGTTTATATCAGCATTGGTTATAGTAACTTGTATATTTGATCCAGGGTGATTTGTTTAAAAAAATCCAAGTGTAAAGTTCAGTTGTTTATTTTCCAATTGTTGCTGCATTTTGAATGTTATTATGGTACATGAATATTGATGTACACTTGTGTTCAGTTTGGAATAAAAATGGTGCTGCTATAATACATTATGTATATTTTCAGGATGGTGTCATGTTGCTGGGACTTAGGTTGAATCATCAGATGGCAGCGGGTTTGACTGCTCAGTGATGGTTCTGTTAACCTCAACTGACTGAAGATGGTCTCTTTGCCTGACAGTGACATTGCAGAGGTGGTCCTGACCGAGTAAACATGACTTATCTTCCATAATCGTTGGATAATCATAATGACGACAGTCCATTGTTAATGGATAGTCTTAATGACAACCGCTCCTTGGACGAAGAAGATCACACTGACTATGTCATGACTAATTAGTAGTGGTTTGCAGGTATGAAATGAGATTATTGTCAGATAGTGAGCATTGGTCAGAATGACTACCTAACGAAAGTCATACCGATTATCAAAGAGCAATCAAATGTGTTACCTGCCAGGTATCCTTGCTACCATCACCTGACTATTTTCCGACTACATAATAATAAAAATGACTAATAATTAATAGTCATATTAGGTCGTCATCGATTTTAGCGACTACTTGGAGTGACTTTTTTGGCACCGCTTGACTACCTGATTTACCATTCAAAAGTCGTCACCTTGACTAGTTCTTATTTTGGGTGTTTCCAAACCTATACCATACGATGTGTAATCAGTGTATGAGCCATGAAATGCAATTTTAACTGGCTGCGCGAGCCACTTGGTTGTGATCTATTTTAATCTTGAGTTTTCAGTATACCTTAAAATTTCGAGATCAGTGGTTTGTGTGTACTGGAAAGACAGTAGTAAACTTTCGCTAATGATGAATAATGTTAAAACAAACTTTTGTCTGGCTGCAGCTACCTGTAGAGGTTATTCTAAACTCGTCCTCTGTATTAGTATAACTACTTTAATATCACGTCATTTGTGAGCTTTTATTGAAAAGTTGTGCCTTCTTAAAAAAACTTTTTCGACTTTGTTTAGTCGTATCTCTGCAACTGGTGGACAAATTTTAAATTAATGATAGTTTTGTATATTTCCTACATAAGATTAAAGTTTAATTGAAAACCAATGTAATCTGATGATTTATTACTTTAAACTCTGTATCATATTTTTCAACTCATTATCTCGAGACTCACTTAGAAAATTTAATTCAAATAGGTCACTATATGTCACAATAAAACTTTAACGCCTTGAAGTTTTTTTCGTCTCTGAACCAGACAACACTTCGTGTCTCGCCTGGTGAGAAAAATAATTCACTTCTTGACTTAGCGATTTTATTTTTTTACTTTAAATATGAGATAAAAAAGAAATCATTGAAAAAACCTAGTACATTCACATATTTAAGAAGTTTGCACAAATGTTTCAAATGAATAATAGCTTTACAACGTATTGTTATTTCAAGCTTAGGTGTTCTATATTTTTCGTTAACTTCCCAGTTATGTAAACGATGCATATTATGTCTCATCAGTCGACTGTTTGAAACACTATACATTTTTGTAAAATGATGTGTTGAACTGTTACTAGTTCCATGGAATTTATGTTTGTTATTGTGATGCATAAAAGGGATATCCGGAAATTGTTATCAAGTCACATGTATAGAGAAAAGTAGTTTCTTTACTATTTCCAGACATCCTGTTATATATTGATAACTTTTGCAACTCGTGTTTTCTCTGATATTGTTTCTTTCATGTACAAGTTTGAAATTCTTAAGTAAAGAGATGTGGCTTTCATCGAATCGTTGCTATCTTTTTTTCACGAACGGCTATTTGAATACGTGTAAATACGATGCCATCCCTTGCACCAATCAGTGTGCAGCTATAATTCTCAATTTTCTGATGGAAGACCATTTCTAATATGTATGGTCTAATCGGAGGACCAGATGTAAATTCTGCAACAGGGAGTACAGTGGAGAGATATTGGAGGTATGTTGCTCGTAGTTCGTTATACTGACTTTTTTTTTAAAGTTCGTCGCTTCATGGCAGCGAAAAGTCATCGGATTTGCAACACTAAAACCTATGATTCGATTCCTTCTGATGGACACATTAGATAGCTCATTAGGACATTTTGAAGCCCTTGAACGTGTTACATCACTGAGAATTCTTGATACATTTTAACGTTTGTTTTTGTTAATCTTAAAGCTTCAAAAAGGGGTATCTGGGGCCTCTCCCACGCAAATATCGAAACCATATTTTTAGCTTCCTAAACCCTCAACGTAACTCATTCTGATGTTTACTCATTACCATATTGACTTTAATTTTTGATAAAAGTAGATAGTTTGTTTTATATCCACTCTTTATTTCAAGTGTTACACGCTCTGAAGTACACAATTTTGTTAAATATCGAGATCACAATTAACAAAACGCTAAATGATGTTTTTTTACCAGATAACTAAACTTATGGTGTTTAAGGTTCCACTGTTGTATTTAACCAATTGTGTCAAAAACAAGTCTCTGATTTATTATGTTACGTATGTTATGTATTACGATTTCAAATAACTGAAAATTTAATTTCAATTCAGAAGTTAATAAATGTTAATATCTATCAAATTTATGATATTTGCAAACAATATTTATTCACACAGTTTTCTTTTTAACACATATATTCTTTTTTAATATATATACAAAAACACAATACAGTTTATAGTAAGGGTTATTAGTAACAGTGATTACAAATGATGGTTTATTTACAAGAGTTTTGCAAACTTATAAACAATAATGAGTCTTATAACTGGTATAGAACTGAATATTTTATTGACGATCTCGGTTCACGACGAGCAAATTAATTCTGAGTTGATATTGTAACACCTCCCTAAAGCAAGCTAGTATGATTGGCGTCAGGGCTGACTTTTATCCGAAAAAATATTCAATGTACTTGTAGAAATACTAACGTCCGAAGTTAATTCATTGAAGTTAAATTGTTTGTTCGAAATCTGTAAACATTCCAGGTCAAAATTCTATAGTTTTCCGAGTAATAGCCATTAGTCACAATTATAGCTTCAGAGGTCTAGGGTACTCTAACGGTAGCTGACCAAAAATAATTTTCTATTACTGTCTCTCGGCTAGCTGCTTTTGCACACATCATAAGAGTTTCTCGAAGGTTCAACAATGTTCAAAAACACGCTAACGTTTTCATAAACCACATGTTATTGATTGCTGCTTTCCAGAATCTTCTAAATACATAAACAAGAGAAGGAACTTACGCAATACACGTTCAGCAATGTACTTCAAATGCTTTAAACAACTATATTGAAACAAATTTACAACAGTAAATCTTAGGCAATTGAAAATTGATGTGAGAAAATGTTTAAATCTGATGCTATATAAATATACATGTAGATAAGTATACGTTAAATACAATTCATTTTCAAATAATTATACAATTTCAAAAATCATAACAATATATGACACAATTAATGCAAATAACCTAATGATAATAAAATTATCATTTAGTTAGGAATAAAATGTATGCAAGTCAAACCTCAGTCAAGACTAAAATTTAAGGTTTCCTTTTGAATATATGTGATTCACTCAGGATATATATTAAGTGATAAGGTAATTGGACGCCTCTGGTTTGTTTTTAATATGAACAGCCTTTTATGAATGTTATGTTTTAACTTTTAGTGATCGTAAGATCGTAACAAGTACAAGAGAAATTATCTGTGATTACAAAAAACGTGACACCAACTCGTTAATAAAACATATTTGTTGATAACCTATCTTTTAGGGCCACATGATTAGTTGCCAGTATGAGCCAGTCTTTTGTGAGAATAAATGTGTGACTTTCTAATTCTGCGAAGATTTGTTACTACTCACAAAATGAATGAATGCGCCAAAAGGCTGGTGGCGAGTCGATATTGCCAAAGTAAGTTTGATTATGATACATTACAGGCTAGATTTTGAAAAAAAATTCCTCGTGGTCTAGAACATTTACTAAACTTGTAATTTTTTGTCTGTATTAATGTTATTAAAATAACATGGTGTTTTGTAGTTCTGCATTGTTTATGACGATCCATTTTTTGTACTCACAAATAAGTTTTTTATGGATAAATAGCCCCATTAGCTGTCGCGTCACGTTTTACATCACACAATTAATTTTCATTTACTGAATTTTGAACTTGTAAATTTATGATTTAAATTCTAAATTTTAAGAGAAATCTACTGTAAACGACAACTAATATAGATCTTATTGTTAAATTTCGAATTAAAGTACTTCATTAGTTAGCGGTTAATGATTGAATCACTAAAGAAGATAATGTTAATTTTGTTCTGTGAAAGAAACGGAGTAGTTTAAGAATTTGTTGCAGTAGGAATCGACTGCAGACAGTGACATCGCAGATATTATAGGTTAAACGAAAACTGCCTAAGTAAAATATCCTTCAAATGATGAGATACGGGAATATTTTACACTCAACTACTCTGCTGGAATATATTAAATTGAGAAAAAATTCTCAATATATCTGAAAAAGTTGCACTTTTAAAATTAAAAACCGTATGACATGAACATGTTTTCATACTTGTAAAAAAATTGTTTCACTGAATGGTAACAAATATTTTATTGTTTTAAATGATAAAATATTTGAAAATTGAGCTTTTTCTATAGTGTATGACTATGGTCACTGTCTGAGAAATATATTTTATTGTCATATCTAGCCGATAATATGTTTTTATTTTCAAAGAACAAGCTTAAATTAAAGCGAATTTTATATTAACAGACAAACACGTATCCATTTTATTTTCGAGGTATTTAATTAATAAATATATAGTAAAATGCTCATTATGAATTAATATAAAAATTGTGTTATCTCAACAAATAGAAGTTTCGGTTAAAAAGGCTTTTTATGTTTGACAACTATCTCCTTGTTTTTCGAATTACATATTAATCTCAACGAAACAATTGTATATCTGGCAACTGTTTTTACATGTCAATAATTTTTTATTCTATGTAGGATTGCTGTGTAACTGACAGTGTGTTTTTTACATCCCAATAAACTCCGATTCCAGGTAAAAGTAGTATTTGGTCGACAATATGTTTTTACATCTGAACACTCTCTGATTTTGTATGGATGTATTATATGGTATTATAAATAACGAGTAATAAAGCTGTTTGTTGACTAACTAATTAAACTTAGGAAGTAGAAAGATTGACTGTCGGAGGCCGAAAATATTGTTAACAACGATGGCATTGCCATCTAGTGACCTGGCATGAACAAGTAGTTAGGGTGCTCAAGTCGCAATCTCAGGGTTGCACGTTCGAATCCCCGTCACATCATATACGCTAGCCCTTTCGCGGTGGGTGGTGATGACTATCTATGTTCCCTCTTGTTTAACACTGAATTAAGGACGGCCGGCAGAGATAGCCCTCGTGTAGCTTTGCGCGAAATTCGAAAACAACAATAATACCCCATCCCCAGTGGCACAACGACATATCTGTAGACATGCAACACCAGAACCGGGTTTCTATATTCGTGGTAGGCATAGCACAAATAGTGCATTGTATAACTATATGCTTAACAACAAATAAGGCGATGGAACTCAATTGAAGAAAAACGACTTCTTATCTTTATTAGTAGTTACTTTACTGATGGTTTAGGTACCATGAAGAAACTATTTCTTACAAAGTTTTACAGTTATGGTTCAGTTGATCTTTAGTGTGTCTTCAAGTACACAACTAACTGTGACAGGAAGTTAATATTGTTTAGCTTTTTTTCCGAGAAACTAACTCACGGACAAGTAAATTTCTTTGTTGCTTAACGTGTTAAGGCACTTTATAACCGAACAGCTTTTCGTAATGGTGTGAATCTGCAATGAGTTTTGGAAATAATATTTATAATAATTAAACATTGTTAACGATACAAACAGTAGAAACTAAGATATGCTTGTGCTATTGTGATATTCATATACAGAACCACACAACCAAATGTCCCAGGTATCCAGTGCAATGTTCTAACCAAAGTGAATCATCGAAGGTCCCCAAAGAAGATATAGAAGTTCATCTTTTGCACTTTATTGTGTTTTCAGAGATATGGGTTGCAAGTTCAAGTGAGATTTATTGGAGCATTCTTTTGAAAGCTGTAAATGAACAAACTGAAGTATTGAACATTTATTGAAACAAATGAATTATTTCTATCTCAAGGAGAAACAAAATCCCAACTTTCAGATAATTTAAACATTTCTGAAAAGCAGTAAACGAAATCAAAATACATACATCTGGAGTAAAAGGCCTCGTTTTTTTATTTTATACACAGTAAATTATATTATTATTTCATGTATTTGAGTTTGAAATTAAATGAAGACTGAAAAGTATCAGTTTTAATAACGAGTAGGGACGACCGTATTTCTTAAAAGGTAATTGAGCCTTTATCTGTATTTGACCTTGATGTTACACAATTTTTGATGTACTGTTGGTTTGTTCGCATTTGTAGTTTATTTAAATTGTCTTTCTAAATTTAAAACTAAGAACCATCGTTTACCACATTTGTAAAACGTTTCAGTAATATTTAACAATGTTAAAGTAGATTCTAATCAAATCGCAGCACTATGAAATAGTTATAATGTGACAGTCAATCCTACTATTCGTTGGTAAAAAGAGTTGCCCAAGAGCAGTTGGTGGGTGGTGATAAATAGCTGCTTTCCCTCTAGTCGTACACTGCTAAATTAGGAATGGCTAGCGCAGATAGTTCTCGTGTAGTTTTGTGCGAAATGAATGAAAAAACAAATCAAATACTATGAAATATTAACTTTTCGGTAATTTTTTTATAAACTCATTACAAAAAAGTAGAAAGTTTTATTTTAGTTTATAGGTGTGTGTGTTGATTTTTATTACTTCTGTATTACTTTTGTAACATCTGATCTTTTTTAATCCTCTGTATTGAACTCATATTACAGATTATCAACATAAAACTTTGGCGTTTAATATACTGTCACGAATAATTACATTTGTAATATGTTGTTATTATTATTGTTTCGCATACTTCTAGATTGTTCTCGAACCTTCAAGAAACGTACCGGCATGTCCAGGTGGATAGTGCGCTTCTGCTATTCTGAGAGTCGCGAGTTTAATCCTTATGACACCAAACATGCTTGGCCTTTCAGCCGTGAGGGTGATATGATGGCACGGTCAATCCCACAATGTGCTGGAAGATAGAGTTGTTCCAGAGTTGGTGGTGAGTAGTAATGACAAATTGCTTTTCCTCTTTTCTTACACTGCTAACTTCGGGACGGCTAACGGCGAGCTCTCGTGTAGCTTTAAACTAAATTCAAATACAAATTAACCCACGAGAAATCCACTACTAGCATATAAACTGTTGAAAGGCCTCACGACGTGTGATTTGTGGACAGTATGTTTTTGTGCATGAACTTTGACATTATTTTTTTCTTTTCAATATCATTTGCCTCCCAGTGGCTCAGCGGTTTGTCTGCGGACTTGCACGCTAAAATCCGGGTTTCGATACCCGTGGTGGGCAGAGCACAGATAGCCCATTGTATAGCTTTGTGCTTAATTCAAAACAACAACAACAACAAATTCAATATCATTTATTTGTCGCTACCGCAACGTCACGTTGTGCAAATGACCCAAACATATTTTGTTTTATTTTGTGGTAAATCTTATCTTAGTAAGTGTTTTATTTTCATTTCCGATTCGTAAAAAATCGTTGTGTGATATGAAAGAAAGAATATTATTTCCAAAATCTGCGAGGCCCGGCATGGCCAAGCGCGTAAGGCGTGCGACTCGTAATCCGAGGGTTGCGGTTTCGCGCCCGCGTCGCACTAAACATGCTCGCCCTCCCAGCCGTGGGAGCGTATAATGTGACGGTCAATCCCACTTTTCGTTGGTAAAAGAGGAGCCCAAGAGTTGACGGTGGGTGGTGATGACTAGCTGCCTTCCCTCTAGTCTTACAATGCTAAATTAGGGACGGCTAGCACAGATAGCCCTCGAATAGCTTTGTGCGAAATTACAAAAAAACAAAAAACAAACCAAAACCTGCGAAGCTGATTTATGGAAAATTCGTTTTTAAAACCAATAGAACTTTTATGAAGTTTAAATGTGCAAAATACCTGTTCTAAACAACATCAGAAATAATCCCACTTTCATTGGTAAACTTATATGAAAGGTGGATGGTTGCGAACTATAATGAATATGTGGTTATGACTGATAACGTAAGTACACATTGATTATATTAGGTAACGTTTTGTCACGCGGTATTGCAACAAGAGCGTCAGGAAGGTTATCAAACCCAACAAATATTTTGTGAAACTGGATGTTTTGCTATTAAACTATGTTTCCGACAGGTATGCTCCTCTTCAAGTAGTTCTAACGTATGTTGGTGTTTTTTCAAGAAACTCACCAAGTGTGTTTTTCATTTATAGCAAAGCCACATCAGGCTATTAAGTCATATATTTAGCGTTTTAAATCTCTAGGTTTACCGCTGCCCCAACGGGTGACTAACTAGTCTATGTTGAACTAGTATTGACAAAAGAATGAAATTGATGTGTTTTTTTCTCTCACGTTAGGGTTCACGTTTTTCTCTGGAGCTACACATGGAGTGAAGACTACTTTACTTCGAAATGTTTTTCCGAACCTTACACTTAATACATCTGGGATTCTGCTATGGAGGGTTAGTAATTACTCCTAGAAGATTACAGAATCCAAATCCAGAAAGAGCTACGAGATAAGTAGTTCCCCGTTTTACACCAGCCAGTGTGGTAACAAACTGATAGTGACTCTTTTCCTGAACGGCAACGAAACAGGAGAAGGTAGTCACTTGTCTGTGTATATAAAGATTTTGCTAGGAGAGTATGATTCAATACTCTCTTGACCCTTTTGACACAATGTTTCTTTTACACTTCATGATCAGTTGCCGCCTCTCCAGAAAACGCCGATCACGTTGTCGAAAGTTTCAGACTGGACCATTCCTAGAAAAACTTTCAGCGGCCAAGTAAAGAACCAGACAGTTTGGGTTATGGTTTTTCGAGATTTGTTTCCTACGAAACTCTGAAGAAGTTCAATTATGTAAAAGACGACAGACACACTTTTTATCAATGTATTAGATGTTTGAGCGTTACCACTGACAAACTCACTGTTAGTTCAAAATAATATAACGTGTAGATTATGATATTCTGCGACAATGATATTCTTTTCGTATTTTCAAATAAAAGAGAAAATGTGAGACAGTTTAATGAATACTTAAACCAGTGGTAATATTGTACAGTTCACCATACAATACGTAACAGGCAATGAATTACATGGCTAAGTTAGTTAACTACTCACGATATATTCTTTTCATAAACAGCTCTGTCACTTAAAACAATACCAGCTGCAGTTGAACGTTTTATTTCATTATTCCTCTTCTTGCTGAAATAGTGTACTATGCAGAATTTTGCCACCGTATTTAATAGAATAAACTTGATATTTATTTACAAGTCATTAAAATGTCAGTTATCAGTAAAAGATAACATAGAGAAACTCCAAACGATTTGAATGTCTAAAAATTCAAACGTATTTAAATTCGAGACGCTCACATAGGTTGTGTTAACGTCACCTGTTGAACAGAATAAAAAAAAGCATTGACATAGAATAAAAAACACTCAATCTATAAAAATAGTAACATTCCATCCGGTGACGGTGGTGCTGTTAAGTGTTTAAAAGATTCGAGACCCGAGGCTTCTAGGTTCGGGAATTTTCTGTGTTTCCGCATAATACCGATCGTGTTTTTTGTTTTAATTTCTCAAGACATGGACTGAGTATTCAGAGGACTTTCATATAGAATTGAGGCTTAGGCTCCGTGTGACAGTGTCTAGCGAAACAATTTTTGTTTTTAAGAATAATTGTGTTGTGAATGCTCATTTTTTGTTATGTGTACTTGCAACGTTAAATTATGCTATTCTTTTTTAAGCCCTATAAACCACTGAATACAAGTTTTACAGTCTAACTCTTTCACTGTTGAAAGAAAATAGTATTTATTTTCAGCTGCTTCTCATAGTTTGAATCTTAGATTATTAGATTTACAGCCCAACAGGTTAACCATTAGCTCATACTGTTCTATAACAGGGGAAGACATCAAAATATATTCAAACACTCCATTGAAGGTAGTTTGATAGGAATCTACTTGATATGGCAACGAGAAAAACAACAAATAAGCAAAAAATAATCACAATAATACACGAGAATATCTCCTCAGATCAGGATGATTTTAAAATTGTCTTTATTTCACAGAAAAATACCCTAATAGAATAATTGTCTTAAAATACCGATTGACTACTGGGAGAACAACCTCTGTGGTAAATAAAGAATTAGAAAAAGAACCCCCCCAGTAGCTCAGCGGTATGTCTGTGGACTTACACGCTAAAATCCAGGTTTCGAGATCAGTGGTGGGCAGAGCACAGGTAGCCCATTGTGTAGCTTTGTGCTTAATTCAAAACAACAAGAAAAAGAAATTATTTCAGTGACATATCATATTTGTTAATAAATAAGTATCTAACAAAAGATGACGCTGTTAGCACCCTTTTTCAAAGATTTCGCGGAGGAAAGTTTATTTGAAGCAAAAACGTTATTCGTCATGGAAAAAATATTTTCTGTGTTCGAATGATTTTTAAATCGGAATGCTATAAACTATATATACATGCTATATTTTCTGCTTACATTTCTAATACTGAACTAATAACATGAAGACTGCCAAAATACCAATATCATGCCTTCCATCTAATTTAAAGTATTAAGCGCCACAGCGTCGATCACCCTATTCACCTTATGACGTTTTTGAAAGATTTCCTCTTCCCAAAAAATTGTTTTTACATAAGTTTATAATGAACCCGTCTAGTTTCTTATGTGTTATTATTCTGTGTCTGTCCATGCATTATATAATCAAAGACAACATCCTACGACCTTCCAATATAATTCATGCTGACTCCCAAGGGTTCGGAAACCCCAGGTTATAGAACCCATCCTACGACCTTCCAATGTTATTACCCTCGCGGATTTCCAGGTGTTCGGTGATCTCAGGTTGGAAAACACTACTACATTTTAACGCAATAAACAGGACTATAGTAAATGAAATCTTTTTACTTTAGCTTGCACGTACAATAATAAAATACTTTAATTATGAATTAAAAATTCATTATTTTTACCTTCATAGTTATAAGTGTAATACTTTGGTGAAGAGGGGTAGGAGTGACAAATATAAAAGCTTGTGGTAAAAAAGGTCACACGAGGAAAACATTTTTGTAATTTTGAAATGAGGAAACGCAATTTTAAATTTTAAGTTAGTTCAAACAATGAACTGAAGGACTAAGTAGATAAGACACTACATTAGTATAATACGACAGTTGTGAATTTTCAGATTTACAAAGCTGAATTTAGAGTTTGGATTCCCCTTAAAAATCAGCAGATAACCCTTCATGGCGTGGTTGTAAGAAAAATACACAAAGACAGCAACTTATATTTGCATATTTACAAGCACTCTAGCAAATATTAACCAAATAGACACCTGTTATATTTTCAGTTTTGTTTTTCTGGTAATTGGAAAATACATTTAAAAAAATGAAAACGGTTAAGCTTACCAAGAAATTAGCATTTAGGGACCAATGACCACTTATAATACAGACTGTGATAACTCTAAGCACAGCTTACTAACAAATTACCTTAACACTGCGGTAGAGTTTAATTTCCATAGTGTCAAATGCACAATAGATTACAGTGGTAATGGAAAGGGCCAAGTTACATTTAGTTTTCATGAACAGCTGCTTACAGTGATAATTCAAAGTGCCAACTAGCGGATGAATAAAATAGCATTTATAAACAAACGATGTAACAATTCATATGTTATGAACCAGCTTCCATTTTAAAAGAGAGAGGTACCACAGTTCAGTGTCATCACTAGCAATCTCCAAATTATGAAACTCGTAGCAACAGGAGGTTTACAGCTCAACCAAGGACAGCCCGTCTAACTGCTGTTGTTTAAACTGTAAGTGTCTCATCCACTACATTCATGAAAACATTTCTTCATACTTTCTGAAGAACTGTGTAGGTCTGAAATCTTGAGAAAAAACAGTGAATTACGGAAATGGGGTGAGGGAAATAATGGTTTTTTAATGACGTCATTGAATAGATCGACTGAATGTTATTAAATATTTTCGATATACGAAGAAGAAACAGCGAAACATAAAGGATTTGTTAAAATTAGAAGCCTTATCCCTGGGCCTTATATAATGACTGGTTTACCTCAGAAAGCTGCTTGCTTCTCTTTACATGATTATAACTGACTTTAAAAGTTGTGACAACTTTAAAATACTAATACCACTCAGAAAAGCTATTTGTTTTTTCTGTTTATGTGATTATAGCTGATTTTAAGGGTTTTACAAACTTTAAACTAATTACTAGCGTTAGTCATTAAAGCTATTTGATTGTTTCTGTTTATTTTATTGTAACTTACTGTAAGCGTTGAGCCAAATTTAAACTACTGGCATTGGAAGTATTTAAAACTTGACTTTTACAACTCTCTATATTTACATGTAACAATTGTCGAAGGTTGTCATACATGAAGAAAAGAACACTCTGCCAATCAAATCTATTTGTACAATGAAATATTTTATTTGTTTTTTTTAACTTTCTTTCAACTTGATTATATGACTATAACTCATTTTAAGGATTGTGCCAAAGTTAAAGTACAAGCATTGGAAGTCTTTTAAACTTGACTTATTTCTATTTCTTTAATGAAATATTTTTTATTTCTGTTTTCACATCTTTCTACTTGTCACATATATCGTTATTTTTATTTTCCATGCTTTATTAATTATATTTGCAGTAGATTTAATGATCAGTTTGTCAATTAGGGTTCAGCTAAAGCTTAAAAGCTTATGACGCTATAATTCGAGGTTACACACATGCTACGAAAACAGTAAATGCAGAGTATTTTGCAGCTTTGTGCTGAAACAAATCAAATAGGTATACACCGATCAATCTGTCCTATTTAGAATGTTACGTCAAGGAATGTAACTAGTTCTAATACAAAGTGAGTGTACTTAGTTTTCAATCATGTTAGGCTAAAATTATTATTCACCGCTGGGACGGTAAGATTTCGGAGCTACAAAGCTAAAATCAGAGGTTCAGTTCTCCTGGGTGGACGCAGCAGATAGCCTGTTGTTACTTTGCTATAAGAAAACACGTTCACTAAAATAATTCTCCGGTTGTTAAATCAAACAGTTTGATACTGCAATTCACTACCGTTTTCATGCTAATTGGCTATTTATGGGGCAGTGTTTTGACACTTGAAGACTAACGTCGCCTTTAAATTACTAGAGATATTAGTTCAGTTAGAAGCACGTAGCTACAGATGCGAGCTAAAACAAGGAACCGTTTTAGCGCCTGTGTATTTGGTTTATGACATATTTTGGTCCATATGATTGTGCAATATTTCAATAGGTAACTTTATCATTAAGAGCTTATACGACACATCTATACAGGGAAGCAGATTTGCATCTGGAGAATACTAAATCATGTTGAGTCAAATAGGAAATTTTTGAAAAAGATGGCCTTCAGTGTTTTTCATAAAAGTAGAAGATTTCTTAAAACAGAGCGTTTAGAACAATAGCATACAGGGATTCAAAACTACAATCTCATCCAAACATTCTCATTTGTAAAGTGTAGGCTGTGGATACAAAAGAGAAGCATTTGAACCAAAACAAGTCATTACGATAACGCTGGGCACATCTCATGGTACATTTAACAAGTGAATAAGCCAGGAGTAGAAGCTTATAAACGTACAGTAATTCCATTTATATCTCTGTATCAGTCATTGTTTTCACGAGAAGGATGGCCACGAGAAACGAGGATCACAACAAGTACCTGTGATATCTCCCGTGAAAATACATTTTGTGCATTTAGTCGGCTTAATTGTGGCTTTGTGGGTTGACGTTCATGAATCGTTTCTTCAAGCTGTGTGGTTTAAAAGTAACTTCGCATGACCATCGTTATCAGACATAGCAAAATCGACGATGGAATAAAAGTTCTAGGAGCAGCATGAAATGTAAAATGTCCTTTATGTAAAATGCGATTAAATTTTATCATTTAGCAACAAAATGTATACTTGTTAAGTCTTCCTGTATCGACAGTTAACGTATTTTAGAGCAAAATTTCTCTCTTAAACTGAAATATAATATAACTGTAAAAGACAGATGACACAAAACAACCTTCATGACTGGCCTAGTGTGAAAGATAATTTAATTTCTATTTCCATTTCATTTATATTTTACCTATCACGTGATTTAGAGATCCGGCAAAGTATTCATCTAACTGCAAAGTCCGATACAACTATAAATTGATCTCTGGCCAATTGTAACTGTGATTTTCTTTTGCGTCATAACTTAGCTCTCAGGTTTTGTTCCAATCTCATAATATACATTATAAGAAATTATTATTATTCATTCTTTCTTTTTATACTTTCTTCTGGAATATTAATAACTGATGGATATGACGCAATCAGTTTAGGATATCAGTGATTTGTGTGTACAACAAAGACAGGAGCAAACTTTCGGTCATGATGAGTGATGTTATTACAAACTTTCCTTCTGGCTGCATCTAACTGTAGTGGTTATTTTTAACTCATTCATCTATATTAGTGTAACTATTCGGTTCTCTGTGACTAGCGGACTTCCGACTTTATATCAGTGACATTGCTATATATTTCCCACATAAGATCAAACTTTAATTGTAAATCCATGTAATCTTATGATTTATTACCTCAATCTCTTCATCATATCTTTTCTTCTCATTATTTCTGACTGCAAGACTCGTTTAGATACTATAATTCAAATCACTATTCATCACAATGAAACTTCAACACCTTGAAGTTCTTTTTTTCGTCTCTAAACCAGACTACTCTGCGTGTCTCAAGCAACAACAGAAAACAAAGAAACAATTCGACACAAGAATACTACGCGGTTTTTTTCTTGAGATGAGACTTTGTTTTTTGGTTAATTTTTTCTGCAGCTAACAGTGAATTAGAGTTAAAATATTATATTAATTTGCGTTACAGGTGTACCCAGATTCAAACACTGAGGATACGGTGATGGGTTTGCTGGTTCACTGTAAACATAAGAAGGGTTGTAAGTGGACTGTTTGTTTTGAATTTGGCACAAAGCTACTCGAGGGCTATCTGGGCTAGCCGTCCCTAATTTAGCAGTGTAAGACTAGAGGGAAGGCAGCTAATCACCATTCACCGCCAACTCTTAGGCTACTCTTTTACCAATGAATAGTGGGTTGTCTGTAACATGATAACGCTCCCACATCTGAAAGGGCGAACATTAGTGCGACCAGGATGTAAGTGGATGGACGTTCTGATTACAGGTAAGGCCAGGTGAGAAAAAGAATTAATATCTAGACTTATCGATTTCATTTGTTCACTTAAAATATGAAGTAAAAAGAAATCATTGTATTAACTATGGAACAAGTTAGAACATTTTCTTGTTTTAAGATGTTTCGTTAAAAAACATCAAAACACTTTCAAGATGTCATGTTAAAAAATTTACAAGTTTGCAAAAAATGTTGGAAATGATTAACAGCTTTACAACAACTTTTCAAGTGACTGTTCAAGACCTTTGCGAAAACATTCCAACTGATCTGTCAAAATGCATATTTTCAATGATTTATTAAAAGACGTATAAAAATGTTTTAAATGATTGGTCAATAGATGTCAAAACGTCATTCACAGGTGACTTTTACCAATTAATTACATTTCAGTTTTATTTTGTTTTTCAAACTTTGAATCTTTATATCGCTCGCAATCAGTGAAAGGAGAATTATAATTATATATGCAACAAAATTTTTACTTTTTCATGTTCGTGGGCTGAAAGTGTTATTTTCCAATTGCTGTTGACTCAAGTATATGGAAAATACCTAATTTTCTCTTGAAACATTTGTTACCTGGGTAATGAAACTTTCAAATTTTCCCATTTTACAAAACATTTCAGGTAGATTCAGTGCTGAGCAGACGATAGAGAATTTCTCGAACTTACGAGAATTTTCCAGAACTTTCCATGCCAATATATATATATGGAGAGGGCCACCAATTCACTTTAGTTCCAGCTGCCTGAGTGCGCACATAGACCTGTTAGCTTTTATGAGAGATGACATCAACAGGCTGCAAGCATTCTCCAGACTTATTCTTCAGTGTATGTGGCCAATTTATCTAGACAAGAGAGAAAACGTTCTCTGTGGCATCATCTTCTAAAATGTGTGAAACATCCAATGCATATTTTGGCATGCCCGTCGGGTACTAAGAGAAACCCTGGGGATCTCATTTTACTTACGAGCTCTATAAAAATCTCTAGAAGGTAAAACGGACAATTTTTGCTTGCTTAAATAGTAAGATGCAAATTTTAGACATTTTACAAAAGAAATATTTGTTTAAAAATTTCCAATGGTATAGAAAAAATGGTATATATTTAATATAACTTCTTTTAAATGAATAAATTTATTCTTCATAATAACAATTGCATTTTGCTCTTTTGCAGGATGATACAGAGGAATAAAAAGAACCATCACCTTTGTTACTCCAAGAATTTGGTGTGAAATCACTGACCACTAAAGCAGTTACAACTTCTGCATGGTGGACTTCCAAACTTCGAGCTGGCAAGAATGCATCTGTGATCATGTATACGGACCTTCCATCATACATCTCCCCAGTACCACACTGCCTCAAGATCTCTGAACTCACAACGAAAGAAAGCAGCCATCGTCAGAGGAATTGATAGACTTTTAAGATCCAGATTGCAATTTCAGAGGTGTAGCTGGTAAGAGAAACCCATACTACCCCAACCGAAGAGCTCTCAATGACTTGATTATAAATGTTGGGCTAGCAAAGACGAATGCCGAACCTTAGACATCTAGGCTTAAGGAATGGGATTTGTTTGATGAAAGTGTGAAAGTCGCAAGTCAGAGGATGCGTCACTGAAATTTTTCAAGCTTCTTCATTTGTCAAGATGGGTTCTTATTCTGCCACATTGTATCCGGTCTGAGCGAGGCAATTATTATTGCCTATAATCTGATCGAATGACGCCTCTTCATTCATAGCTCATCCAGAAGCCTCAACGTTAATAACGGGAATAAGAACCGTCTTTTCCCCTGGTTCATTCGGTGCACCTTAAAGAGCAAGACGAGCGCCTCCGCCAAGATATACTGAACTTTGAACGTCGCTACCAAGTAGCGTATAACGAAAATATGATGGAAGACTATATTTGGGGACTGATACATGAGAGTGATTAACATTACATTCGCAAATCTCAAAAAACTACTCACGTCTAAAAGTGTTTGTTTATTTTTGTGTAACATTAGTATAAATACATATAAATCTTGATTCATATGTTGTGTGATTCAGACATTATGTAAATGAAAATGTGCAAATTCGCCCGTTTTTATACAGAAAATAGGTTAATTTCTAAATTTCATTATCCAGGTCACGAACGCAAAGTTTGAAGAGGAATAATGGTATTTTCTGTATTTTTACAACAAAAGTAATTAAAAAATAACACATTCTATCCTAGAACAAAATTTGTGTCACATAGTTCGGCCTAGCTGGTAGAGCACTTACTAAGTGCACATAAGGTTCTGAGTTGAAACCGTTTTGATTGGCTGCACCTTTGCCAATTCCAATTTTCAACCGAAGGGTTGAAGTAGTTACATTAGTTTTTCAAAACATCTCATCCAGAAATAAAGGACTTCAATGCTAGGTAAGTCAACGCAACTAGGATTATATTCGCGTGTAGGTTTATCAGCAAATACGAAACAAATCAGCAACAAACCGAGACAGTGTAGTTGAAACAAGAATAACGGACAGCTGTTAGCGTGACAGAGATATGATGTAGTCGTATAAGCAACGTTGAAGTTTAAAAATCTATCTCCTTCAATAAATCATTCTTTTTTTGCAAATCCACATACATATTGTTGTGGCACAATTACAAGTTTCGTGAATTTTTATCAGTAATAAAACTGTAAGAAATTATGAAATAAAGTCAGAAACAGAGGCGTTGGCCTATGTTTGTTTGGTTCGTTGTTTCTCAGAAAATTCCTGTACAGCACATTCTACGGCTAGTTTTTAATATGTCGGTAAATTGAACTTCTGATGTTTTCAAGCACTTTGTGAGTTTTGACTGAAGTAGATACATGATATTTGACTGTTTTGTTACCATGATAACGATACCAAGAGTGTAGACACGGAATATAAATTATACAAGTTAAATATTATAACTTCATTTGAACTGTAGATAAAGAACCAAAGGTAAGTTGTTCTGTTGACAGTTTATAAGAAATGTTTAGTAAATCAGTTCAGAAAATGTTTATGCTAAAACAACCCATCTTATAAAATCATTTTTTTCATATTTCAAGCGAAATGTTGTTGTTAAGGCTTAAGCCATTTCTGATTACAACACTTTTAGCATTTTTAAGTCACAATGATATCGAATAAAACTAGCTATTATCCACTAGCTACAAAAGCACTTTCTATCAACTGACACCACAATAATCCTTTATTATCGCAAACAAAGCCTATTTTCAGTCTTTATATCAAAATCCTATGATAACCGTTAAGGAGTCAGATCTTTTCTGAGGTAATCCAGTTTTGTAAGCCTATAACCCTAAAAATTTAATTTCGAGAACAGCTATTGACACTGGGTATATAGCTCATTGTGTAGATTTGTATTTACTTTGAACAAACAAAATTACTTTCTTTTATTTCTTTAATTTGATGAACACTCCGGAACTTTACGCACACCATGATTAATATACACTAACAATTTCTCGTAACGTAGGATTTAAGAAGTCCAACTTCCTTATGTATAAAATTAGTGCACGGCAGAGTTCTGTCACTTTCATTATTATGTTTGACCGTAGTATACGAAATATTGCAACATTTTGTGCCATCACAAATCGTAACAAATAGATTATCTGTCGTTTGTGGCCCTTTTTTAATTTATTATCTCGGTGTTTATCTGATTAGATTTTTTGTAATAAAGCACAAAGCTACACAGGGCAGCAAAACTCGGTTTATAGTGTTGAAAATCCGCAGACATACCACTGTGTTACTGGTGGTTTTCAAATTGGAGTCTCGACTCAAAAGGAGGGTCATGAGGACATAAGAATTACGATAGAGGACAATTTAAAACAAGTACTGTAATATACTATCAGTTTGTATGTGTGTAGAGAGAGTTGAGTCGCAACCTAAAATATTTTCAAAGTTGCGAAGTGGGCGTTGGAAACCCCTGCTTTACATTATCATTTCTTTATCAACCTACATCAAATATATTTCAGAAATGTTGTCTTTGTTCACAATAAGTTTCATTTTGAATAAAAATCGGAAACCTGTCGAGCTTTATGGGGAGAGGGGTAAAGGTATAGCTGAGAAATTGCATTAAATGGTATAAATGGTCCATCTAAGCTCTTTTTTATATGGGGTAAGTGAATGTTTTTAAAAAATCGTTATTATTCTGTTTTTCTGTCGGAGCGGTTCAACTGTTCCACATAACTGTTTGAAAACGTACTGCTGGTACTGTTATGTTAATATGGAAAGAAATTGGTGTAGATGGTTTAAAGTTTTATCTTGTAATATATTCTTGTATTTGTTTATAGCTGCGGCATAGTAGCTCATAGAATTGCAATGATTTTTTTTCCCTTTAAGTACACACTTTTAGATTACAAACTTCTTTTTCATTAGCGCTTTTAGACCTAATTATAGCCGTGGCTGTTGACGATTCTCTTTTGTTTTGTTACGTATATTTATGCATATTACATGGTTTCAGAACACTTTGCTAATGTTTAGTATTTTATGTAATTCACACATTCTTCATCTGGTAGTAATTATTGGTTAAAAAAAATACATGTTACTATTTCATACTTAGGTGTTCTTTCGTTTACTTTCCAATCGGCCCGGCATGGCCAAGCGTGTTAAGGCGTGCGACACGTAATCTGAGGGTCGCGGGTTCACATCCCAATCGCGCCAAACATGCTCGCTCTTTCAGCCGTGGGGGCGTTATAATATGACGATCAATTCCACTATTCGTTGGTAAAAGAGTAGCCCAAGAGTTGGCAGTAGGTGGTGATGACTAGCTGCCTTCCCCCTAGTCTTACACTACTAAATTAGGGACGGCTAGCACAGATATCCCTCGAGTAGCTTTCTGAGAAATTCTAAAAACAAACAAATAAATGTACTTTCCAAACAGGTAAACGATTCATATTATGCTCTTATTAGTCGAGTTTTTGAAACACGATACACAGTTATAAAATGACGTGTTGCAACTATTACCAGTTCCATTGTATTGATGTTTGTTATTGTGATGAGTATACGGGATATCCGTCAATTGTTATCAAGTCACAAATTCATAAGAAAGAAGTTTCTTAACGATTTCCGGACATCCTGTTATATATTAACAACTTTTCCAACTCGTGTTTTCTCTGATATTGTTTCTTTCATGAACCAGTTTGAAATACTTGAGTAAAGAGATGTTGCTTTCATCGAATCGTTGCTTGTTTTGTATTTTTTCACGCAGGGCCATTTGAATACGTGTTAATACGATGCGATCCCTTGCACCAATCAGTGTGCAGCTACGATTCCCAGGTTGCTGATGGAAGACCATCTGTTACATACGTGGTCTAATCGGAGGACCAGTTGTAAATTCTACAACAGGGAGAACAGTGGGAAGATATTGGAGGTAAGTTGCTCGTAGTTCGTCATGCTGACTTTTTTTTCATTTTTAAAGTTCGTCGCTTGGTAGCAGCAGAAAGTATTCGGATTTGCACCACTAAAACCTGGGATTCGATCTTTTCTGGTGGACACATTAGATAGCTCGTTGAGACATTTTGAAGTCCTTGAACGTGTTAAATCACTGAGAATGCTTGATACATTTTGACGTTTGTTTTTATAAATCTTAAAGCTTCAAAATAGGGAATCTGGGGTCTTGTCCACGCAAATATCGAACTACGTTCACGACGAAAAATTAGTTTTGAGTTGATATTATGACACTTCCCTTAGGCAAGCTAGTTTGAAGGGCCTCGCACCACTGTCTTTTATGCGAAAGAAACATTCAATGTACTTGTAGAAATACTAACGTCCTAAGTTAATTCATTGATGTTAAACGGTTTCATCGAAATCTGTAAACACTCTGGGTCAAAATTCCAATTAATAGTCGTTAATCACAATTATACTTTCAGAGGCCTAAATCACACTGATTGTAACTGTAGTTTTCTAGTACTGTCTCTCGGCTAGCTGCTTTCATACAAATCATAAGGAGTTTCCCGAAGATTCAAGAATGTTCAAAACACGCTAACGTTTTCATGAACCACATATTGCTGATTGTTGCTCTCCAGAATCTTCTGAAAATTTAAGAAGAAACAGAACTTGCGCAATACTCGTCCAGCCATATACTTCACATGCTTTAAATAACGATACTGAGACAAACAAAGGTACTGAAACGAATGTACAATATTAAATCTGTTACATTTCCCGCTTTAAACAATTACGAATTGGTGTTAGACAATTTTTTAGTCAGAAGTTACATAAATATACACATTGATAAGAATATATTAAATAAACAATACATTTTCAAAGAATTATACAATTTCAAAATTCACGACAATATATAACAGAATTAATACAAATGAGCTAATGATAATAAAATTCCACAGCACTTTAAAGTGATAAAACACAAATGCTAATTTTTATGGCTTAACAGAATCAGTAGTTGTATGACTAAACTATTCTTTAAAAGGTTGGATAGATTTCAAAGAAGTAACAGAAATTTTCTCATCGGGTTTTTCATCTAATTGATATATATGACAGGTTTCACAAAGGTGAGAAACATCTTGCCTGATTTTTGGCCAAAAGATTGTTGTTGTTATTTTGAATTCAGCACAAAGCTACACAATGGACTATCTGTGCTCTGCCCACCACGGGTATCGAAACCCGGATTTTAGCGTGTAAGTCCGCAGACATACCGCTGAGCCACTGGGGGACATTGGCTGAAAGAAATGTCTATAATTTTGTCATATATATCATTAATACCTCCATGACTTCTCATGGGGAGTTTAAAGACAACTTTGCTTTGCTTTGCAAACAACTATTTAGTATGGCCAAGTTCTCTTAAGCTGGCACGTCTGATTGCTCCATTTTTGAAAAAAATAATCGTTTTTAACTTTATCCAGTTCATTTTTTAGGACTGAATGTTTAAATAGTGAAAACATATTTGGATTCTCTTCCTGCTTGATGATTAACTTACATCGACTAGGTATGACCAGGAGGTTAAGGCACTCGACTCGTAATCTGAAGGTCGAGGGTTCGAATCTCCGTTGCATTAAACATGCTCACCCTTTCAGTCATGGAGGGGTTATAGTTTACGATCAATCCCACTATTCGTTGGTAAACGAGTAAGAAACAGTTGCCGGTGAGTGGTGATGGATAGTTGCCTTCCCTTTAGCGTTATTCGGATAAATTAAGGACTCAAAAACAAACAGTTTCCACATGTAGCAAACAGAACTTCACAAGACGAGCCATATTCCTCACGTTTATCATTTTCAAAAATTATCAGTTGGAACAGTTAGTTATTGATAAGATCCCCGTCGGATCCAAAATATGTCTGAGCTTAATCTATCATGTCTTCCTCCGAACATGTGTTTAACATATCTTTTTTGGCCTAAGTTTGAGTCGCAGCACACGAGGAAAACACTTCTGGATTCTTCTCAAGATCATAATCCTCAGACGAAATAGTGATCCGTCATTACGACTTTTCCCCAGTCATTTGTTTCCTTACAATAATGATAAGTCCTGAACTGGCAGGGTAGGTCTTACTCCAACGACAGTTGGTCCTTCAATAGGTGTGATGTTAGATAAATGTTTCAAAAGGAATATTAATAAAACCATCGTCCATATCCTGAGGAATAACAAATTCACCAGTGGCAGAACTTGAGTTTAACAACAATTATTGAGTCGTCACAGTGTCACGTAGAATACGTGTTAGTATGGAAGTAACAGTCCCATGAATGTATTTTTATGCTTTAACGACGCCCAAGGAGCAAATCAAAATTCATGATATTGTGATCCTCTTCTCCAAATCTGTTAAATTTCTTGGTTTTCATATCAATTGGAAACTGACCTGGTTAATCGATATTAACATAATTGCATCACGTATTAGCCACCGCATATCCTTTCATCGAAGGATCAGCAGTATGAAAAAAGTTTGTACCCCTCACACCATTATGTTCATATACAAAGTAGACATTAGCCCCTTGGTATAGAGTGGCAGCATGCAATAACGTTACATGCCCGACTCTTCAAATGAGAAAATATCCACATTACAACACGCGGCTATCAGGATTGCTTCCCGTTGGCCATGCTACACTGCTCACTGTAACCTAGATAAAATATATGACATACTACCTGAATAAAGAAGTTTACCTCACCAAGCCACTAAATGTTATAAAAGCATTTAATCGTAACCCACTTACAGCTCTGTTCACCCATTTATCAGCTACTCCCTCCTCTTGGCAAATAAACATTTTACCCTTTAATGGACTCGAACAAATTAAGTAATGTCTTCCAACTCAATTCAGTAATGTTAATTATGTGTAATTATCGTTTCAGTTTGCAGCTCAGATACTAACCAGATATATTATTCATCATGTGGTTAGAGAAAGTGATTTTTTCTCAGTGTACTCCCGTTTTCCTCCCACAGCAAAATTGCCGTGTGTTAGGGTTTACATATCCCTACTCTCTTGTTATTGTTTTCTTAGTCAATATTTGACCTCTCGTTGACCACCAACGAACCTTTGTCACTTGCCTACAGCACAATCTCGTAAACTTGTAATTTTTTCGGTTTAGCTCTTTATCACAAGCCCTGCATCAAATTTAATTTCGCGAGTAGAATGAAGAGAAGGACTCTTCTGATCGCCCTCGATTGCCTTGCATATCATCCTGAGGTGCAGAATGTTAAATCGCAATACCTGCCCCGATTTTTAGTTTTTCATTGTTTTAACAATATTTCAAAAAACTTGTGATGGTGTGTATATCATCCAGATACGTAGAATTGAATGTGTAGTGGTTCGGAATGAAACTGTGATTGTGATTTTGATCCAATATTACGTCTCTACGTATCTAGAGAATATGAGGTTCTGACAATCTATACTGAAGGTGTGTGTTGATGATTACAGTTAGATGTAAAGCGAATATCTGGTGTTTTAAACATGTGATAAAAAATTCATTTAGTAAAGCGACAAAGTATTAAAATTAAAATTAGGTCGTTATTTTAACTGCGGGAGAATGGAGAATGGTATAGCTGTGATATTCATTGCCTTAGAGGCGTTTTGCTAATACCAAAATCTACTCAGGTCGCCTGGAACAATTGTAGTCATGACACTATTTTAGTCATCATTGTTAATCAACAGTTATTATAGTGTGAACTATATTAAATTAATTGTAATTATTATCTAAGATAATTATTACTTAAGGTAAGAATTACTGTAACAAGATTTATTTATTCGTGTTATTATTAACACCGATTATTTATTTTTCATTATTTTTATTTGATTTGAATTAACATTGTTATACAGAAGAACTTGCGAACAAGCAAGCTGGGAATAACTTATCGTTCAACATGGCTCCCAGTAGCACAGCGATATGTCTCTAGGCTTTCAGTGCTAAAACAAAAACATATTATCTATACATTTTAACTATATACCAAAGGTTATTTGCATAACTGGGGGAAGTAAAGGAGAACATAGAACTAAACTTTCAACTTATCTATTGAAAACATTTAATGTATTTCGCCTTTCTTTAGATTTCATCTTCTATCTTGAACTTTGTCATTCAGTGCACGCACACACACAGTCATGCTGAATTTATCAATACCACTCACTTCTAACAGAATAAATTTAATATAATTAGCAACATAAAACAAACATCTCTTGAACTGGAACATTGGTGAATAATGCAACAATGTTAAAAGTATCTATTTTATCTATTCATTCCACGATTTTCGAATTTAATTACCAAAGTGAATAATACTTTTTACTTTTATCCTTGTCTTGCGAATAAACTAAATAAGATTTGAGAAGATTACGGTTTAAAATAAAATTAAAAATCGAAAATTCATCCTCTTGAATATGTTCAGCTCAATAAGATCACACATTACCAGTTATTTATTGTTAACTAGTTAAATGTCAAA